>JASVEL010013126.1:0-18046 GCA_032618575.1 Nicotiana noctiflora
ACCATGAAGGTCAGGGAGCGGGTGATCGAGGCGAGGGTGAGGGAGATGACATCTATATCGGTGAACCAGTTTGGTTTCATGCCGGGTCGCTCCACTACGGAAGCTATCCACCTTGTCGGGAGATTGGTGGAACAGTTCAGGGATAAGAAAAAGGACTTGCACATGGTGTTTATCGACTTGGAGAAGGCGTATGACAAGTGTGAGCACGTGATTTTTGCCTTACTTGAGAAGTACTCCCAGAAAATTCGAAAATAAAAATAGTTTCGTGTTGGGCATGATTTTTGTGATTTCCCGGTGGATATGGGGCTCCATCAAGGATCGGCGCTTAGCCCTCTCTTGTTTGCCTTGGTGATGGATGCTATAACCCGACATATTCAGGGGGATGTGCCTTGGTGCATGCTATTTGCCGATGACATAGTATTGATAGACGAGACGAGGGTCGGTGTGAATGAGAGGCTAGAAGTATGGAGACAGACTCTCGAGTCTAAGGGTTTCAAAATAAGCAGATCTAAGACCGAATACTTGGAATGCAAGTTTAGCGCCGAGCCGAGCGAAGTAGGCAGGGACGTAATGATTGGAGCTCAGGTCATCGCTAAGAGGGACAGTTTCAGATATCTTGGGTCGGTGATTCAGGGGGACGGAGAGATTGACGGGGATGTCACTCATCGTATAGGAGCGGGATGGTCGAAGTGGAGGCTTGCATCGGGAGTCCTGTGTGACAAGAAAGTGCCACTGAAATTCAAGGGAAAATTTTATAGAGCTGTGGTTAGACCTGCCATGTTGTATGGGGCGGAGTGCTGGCCGGTGAAGAACTCTCATGTTCAGAGAATGAAGGTTGCGGAGATGAGGATGCTCAGGTGGATGTGTGGACTTACCAGGTTAGATAAGATTAAGAATGAAGTTATTCGAGAGAAGGTGGGGGTGGCCCCGGTGGATGAGAAGATGCGTGAAGCGAGGCTCAGGTGGTTCGGGCATGTGCGGAGGAGAAGTCCTGATGCCCCGGTGAGAAGTTGTGAACGACCGGCGGTGGTCGGCGTGAGGAGAGGCAGAGGGAGGCCTAAGAGGTATTGGGGAGAGGTGATTAGGCATGACATGGCTAGGATGCATATTTCCGAGGACATGACCCTTGATAGAAAAGTCTGGAGGTCTAGTATCAGGGTTGTAGGATAGGGGCCCCTAGAATTTTTGTACTCCTTTCCCGGGGTTGGGTGAGGCTTGTCAGGGCGACTCATAGATGATTCGTGCATTGGATTAAGTCCCCCTTATGGTAGTTATTTATGGTAGTTACTGTTTGATATTACTGCATGTCATTTTATGTATAATTCTTATGTTTAGATAACTATCTATGCGATTTCTACCGGAATTACTAATGCTCTTTTGTTTTTGATTTTTGTTGTTGCTTTCCCTTCCCTTTTCTAAGCCGAGGGTCGATTGGAAACAGCCTCTCTACCCTTTGGGTAGGGGTAAGGCTTGTCTACATATTACCTTCCCCAGACCCCACCTTGTGGGACTATACTGGGTAGTTGTTGTTGTTGTTGTTGTATGGCACTACCCTACAATACAAAAAGGGGAACCAACAGTACAACTTAATTAGTTGAGTAGTCAAATTAGCATACATAAATAATAGCTCATGATTACATTTTTGGTATTAAAAACATTGTTAATGATCAAAAACCTTGTGCTCAACCAGCCCGAAATAAGATAACATGATATTGTTCGTTTTAAACCAAGCTTCCATAATTCATCCAAATATCTCACATTATTAAGATTTTCTCTATACATTATGTGTAATTTTTCAATTTTTTAGACTATAAATATAAGAATTTATTCACACACCCAGTAAAAATGACCATCATTTCTTGGAGAGCATTTCGTCAAATTTTGGCAGCTTTCACTTTCATTCCGATTCACCACCTACGGATCCTTTAGGAGCTATTGTGAAGGCATGAAAGGTGGAAGCGGAAAATCAGCTTATACCGAATTCCCCAATAGCAACTTAGTTTAGTAGCTACACTCTTTAGCTACTAAGATGTTTCAGTTCGCTAAGGTTAAAAAGTTCAAAGAGCACAGATTAGCCACGAAGCTTGGATACAGTTTCCCGATCGGAAATCCATGAATCGCAGATGGTATCTCCCTATGGCTTTTCGCCTCTAAAAGCGCCCTTCCAAAATAATCTATTCATTGGTAGGGTTCCTATGATTGTCTTTCCTTCCAAAAAGCTAACCTAACAAAACCTAGGTTTTTTTCTAGACTGTAAGGTGAGAATATGGTATAAATATAAATGTAGAAAAAAAAAAGACTATGATAATAACAAATATTGAAAAAGACTAGCCAGATATGATATTTAAGCAGTTACTCTACCAGCATCAATGATGCAAAGTGAGTATACTCGCTACTTTTGACTGACTTTCACACATACTAGTTTTGGACAAGTGCATTGCACATATATTTCATATAAATTAATACATAACTATGGTAAAAATATAATTAATAAGATTATATGTATATTAGATCATTATAATTGTTCCAGTTTCTCAAAGATGTAAACTTATTTTCTTATACTATACTACATTTTACATTAATGTCACCAACAAAAAGGAAGCATAAAACTCTTTCAATAGAACTAATTAAAAGCCTAATTTTTCAAATGGCAAACGTTTATAGGTTGGCCTCTTTGAGCTTTTGTGGGTCTTTTTGCACTCGTATTACGATATACATTTAGCAAGTAATACATCGATTCCCCTTAATGTAGTAGCTTTTACTCACATTCCACATATATATTCACCAAATATCTATAATTATTTGACTCTAAACTCAATTTTTATTATGAAGATATTTAAGATCATGGTAGGAGTTAACAAACTTCAAATTTTAAATTCGTCTTTACAACCAACCTTATCTGATCATTAGCTGAGCCTGGAATATTTAACGTGAAATTCACAGTATTTTTACGTGTGCTCTCCCTTGCTCGAACTTCTCTTTTTTTCATGCCCTTTTATTGAAGAGGTAAAATATAGTTGGAGGGAGATAGAAACTGAACAGAAAAATATGTCGGAACTCCATTTATTTCTCTTACTCATGTTATGAGAAATGGAGGAGAGCAATGGGTAGTTGGGCAGGTTGTCACCCATTGTTTTCCTGCGCTACAAAAGCATAAAAAAAAAAATACATAGATGCTTTCTCATTTTGTCAGCAACTACAAACAAATAATGATATTTATTTACTAATTACATCTAAGAAATAAACTCCATACAATCGTTCTTCACTGCGTTTGAAATTTAAGCTCAACGATAACAAAAGATAATTCCCTGATTAACATAACCTGACAAAAAGATTTTAAAAAATGACAGTCAGCACATAAATCAAGAATGACATCGAAAATATGTATACGGTCAAAATTAGTTATGCCCGACTTCGTAGGCTCGGGGAGTTGCTTTGTAAAAAAGCTCAAAACAGATCTGGCTCGAGCTCAATGGCAAAGTATAGAACTTGAGATCGAAGTGCTCGATATAATGAAGCCCAAGGCCTAATATGACCAACCTCCATATAGTACTGTTATGGTTTATTAACAGAAAGAACGAGATTCCCGCAACGGTCCGAACATCCCGGCATAAATTCTGGAACGGATTTATACTTGGCGGTTAGACAGTGGTATAATAAGATTCCCTACTATAATTAGAAGTGTCCCTTATTTAGGATTTCCCTGTTATATAAAGAGGATCACAATCATTTGTAACACAGGATTCATTGATAAAGAAATATACACTCTTCACTTTCTTGCTTACCGTTCATCAGAGTTACCTTATTATTTTATTGTTCTTACTAACCTACCTCGATGTCAAGACTTGGCTTGCACACTGGTATGATTTGCTTTACTTCTTTAATTTATATATTTAACTCCTTGTTTGTCAATTAGTATTGGATTAAATCACATATCTTTAAAACCACAATATAAGTTTAATTGTTACTCGAATGTTAGGGTAAACAGTTTGGCGCCCACCATGGGGCTAAGGGTAATAGTGATTTCTTTGGAACTGATTCTGATAACACACGTTATTGCACACTTGTTCTTGCCAAAAATTTTTGCTCTTAGGTTAAAACATGTCGAACTCCCAAAATGCACCCGCACATGGTGATAATGGTCTTGGATTTCACGGGGAAAATGATAATGTAATCGATCGAGGAGTGGGGGTTTCGCTGGTCAATCCCAAGGGAGTTTCAATCGATCTAGTCGATATCAGTTTGCACATTGATTTGAATGCAGATTTAGGCACAAACCCCAAAGAGGGTGTACGTAGGGAAGGCCGATCTGGTGGCCAAGGAACACAGGAAGTAGGAGACGAGGGAGTTAGCCTCCAGGTAATATTCGAGATGCCATAGTGTGAGCAGGTTGTTATCCCTCAGCTTCAAAGTCAACATAAAACTCCAATGTGTCCGAGCCAGAAGTCACTTGTCGTGCTGAGCCGATGCCAGAAAGGTCGAATGGTAATGGATCGAGACTGATCCTACAATTCTGAAGATGCTGGAGGAGCTCACCAAAAGAGTTGAGTCGGAAGAGACCGAAGACAATGAAAAAAAAGTGGAAACATACAACTAACGAGTTGATCAAATACCGGGGGCACCTTCTTTCTTAAAAGGTTTGGTTGCAAAAATGTTCGTGCAAAATTCATTCCCTCATAGTGCAGCTCCAAAACCCATTCCTAAGAAGTATCGTATGCCAGACATATATAAATACAACGAGACAACTATCCTAATGAATACATCACTTTGTACACATGCGGGATTAAAGGAAATGACTTAAATGATGATGAGATCGAATCATTTTTGTTGAAAATTTGGAGAAACTATGTCAAAGGGAGTAATGATTTGGTATCACAGCCTGCCACCGAATTCTATCGACTTGTTTTCCATGTTAGCAGAGGGGCCATAAAGGTTGCTACGAGGAAATCAACATTTTAAATATAAGACAGATGGGTGATGAAATGTTAAGGGAGTTCGTCTCCTGATTTCTAAAGGAATGCAAGGAGTTGTTACCGACCACATATGATTGGGCCATTCAAGCTTTCACCCAAGGGTTAAACGAGTGGAGTTCGATAGCATCACGACAGTTGAAACAAAACTTGGTCGAGTATCTAGTTGTAACCTAGGCAGATGTGCACAACCTATATCAATTGAATATTAGGGTCGAGGACGACCAATAAAGAGCCTATTCCGGTTTAGTGCATTGAAATAGTAGCAGTTAAAACCTAGAGGGACGTCGATAGGGAACCAAGATCGAACAAGGAGAAGTATCAACCATATATTGCGGATCAAAAGAACAACGGCTCGAGACGCAACCCTCCCCATAATGATCGGAGGAACGATCGAGGAAAACATTATAGGGTACTTATAAGCAAGAATAGTTTTGATAAGCACGTTGATTCTACCGAAGAGACTCGATTATCGGAGTATAATTTCAATGTCGATGATCGGGGATTGTATCGGCCGTCGAAAGGATTAAAGATGACAGGTGGCCTAGACCGATCCTTCTCAAAGGAACCCAAACTTGATGTGTAAATATTATGGCACACATGGCCATAAGACCGAAGACAGCACAGACAGCTGAGGCATGAGGTAGTTGGATTGTTCAACAAGGGCTACCTTCGAGAGTTCCTCAGTGATCGAGCTAAGAATCACTTTAGAGAAAGAGACGCCAACATAAGGAATAAGAAGGAAGAGCCTCGTCCTATTATGCACATGATCATAGGGGGGTCGACGTCCCATAAGGGCCTATATTCAAAAGTACCTAGGTGTCGATCATCAGAGAAAGGCGAACTCGAGATTATGTTCCTGAAGGAATCTTATCGCTAAATGACAAAGAAGCGAAAGGCATATCTCAACCGCACAACGTTGCCCTGGTAATTTCTATTTTGTTAAATAAAATTCAAGTTAAACGTGTTCTAGTGGATCCAGGTAGCTGAGCAAACATAATCAGATCGAGGGTGGTAGTGCAGCTCGGCCTGCAGGACCAAACTATGCCTGCATCTAGAGTACTAAACGGCTTCAACATGGAAAGTGAAACAACAAAGAGAGAGATAATTATACTAGTAAACGTGGTTGGGACCATCCAACATACAAAGTTCCATGTCATCGAAGAAGACATGAGATATAATGCACTTCTCAAAAGGCCCTAGATCCTCAACATGAGGGTAGTACCGTCGACCCTTCATCAAATGACAACATTCCCGACAATGGATGGTGTGAAAACAGTTTACAAGGAACAACTTAGCGCAAAGGAAATGTTTGCGGTCGACGAGGTGTTGCCGATATCAACACCTTGAACCTCAGAAATAAGCACCAAATTCATCGGGAAGTATTTTCTAAATCTTGGGTAAAGCAGAACCAGTGTAAGGCCGATCTGAAGAGGCTCACGAAGGAGAGAGATGCCCTCAAACTTCTTAGTGGGCATAAAGAAGAGGAATCATCGAGGTCCTCCGAGATGAATTGGCCACAGCTCATAGAAAGCAAATCGACCTGATTGAGCAGGTAATGAATTTTTTTTAGGTATGATGTATCAATTAGGGGATGAAGACTAATACTTCGATCCTACTGGTTTAGCAAAAGGCCAAAAAAATCGAGCAACTTCGCGAGGAGGCCAAGATGAAGGAGGCATAGACTTTGGAGTGGAAACAAAATATGTACTACCTTGCCTCGAAGAAAGAGGCTGCTCGAACTCAAATGTCATCAGCCGCACATCATCTCCAAAGCATGTAAGGGGAAAACTTGGCCCGAACCAAGAAAATCTAGGAGCTCGAGGCTCGATTAGAGCCGAGCTTGCAAAGGCCACATCTGAGGTAGAAAAAGAAAAAGCTGATGTGAAGGCGGTCATGGCCGTCTACTGAGCCGATGCTGAAGCTGCTTATGCTCGAGCAAAAAAAATTTTTGATGCTGCTAGGGTTCAAGTATTCTATATTGCCGAGCATGCCAAATTCCAATCTTAGGGAGAGACTCTCGAGAAGATACAAGCTCTTGGCTTTGACCTTACCGTCGAGATCGAGAGTGCGAAAGAGCTTGACATTAAAGCTAAAGCGTTGCTCTCTTCTGACGATGATAATTTTAGGAGCGTGAGTGGCTCCGAGGGTGGTGAAGATGAATATGAGGCTCCCATGTAGGATTAGGCACTTAGAATTTTTTCTTCTTTGACTTTTTTTGTGTAAGACCCTGAGTGGGCCTTGTAAATATTTTGCATATAAAGAGCCATTTTCTTTCCGAATCGTCTCAAATTTCTATTTCATGAAAACACTATTTTGTTTTTTGCCTAATGATAATTTTGATATACTTTATATCTTGTGAGAATTTTGACTCACTTTCTTGGCTTGCAAAAATTTTGTCGAAGTCAGATTAGTATAGTCTCTATAATCGAGTGAGTACTTACTCGAACTTGGAGTAGAAAAAAAAACTTAGGTTTCGGTTGAGCGAGGGTGAATTCTAGAACTTAATAATATATGGCCCTTAGGCTCATGAATTGGGCCGATATGGCCTTAAAAAGTGATTTTTTCCTTTTCGACTTAAAAAGTTTAATCATATAAGAATTTGTTATGCCTTAGCACGAGGTAAATCTGTATCCATTAGGATTTAGTATTATCAAAAACTTTTACTTTGTTATGCCTTAGCATAATTTTGTTTGAGAGTGTGAACAATTCGGTACCCCTTAAGGTTTTTGTGGGTTGACGTTAACGAAACACTTTTTAACTTTGCCGAGGGTAGCCTTTTTTTAAACCGATTTTGTGAATATATTTGAAAGCCTGTTTCATTACTGAATTCGGACGTCTCCGAGCCATGTTAGTTTAGTTGTAGCCTTTAACTTGAGATTTTCCCTTTGGGCTTGTTTCTCGATTATACTTCAAACTTGTTGGAACTGTCAGTCCCCGAAGGATGTCGAAGCGCAGGCTTTCGAGAAAGTCAGAGGAAGAAAACTTATAGACTTCATCTGGGATCACATCATATGCCGATTCGGGATATTGGCCAAGATAGTATGCGACAATGGAAAATAAGTTATAGGCATCAAAATAACGAAGTCCATCGAGGATCACAAAATAAAAAGGATATTATTGACGTCGTATCATCCTAGTGGAAATGGACAGGCCAAATCAACAAACAATACCATCATTCAGAATCCAAAGAAAAGATTGAACGATTCTAAGGGAAAATGGAGAGAAATTTTGCACGAAGTCCGTTGGGCGTATCGAACAACGTCAAAATCTAGTACGGAGGCAACACCGTTCTCCTTAATATTTGAAGGCATGTTTCATTACGAAATTCAGATGTCTTTGAGCCGTGTTAATTTGGTCGTAGCCTTTAACTTAAGGTTTTCCCTTTGGGCTTGTTTCTCAATTATATATCGAACTTGTCCGAAGTGTCAGTCCCCGAGTGGGGTGGTCGTGGCCTATAAAACCTAGGAATTGTGTTAATAACACATTATAAGTTTGATAATAAATTTAGAATTCATAAACTTAAATTGATGATTTAGTCTCAACTCACAAGATGACTATGATTAGAGCCACGATACTAATACTAGAGACGAGAAGGACAATAAATGTGCTATAGGTACTTTTAATTTTAAAAAATTTCAATTTCGTGTTAAAAGGTGAATTATTAAGTTGTGGAATGAAAGATGCTGGAATGGACCGAAATGAATGAAAATTTATATAGTATCACAACTAGTCTAAATTTGAGCTATTTGGAAAGAGAAAAAAAATAACACATTGGTTGGTATTGCAATTTTCAGATCAAATTCCATCTATCAATGGCTTGATAATTTAAAATAAAAATATTGGGTTCCTCTGATATTTTTCAATAGGCTCAAATTGAATTGTGTTAAGAAGATCAATATTATTATTTTAAGCCAGCGCCAGCTGGTAGCCGAGAAAACATATAGAATTTATATAATTTTGTATATAATATACAGAATGTATTATATACAATAAATATATAAATTATATATATTTTTAAATTATTATTTTTACAGCGACTATATAGTATCACTTTTCCATGATTCATCAATGTATGTGGGGAGTTTAGGGATAAAATATCATGGGATAACTAGTTTTCACACTAGTCAATCAAAAATAGCCAGTGTTTACTAAGTCAATAAAAAATAACCACTATTTTGTTGCAACAGGGACCGATCCCATATAATTTATGGGAGTTCTGGTGCATTTGTGTACGAACTCCAGCATATTATGCTGGACCGGTATAGTTTGCTAACTCCTGTAAAATTTGCAGGAGACTAGAGCACTAGTGCTCCAAACTCCAGTATATTATACTGGATATTTATACTTGCTGGAACTCCCGTAAAATATGCGGAAGTTCCAGCATAACAATTCTTGAACTCCCGTAAAATTTGCGGGAGTTCCAGCATAGTTATCCTGGAACTCCCGTAAAATATGCAGGAGTTCAAGCATACTTATGCTGAAACTTCCGTAAAATTTGCGGGCGTATTTTTTGAATTTTGAATAATATTTTCGCTCAAATTTATCTTTACATAAAAAGTATTCGATGACTTTTAAAACTTAGCTATTTTCAATGACCAGTGATAATTTTAGCTATTTTTAAAGAGAATTTTTCATAAAGAGCATTTCATAAAGACCTAATTAGCAATAAATAGAAACCATTTCTAATATTACATGATATAGGAATGTTTTACCGTATTCTATAATGTATTTAATGTATTAAACAAGTTGTATTTATTAATACAACATTAAGATCCGCCGCATAAATTGGGATTGACATAAATGACAAACTGTATTTAAGTGTATTAACTTGTATTTAGCATAAAAATAGCAGCGGGTAAGCGTAAATTTGGGCAATTTGAAAATTTTAAAAACGGAAAGATATCTACGAAAATTTGATTTCCCCTAATCTAGTTAACTAACTTAAAGAAAGAAAATCCATATGAAATCTGCTATATTTTTACCAAATTAACGAGAAAAATTGCAGAAAAATACAATTGCAGAAAAACAGAGGAGTATAGCAGATTCTTACGTATACAATTGCAGAAAAATACATATGGCTAGTTTAACAGTGTTGTTGCGACATTCAGAGGAAAGTGGAACGATGAGGGAGATTATGTCGACTTTTCAATTGAGGGAATACTTATTAAAGAGTTTGGTTCCTTCAAAGATCTTGTATGTTCAATTTCGAATCAACTGGGTATTGATTTGAACTCAAATACCATTAAAATTCGATATAGTGTGGATGGAAATCGCATACCAATGGAAATACACAATGATATGGGATACAAAGTGTATGTAGAATTGAAAAAAGAGAATCGACAATTTGGGATGTATCCTCTTTGCATAACAACAACAGAGAAAGAAATTAGCGAAGAAGTTGGTGTAAATCAAGGGGATATAGTGCAAATTGAAGAAGTACGTGAAAGTTTTGATGTTGAAACAGATGATACTATGGCTATAGAGCTAATCAAATCTGGAGAAACAATTGGAATTTTGGAACAAAACACGGATTTGATAATAACAAAGATTGATCAGAAGGAGGTTATTGCTGGACAAGTATACAAAGATAAGTCGACATTGAAAGAGGTGATGGAAAATTATGCTATAACTCAAAGGTTTCAATTTCGTGTTGATAGGTCTAATGTTGTCAGGTAATGTGTTTCGTTAACTTAATTGTATTTATATGTATCCATATGTATTTGTAAGTAAAAATAATTAACAGAGGAACCATATATATCTGAAGCAGCATGAATTTCACAATAATATATATATGTATGTAGTTGTATTATATTGTATTTAGTCAGTTTTATAATATTGAAATATAATAGTATACAACATTACATATACACCGATATAATAGTATATAACACTACATATACACCGAGATGAATTTGTGATATATTCATAGAAATTTTAAAAGTCATAATGGTTAATGTTGTTTATGTATTTTTTTTTCAGCTATGCATTAATTTGTAATTCTGAAAATTGTGATTGGAGGTTTAAGGCATCAAGTATTAATAAATCCGAATTATTCAAGGTGAGAGAATTCAATGACAACCATACATGTCCGTTGAAGGATAAAGTATACGAGCAACGGCAAGCTAGTAGTAGCCTGATAAGTGGTATTATAAGGCCAAAGCTAACAAATCATAAAAGGAAATACACTCCGAAGGACATTATTGATGATGTGAAATCAGATTTAGGTGTAAATGTTAGCTACATATTGGCGTGGAGGGCAAAAGAAAAAGCAATCAATTTTATTAGAGGTGAACCGACTGAATCATATCAAAAATTACCTGGGTACTTATACACAATGGATAAGACATATCCTGGTTCTCACATTAGAATGGAAAAATCGGCAAAGAATGAATTCATGTACGTGTATATATCATTGTATGCATTTATAAGGGGTTCGATCATTGTAGACCAATTGTTGTAGTGGACGGGAGTCATCTGAAATCATACTACACCGGGACATTTGTTTCTGCAAGCACGTTAGATGGTGCAGGTAAATACATTTTTAATAATACAATTTTTGTTATTTTAAATTCTGTAATAACATATTTATGTATAAAACATTATTTACAATTATATTTAACAGGTCATATATTGCCATTAGCATATGGTGTTATTGATTCAGAGAACGATGTTGCTTGGACGTGGTTCTTTGAACAATTCAAAATAGCATACGGTGTGAGAGAAAACATGTGCATTGTTTCTGATAGAAATGAGAGTATCATTAAGTCTATATCGAGAGTGTATCCAGATGTACCACATTTTGCTTGCATATGGCATCTGTGGAATAACGTTTACAAGAAATTCAAAAAGAGCCATTCCAAGTTGAGCGAAATATACTTCTCGATGGCAAAAGCATACACACAGTCTGAATTTGATAGTTTTATGGAGAAGATTGAAAAGGTAGATATTAGGGTGAAAGAATACTTAGAGTTAGTTGGATACGAAAAGTGGGCGAGGTTGTATGCACATGTTAATAGGGGATGGACAATGACTTCAAATATAGCTGAGTCAATTAATGCAAGCACTGGTTTCAGCAAGAGAATTGCCAATATATGACTTATTAGAAGAAGTTAGAAAGATGTTTGGACGGTGGAATTGTAGTAACCGTAAAGAAGCTACACATACGTACAAGACCTTGGGGAAAAAGTACCAGGAGATGCTCGAGTTGAATGAGACAATGTGTACTCGTATGACTGTAAGTTTGTTGTTTAATGTCGTATTCCACATAAATAAATGTTAAAACTGTTAGCAGCATATATAGTTTGAAACTCTTCTGACATGCAATTTAATACACTCGAATACATGTGTATACATATGCTGCTAACAGTTGATTTTTAAAGTACTTGGATGAAGCAATTAAATATTGAAATATATATAATTTATTAATGTTTAATGTGTTCAAAATTATATTTTTTAATGTAGGTGGTACCTTCAACTGAATACTTATATACTGTCAACGATGGTGGGAGGTATTACACAGTATGCATGCTCGAGAGAAAATGTGTTTGTGGGAGGTTCCAAGTTGATGAATTGCCATGCCCACATGCATGGGCAGTATTGAAGAGCAAGTTTTTAATGCCAGATGATTATTGCTCCAACTATTACAAGCCAAGTACAATTGTAATGACATACGATGTGCCAATTTATCCGTTACCAGACAAAAATGATTGGAGTATACCAGAACATGTTGCAAATGAGGTTGTACTACCACCCAAATGGAAAAGACCTCCTGGAAGGCCAAAGAAGAAGCGCGACAAAACTTTAAGTGAATTGTTGTTGCCGAAAAATCAACATTCATGTAGCATATGTGGTCAAGTAGGACATAACAAGAGAACTTGTAGGAATGCGCCACGTAATAAATAAGTGTATATGTACTCGAATGTATTGTTTACTCAATAATTTGTCTGAATGATATGTAGTAGAATTATTCATGATCATACGTATATGAGTGAAGTGTTTATGAGATTATATTAGTACTATACATATATTAGAACATGTGTGTTTATAATTGAATATTAATAAAATACAGATTTTGAATAAAACTTAATACATTTAAACAGTACATGAACACTGTTTGTTGAATTATATTAACTAACAGTTGAAAGTACATGGCAATATACACTTAAATACAACTAGACAACAACTAAAACTTAACTGTTTAATAATACTAAATACATGTGAATACATATATTATATAACTGAAGAATATAAACGATGAGTAAAACTTAAAACAACTGGACAACACTCAAATATAAGTTATGAATACAACTTAATACAACAAAACATTAATTGTGATAATAGGTGATGAATATAACTTAAAACAACTAGACAAAAGTTGAATATAACTTATGAATACACCTTAATACACTGTAGCATACCTTATGAATACAATTTAATACACCTAACCATAAGTTATGAGTATAACTGATGAATATAACTTAAAACAACTGGACAACAGTTGAATATAACTTATGAATACAACTTAATACACCTAACCATAAGTTATGAGTATAACTGATGACTTTTGTTACTGTGCATTATAAATTGGAATATAACTTATGAATACAACTTAATACACTGGAGCATAACTTATGAATACAATTTAATACTCCTAACCATAAGTCATGAGTATAACTGATGAATATAACTTAAAACAACTGAATAACTGTTGATTATAACTTATGAATACACCTTAATACAATTGAACATAACGTATGAATACAACTTAATACACCTCAACTTAAAACTTATGAATACAAGTTAATAAGCACTGTATGTTACACAACTGATGAGTATAACTGAGTAATATAAGTGATGAGTACAACAGTTGAATATAACTGTTGAATTTAACTTAATACACCCGAACATAACTTAAGAATACAACTTAATGCACCTGAACTTATAACAGTTGAATATAACTTAATAACAATTGTATATTACAGAATGAAACTGATATTAATGAAGGTAATATACAACTGAACCCAAAATGTGCAAAATGTACCTTAATTGCAGGTTATCATTCAAAACTAAAACACGTTTCTGCTAATTAGTTAGTACACAGTAAACCCAAAGTAACTGGAACGAAACAAGTAAACTAACATAAAACTATTCTAAAACTATCTGTTTGTGTGCATCCAATTCAGATATTTGCCTTCCAATCTTTGAAGGTGCTTCACTTTCGCTTACTGCACCAGCCTCTATCTTGCGTAAAGCATAATCCCATAACAAAGCACCATATCTTTGACGGAGAAGAGTTGCATCAAATGGTGTTTTTGTGTAATATCTCCAACAGTGCAAAGAAACTCCGCATAAGCTGCAACATGCACCCCACAATCCCTACAATAATTTGTGATTCAAAAAAGAGGATTAATTGAATAAAAAGAGTAAATATGTATATATAAAAAGTGATGATTGAATACTTACATGCTAGACACTTTTTGTTTTGGCAAATCTGGAACAAACACAACTTGAAATGGTTCATTATGGTCTGGATTAGTGTTTGCCGGATATGAAGACGAGTCTATGCCTTGACTGTATATGTAAAAGCCACTAATAGACAAGTACATAGGCAGTAACTTGGCCAGCTTTCCAATCTCAAATATAACATAGGCATCATGTCCGGCGGATGTGTAAGAGTCATACACTCTAATACATCTTTCTTTGAAATTAACAACAACCAAAACCCAGTGAAGCTTGTCCTTCAAGTTGACAGGTATCAACACATTATCCACGGTATTCCAAGGTACATTAGCATGCATTCTGTATCCCTTAATGTACTCACAAACTACATCTTCTTGTTTGGCTACATTCGCATCGCTATCTGTATCTTCATACCTAGCATATATCTCATCTATTCTCGTCTTGAAGATGCAGTCAATTGTGGTATATGTGAAGCCCTTGTGCTGGTTGTACTTTCCCATTTTTCTCAAATAATAGAATATGACATCCATGTGCTAAAACCAAAAGAAAAGGAAAAGTTATAATTGAACACATGATTTGATACTTTTTTAATACATGTTTATTCGATATATATTTATTTAATGATATAGAACACTATAAACTAGAAAACAGAGGTGAAATAAAATAAAAAAATAGATGAAACCATAGTATAATACATGTTAATACATGTTAATACATACTATTATATATATAGTCCCAGAAAGTTGTTTATCAATAACTGTTTAGCAGCTAATAAGTACAAGATTAGCTAATGCATTATCATAAGGAGAAGCAGTTAAGCATTCAACTAGTAGCATTTGAATACAGATTAATACATGTTTATTCAATATAGACATGTATTAACTGATGAATATAACTTAAAACAACTGGACAACAGTTGAATATAACTTATGAATATATATTAATACACTGTAGCATACCTCTGTTTTCTAGTTTATACCTCTGTAACAACAATTGAATATAACTTATGAACACAATTTAATACACTGGAGCATAACTTATGAATACAATTTAATACTCCTAACCATAAGGTGATGAATATAACTTAAAACAACTAGACAACGGTTGAATATAACTTATGAATACACCTTAATACACTTAAAACAACTAGACAACAGTATTAGCTAATGCATTATCATAAGGAGAAGCAGTTAAGCATTCAACTACTAGCACTTGAATACGGATTAATACATGTTTATTCAATATAGTTTTGACAGAAGGTAAAACCAGATTATTCTTGAAATGAACACATAATATATCAATAATGAAAAACTTACGCTGTCATCCCATAACTTACCATCGATTGACAGAAGGTAAAACCAGTTTTTTGAAATAACTTGGTCAACACCAAAATCCATTGGAATGTGAAGTGCGGACTTGTTTTTCTTGTAATGGTCTTCAAGATTACCTCTGCAAGTATTGTATAACATTAGTTATTTATAGACATTAAACTACTGAAAAACATAACACAACAAATTATGTTAAACTCACTTCTGATCATGTCTTGATAGTAGACCATCACGAACCCATTTTACGTATTCTTGGATGAGCAACATAGGTTTAGGCCCCGTTATTGAATATTCCTCAAACGGGTGTCTTTGCTCAAATATTGGTGTCAACTTAACAGAGGAACATGTTGTACAAGTTGTTTTTAGTTATGAACTAATATAAATATTTCAATAACATTGAAAGTTGAATATTACGTTTGAAAGATCACTAACCTCCAGAGTCGAAGTTAGATTGGTAAGGCGAAGAGTTCCATCTACTTGGTCGCCTGTTCCTTTGGACTTGCACAGGTGTAACTTCATCCTTTAAAGCACTACTATGAACCACTATTCTAGTTTCGGGTATTTGACTGGGTAGAAACTTGTCGTCCAGTTCAAATTGTGAAACATAGAAGTCAGTGGTGGTAGATGGTATTTTGGATGGTTCATCCGGCTTGGAAGTCTGCTTTTGTGATATATAAAGCCAAAAAATATACATGTTAATACAGTTAAATACATTATCATTATATGTAGAGTCATCCTGATATAAGTTCACATTTACCTCATGATTATCTCTGGCCTCACTGTGAATGCCACCATCATCTCTCCAAATGGGCTCGCTTGGCTGATTTTGTTGAAGATGGTGTGAAATCATCTTGAAGTTATCAGATATCAATGTTCTAAGAGAACTAAACTCACCAACAACCTTAACAGTATAAAACAATTATAAGATTAATACAAAATATAGCATTAAACTCTAATAAACAAATCTAAGAGAAAATACTTACATATTCTTTGAATTCATTAAAGTCTTTCCTCAAAGCAGATACTTCATCTTGCTTAACATCTGGGAGCTGATCGTCATTCCCACTTTTGTGTTGCATATCTGACACACCAACAGGAGAAACTTTTTGATGATATACCCTTTCTCCTGTAGAAATCTTGGCCTTTTCCTTGAACTTCTTATTTGGTGATGTTGATGAAGGACCAACACTCTCAGAAAGCTTTCTCTTAGAACGCAAATTGGGTGTAGAAGAGAAGTCATCACTATCATCTTCTGTTTTGTGTGAATGAGCAGCATTTTGTATTTTCTCATCATCTGTACACCCATGGGGAATCTGTAGTGCAGCAAGCTCTATTCCTTGAGGCTTAATGTTCTTGAAAACAATCTAGAGAAAAGTAAAAGAATAAATTAAAATACATTTCTATGTCCCTGTATTTAACTGTATGAATATAAAATGAGAGATATGTATTAATATGTATTAATGTATATATAACAGCTATGTGTATGAATGTATAACAGCAGAATATTGATAAAAATATAATAACTATTGTATATTACCTTGTTTCCAAGTGTCACTGAACATTCCATTCATCAGATATGAAAAAGTTGGCGGATTTCCAATTGTTCTCCAGTTGAGAATTCTTGGAACAACATCGCCAACACGAACAACAATCTTGGAATCAACCAAAGAAGAACACTCGTAAAACCAGACTTGCATAGCTAGGGGCATCCCAGCTATCCTGTAATATTTCTTGACATTATCCATCTTCTTGCTAATAGAATTTATCAACATATCAAATGCGCTAACACCCCAATGATATTCAGAATAACGCCCCGACTCTACTAAATCAAAATGCAACTTGGGAATAGAGGCAATGCTCTTCTCAGAGGAAAATATGAAGGTATGAATGAAATACAACAATGCGATCTTCAGTGCATCCTCATCATTATCAATACCCCATGCCTTGTTGTTGAAGCATTCAATCAGATCTTTCTTCTTGACTATATTAGCACCACCAAAATATTTCACAACAAGCTTATTAGGAATACTTTCACCGAACACAAAATCTACATCTTCGCCTACACATTTTAATCCAGTGACGATAGCAAACTCCCTTAATGTGAAGTGCAACTCAATACCATTTACATATAATCCAAATACATTGCTTGGGGTTCCGTTTAACTGTAGAGACATGAAGCATCTAAACAGTTGATGTTGAACATCACATCGCTTCATCTGAAGGAATGGCCCAAAGACAGTATGACTGAACTGTTGGTATTGTTCGGGAGTAAGTTTGTCTTTTAGG
>JASVEL010013127.1:0-498799 GCA_032618575.1 Nicotiana noctiflora
TCCTTCACTGATTATTATTATATCCCTTCTCGCGGTGTTGTATTATACAGTGGCACCTTTACGTTTATACGTATTGTGTGTGAAAAAGGAGGTGTGACAGACCCTATTCCAGTTAGTATATACTTGGCCTCTCAGGCCCAATATAATATATCACAGTGGGTCCTTGACCCTGTCTCAGTCAATATAGACTTGGCCTTTCGGGCCCAATATAACATCTCATAGTGGGTCCTTGACCCTATCTCATCTCAATCGGTATAGACTTGGCCTTTCGGGCCCACTCAGCTAGAACAGGGAATTCCACCCTAGATAATCTCTCTCAATGTACACATCTAGTACGGGCTCATATTATGCTATACGGCTAGAGCTACGGTTGAGTGTATGTTTCCAATCACGATATAAGGGTCACCTAGCTCTATAGGTTCCCTAATACTCTACAGATCGGCACAAGGCCCCAAACATGGCTATTAGCCCAATTGTACAGTTATAATCTCATTAAAAGTCATACAACAGAGTATTCTATTAGCCGGGAAGGACTAAGTCCGAACCCCCAATCACAATGTCACCACGTCCGTCATAGAACGCGTGTCTCATCTCAATATAGCACTGTGAAGTGCTAGTACGGGGTTTCAAACCCTCAGTACATTATTTACTACTATCACTCACCTCGAACCGGTAGAAGCCTCAGTCCGCCTTACGCTTGCCTCGCAAATTAATCTCCTCGGTTGCCAAATCTACTCAAAATCAATGATAATACATCAATATATGCTAAATTCACGTAACCCATTCAAAATAACCCAAATTGCACCAAAACCCACAAAGTTGTCAAAACCCGACTTTTGGTACGCTTCTCGAAAAATCATAAAACTCACATTTTCGGAATCCTCGTCTCTTCACGAGTCCGTGCATACCAAGAACTCCCAATTCGGACCACAAATGGCCCTTCAAATCCCCATTTTAAGATTTTTGCTCAAAGCCCTAATTTTCTTGATTTCTTACCCAAATTCAGAGAATTAATGAAAGATTCTTTGATAAAATCATGTATTTAACTCATAAAACTTACCTCCAATTATTCCCCATTGAAATCCCTTCAATTCCCGTCCAAAATCTCTCAAGAATGACCAAAAATGGTGGAAAAATAGTTTTGCTCGCGGATGAAATGCCATTATGTCCAGGATTTTATTGTTCACCCACGTACTGTTCACACGCGTTACTGTTCACAGAGTACTGTTAATGTGCGTCGACACTGTTCATGGGGTACTGTTCATGCGCGTCGACACTGTTCACCCGCGCGGTTATTGTTCACGCGCGAGAATTACTATTCATACGCTGCAGAAAAATGCAGCAGCAATGTAGAAATTGCAGCACACAACCATTTTCACTAAAATGGCTCTAACTCCATCATACGAACTCGGAATTCGACGATTCCTTTTCCTATGGCTCCGTAATTTCGATACGGATCCAGTGGTTCAAACAAAACTAAATTTGGATCTCATTTACTCAGTGCAACATCAATTTTGCTCGTTAAACAATTAATTCACATTTCGCGTCAAAAACCCAATCGCGACTTGACGAAATTAGACCAAACTTTTCAGATCAGTCCTATAATTCATTATCTAAATTCTCAAAGTCTCGAAATCAAATTTGAATCTCTAGAATTAAAATAGACCTTTGGATCATTACATTTATGCCCAAAACGGCAAAAATATCTTCCAAACATTGTTCCAAAATTTATCCAAGCCTCATGGGATACCAACAAAGTATACTAAAAAATGTCATAATATATTACGGACTTGCTCGAGGCCTCAAATCACAACAAACAACGCTAAAATCATGAATCAACCTCCAATCCAAGTTTATAAACTTTAGAACTTCCAACTTCTATTTTCGATGCCGAAACCTATCAAATCAAGTTCGATTGACTTCAAATTTTGCACACAAGTGCAAAATGACATAACAGAGCTACAGAAATTTTCGGAATTTCATTCCAACCGTCGGATCAAAATTTCACCTATCAACCGGAATTCGCCAAAATACTAACTTTGCCAATTCAAGCCTAAATCTACTCCGGACCTCCAAATTCACATCCGATCGCTTTCCTAGCTCATAAATGACCTCCCGGAACTGACCGAATCATCAGAATTTGATTCCGAGCTCTCTAACTCACAAGTCAACGTCCAGTTGACTTTTTCCAACTATTCCTTCTTCTAAGAGACTTTTTGTCTCATTTCCAACTAAACTCAACCCGAATTGACTCAAACTCGCCAAACATGCATATTGAAACATTAACAAGCATTTAACGGGGATAACGAGGTGATAACTCACATGATGACGGGCCGGGTCATCACATTCTCCCTAACTTAAGCAAACGCTCGTCCTCGAGCGGACCCAGAGTTGTACTAGATTCAACACAATAGCTGAATGACCTCACCAAGTATATACTCGGGATGATACCACTTCACCCTATCTTTCATAAGTCCGATAACATAGTATAGTTGAATTTCCACAGTCCATCTGAACCATAAACCACAATGCACTTCCTCAAATAATATACCGAATGCTAATCTCATGCCTATACTCAGGATACACCCGAACCCTCTGTAATAGCCCATACTCGCCACTCCAGGTGAGATCACATAATGTATCAAACAACCCAATCGCTCGAGACGATGGCCTCGGGTCATAACAATTGCCCAAGGTAACCAAGTACTAACAGAAAAACCTTTCTCATTAGATAGAGTCTTATTCCAACACCTTCATATCCTGCCCACGGCAACCGCACACGCGATATATCGAACCCATCTCTCAGGTCAACCATTCATGAATCCATTTCCCTTTTAATTGATACTACAACAGAATTCGGAGCCAAATCTCAATATTACTCTTCTAACGAGCTGAAATCATATATGCTCGCTCTTATTAATGACTCGAATGATCATTTCGGTTATAACATACCACACTGGTGACATGACACCTCAGCATTGGCCTATGCCACAACGAGCACAACACGGGCTCCAATAAGAACGATTTGAACACACTCGAATCATGACAACTGACTCGCACAAAGAGCCATAATTCAAATTCTTCAATACCATCACAACACATAACTGAGATCTCGTCTCACATTATAGAATTAGAGTACCTAAATCCTCCTCGAAAGGTCATAACATCACGTGGCCTCGCCACAACTCATGATTCTATCCAAACACTATTACTCATGGAGCACCTCAAGTCGCAATGCTCAAAACGGTCAGCCACACACATATCTAAACTCAAGCAATCACTCACACCTGCGGTGATACAATTGATATACACTATCAAATCCTGAAAAGACACACCGATGTGCTTTTCCCCGAGCGATACCAATACGGACTATTCCTCGGAAGCTAGGAACTATTGTATATAAGGTAACATATAGGAAGCTATATTTTTCACACCACACTGTTGCGGCGCGCAACCCGTTCCAATAGCATACCTGTGGCGGTGTGCCACCCGATCCAGATACCATACCTGTGGCGGCGTGCCACCCGATCCTGATATTATACATGTGGCGGTGTGCCACCCGATCCACGAATACATCTAGCAATGGGAATGCACATCGAGTCAAATTGCTCATTGCAACAACATATATATAGCCTCAAGCTCAGCCATATGAAACGCATCCGACAAAGTTCCTCAATACCCAAACTGAATCAATGGTAGATACCTCTACACTGACATCCGCCACAAAGGCCCAACTGACAAAGAATACCTACCAGCCGTCCGTCGGCCCTAGGGTACATCTACCTTACGGGAGCATAATCTGATACACTCTACTACGCAGTTTGTGGCATTTTCTAACATAGTCCATATCACATTAGTTTAGATAATCTGACTTATGACAACCAGCCTGCAATCATATATCATTATTCAAATTCGTCATATCAAGTGACGAGATAGCCACTAGGGCTTCCAATTTCCGATAACCACTACACTGTACCAATACACACGATATACCACCGCTGCGTAGGCGGGTTACGAGAACTTCTAGTCTCCAACACATACATAACACAGGAATCACTATGCCCTGATTCCGTACTTCACCGTATGATTACATAACGCACCTCAAGCGTCCATTCATACCACGAAAGCCATTCATAAATTTCACTATGTCATCAACGACTCAATTATTACAGTCGATCCAACGGGAGAATACCACCATACCGCTAGATATTATCAATTTATTTTACCTACCCCTTTTTACCATAGACTCTGCCGAAATACTAGCATAGCAGTACCATTCTCCTAAATCACCAGGAAGATTGATTCTCAGATTATCTGCAGCTGCCCATGCTGCTTGAGGATATTAATGACTTCCCATATAATGAATTGATCTCAAAACCTTGAACATGCCGTTATCAACTTTCCATAACACATCGCATATACCATACCACACTAAAACAACAGGGAAAATTCATATCCCTTTCCCTACGCCGCAAACATCGGCGCACTCAACTAGTCAAGGACTTTCATGATCCCATATAGAGAAAACTCATTACACATTCCAAGCTTTACATACCAACAGGAAATACACTCATTTTCAAACCACGATAAAACACATCACAAACCCTTTCTCCCAATTACATTGCATAACTTAAATTGCCAGGACTGAGTCCTTATACCCATACCGAGCTACACAACTGCCAATACTCAAAAGCTTTATTGCATAATATCGGCGAGACTCATTACTTCAAACATATACCAGGAATTAATCGTATTCCTTATCATACCATTTCGGTTTATTAACATGTTGATCCATTTACCCAATTTCCTTTCTGATTCATCTTTTATTTAATACTAGTCTTTACTGTAGCACCACAATGCCTCAACCCGTGTTACCACACAAGACTCGTACATAAGACCATACGGTCTAAGACCCATAGGCCACTGAATACTCTCTCAATTGTTTCCCAGAAATACCACATTCTACAATACTTTGTTTTGAAGAACTTCTTGTGATTTGAATTTGTTATCATTACCTTTCAACACGGATACTAAGAATCTCATCATCCCCATAACATAACAAAAATCTTGATTTCTTCTACTAAAACCACGGTCTTTAGCCACGTACATAGTCTTAAGGCACCTGACTGTTACAAGCAAAATCTTGAACACTGCAAAATCATTCTTGGGCATCATTCATCCTTATTCAACTGTAATTCCAACTGTCCTATTGAGTAGAACCACTCATGTTTTTTTAGAACTCTAACATCGCAAAACATGATTACTTACAGGTATAATTCGCTATCTTTCTTTTCTATACACCAAACATTCCTTACCAACAGTAGTTCAAAACATCCTAGTATTTCTTCACATCTATGAAGCACCATAACCTTGTCAGAATTTTCCCAACATACTTAAGGACAGTGCCCACATAGCACACAACCGTGCAATTAGTTATTTAATAGCAACCTCCCCAACTTGGCTCGAAGCTGTAACGACCCGACCTATTGTTTTAGAAAATTACGCCCCAATCCCCAATTTAACTGTTCCCCTAAGTTCATTTCTGCTATTGTGGTTTGCCGGGAGAGTCAGTTCTGAAATTTGGAGCATTTTGGGACACTTAGTCCCTACTTGAGAGCTTTAAAGCTAGAAAATGGTCCGTAGCCGGAACTGTGTTAAGACAATCTCAGAACGGAAATCCGATGGTTCTATTAGCTCCGTTGGGTGATTTTGGGGTTGGGAACGCGTTCGGAATGTATTTTGGAGGTCCGTAGCTCAATTAGGCTTGAAATGCCGAAGGTTAAAATTTTGGCGAATCCGAACGATAGGTGAGATTTTGATCCGGGGGTCGGAATGGAATTCCGACAATTTCTGTAGCTTCGTTATGTGAATTTGGATATGTCCGCAAATTTTTAGGTCATTCGGACGTCGTTTGGTTGGGTTTTAGATCGAATGTGCAATTTGGAAAGTTTTAAGAAATTTAGGCTTGAATTCGATGTGAATTATTGATTTTTGATGTTATTTTGGCGATTTGATCGCGCGAGCAAGTTCGTATGATGTTTTTAAGTCAGATGTGCATATTTGGTTTGGAGCCCCGAGGGCTCGGGTGAACTTTGGATAGGCCACGAGATCAATTTTTTATGTTAGAAGTTGCTGTCTGCAACTGGTCTGCAGAGTTCGCAAATGCGAACAATAGTTCGCAAATGCGAACTCCCCACTATTCTGCAGAGTTCGCAAATGCGAACTCCCCCTATTGTGCCTGTGTTCGCAAATGCGAACAATAGTTCGCAAATGCGAACTTGACACTATTGTGCCTGTGTTCGCAAATGCGAACAATAGTTCGCAAATGCGAACTCGACACTATTCTGCCTGTGTTCGCAAATGCGAACAATAGTTCGCAAATGCGAACCTCCCAATATTTAGCCTGTGTTCGCAAATGCGAACTTCCCAGTTTTGCCTTGGCTTCGCAAATGCGAACAAAAGTTCGCAAATGCGAACTTCCCAGCCTTAGCGTATTTTTCAAACTCCAGAAATTGGTCGGGGTTCGCAATTGCGAACCCATGATCGCAAATGCGAACACAGAGACCTGTAAATCACGATTTCCAGCTTCAATATTCACATTTCACAACCCAAAAACACCCATTTGCGATTCTTCACGGATTCCTTCTTCTTCAAAACAATTGTAAGTCACTTTTTACTTGATTCTTTCAATTCTTAACATCATTATACATGTTTTTCAATAGAAATCAAAGGTTTTCATGGTAGAATTTCTTGTTTTGGTAGAATATAGGGTTTTTTATAAATTGGGAAATTGGACCTCGAATTGAGGTCCGATTTTGAAACAAATCATATACTTGAACTCGTGAGGGGATGGGTAACCGGATTTTGGTTCGAACCTCGAGTTCCGATCATGTGGGCCCGGGGTCAAAATTCACTATTCCGGGCAGAATGTTGTAAAAGTTGTAATTGGCCTTAGGAATTTGTTTGTTGGGTAGTATTGATGATATTAATTCAATTGTGTATAGATACGATTGGATTGGAGCCAAACTTGAAAGGAAAAGGCATTGCCACGGATTGAATTGTTCGTAAACATTGAGGTAAGTGGCTTGTCTAACCTCGTGTGGGGGACTTTCACCCCTAGGATATTATTGTGATACTTTAAATGCCTTGTACGCGAGGTGACGGGCGTGTACATGCGCTGGTTGTTGAACACATACTTTACTCAAAATGTTCAATGAGGGATATTCCTGTTCTTAGTTGTTAAATTCGATATTCCTACCCGGTAGTAGTTAGAGAAGCATGATTAGATAGAATCTAACTGTCTAGTTGCTTAATTGATTTACTTGAGTTTTCTTGGTAATCGCTGGCGCTATTCATTGGCGAAGTTATCGTTAAGCATATTATACTTTCCCGAGATCCTGAGATTATTGAAATATGGACTACGGGTTCGATTCCCGAGATCCTGAGATTATTGAAATATGGACTACGGGTTCGATTCCCGAGATCCCGAGATTATTGAAATATGGACTACGGGTTCGATTCCCGAGATCCTGAGATTATTGAAATATGGACTACGGGTTCGATTCCCGAGATCCCGAGATTATTGAAATATGGACTACGGGTTCGATTCCCGAGATCCTGAGATTATTGAAATATGGACTACGGGTTCGATTCCCGAGATCCTGACTTATTGGTAGGGACTGCGGGTTCGATTCCCGGAGATCCTGAGTTATTGAGATATTACTGAGACATGGGCTGCGGTTCGATTCCCGGAGACTCAGAGGTACTGAGAATGAGATTGTGGGTTCAATTCCCACAGATCCTGGATTTGTTTATTTGAGTTGGTTATTTGTTGTAGCTTAATTGTAGACAGTTGCAGTAATCATCATAATGTTGTTATTTCGGAAATTTTTATCATTTAAACTGTTTATTCTGTTATCATCATTATATTATTGTTTTTCTCAGTAGGGCCCTGACCTACCTCGTCACTACCCCATCGAGGTTAGGCTTGGCACTTAATGAGTACCGCCGTGGTGTACTCATGCTACTCTTCTGCACACTTTTGTTGTGCAGATCCAGGTACATCAGAGCAGGCTCGTACTAGGTGATTCTGCAGCTTTCTGGGAGACTTCGAGGTATGATCTGCTACGTCCGCGGATCCGGAGGCTTCCCTTCTATTCTAGTAGTACTAGTTGATATTTTTCTTCATTTCGTTGTTAGATACTCTTTACACATAGAGCCGCAGTTGTATTTCTCTTTTAGTCTGTGTTACCGTGGAGTTTCGGATCTTGGTAGTGTTTTATTCATTGTGTGATGGATGTATGTGCCAAGCGGCACGGATTACATATCTTTTATGCTATTGTTCCGTTGTTTCTTATTTAAGCATTTATAACTTGTATATTCCGCAACGTGTTAGGCTTACCTAGTCGTGGGGACTAGGTGCCATCACGACATGTTCACGATTGGTGAACTAGGGTTGTGACAAGTTGGTATCAGAGCTCTAGGTTCATAGGAGTCACGGGACACGGACCGGTTACTTAGAGTCTCGCTGATCGATACGGAGACGTCTGTATTTATCTACGAGGGGCTATGTAACCGTTTAGGAAACTCTTCATTTCTTTGGATTCCTTGTCGTGCGACATTTTTGGCATCAAAATCTAAACTATTGATTTCTATTCTCTCACAGATGGTGAGGACACGAGCTACTCGCGACGATCAGGTACCCGCGCCCCTGTTGCCGCCGTCAGAGGACGGGGCCGAGGTAGAGGACGAGGACGCGCCCGAGGTGCTGCCACAGCACCCGCGCGCGCTGCCGCTGAGGTGCCACAGGTAGACCAGGTTGGAGCGCAGGCACCTGGTACACCGACTACGGCTGCTACTACTCCAGCACTACAGGAGACCCTGGCTCAGTTCATGAGTATGTATATCACTTTAGCTCAGGCAGGGTTGCTCCCTCTCACTCCATCTACATCTCAGGCCGGGGGAGGGGCCCAGACTCCTGCAGCCGCTACACCTGAGCAGCGAGTGCCAGTGGGACAGGTTCCAGAGATTTTTGTTATGCCTCCTGCCGCCCCAGCACAACCCGGAGGTTGGCCAGCTGCCTCCGAGGACGAGCGGCGTAGATTGGAGAGGTTCAAGAAATATGACCCTCCAGTGTTTAGTGGTTTGGCTTCGGATGATGCATTGGGTTTTCTAGAGGAGTGTCATCGTATTCTTCGTACTATGGGGATTGTGGAGACCAGCGGGGTTTCCTTCACTGCTTTTCAGTTTCGTGGGGCCGCTTATGATTGGTGGCGCACGTATGAGTTGGATAGTCCAGAGGAGTCTGCTTCGTTGACCTTGGACGCAGTTTTCAGATCTGTTTTTGAGGGAGTTTGTTCCACAGAGCCTTAGGGATTCTTGGCGCTCGGAGTTTGAGCGGTTGCGACAGGGCTCCATGTCAGTATCGGAGTATGCTATCAGTTTCACCCGCCTAGCCAGGCATGCACCGGCTTTGGTAGCCACGGTTCGGGAACGAGTGCGGAGATTTATTGAGGGCCTTGTTCCGCCTATCCGATCCGGCATGGCCAGAGAGCTTGAGACAGATATATCTTATCAGCAGGCAGTTAGCATTGCCAAGAGGATCGAGAGTATGCTCCCTAGAGAGCGGAGAGAGAGAGAGGCCAAGAGGTCTCGTGAGTCGGGCCATTTCCCTGGTGCCCGCACTTCATCAGCCGGTCGTTTTGGCAGGGGTTATTTCGGTCGACTAGTTCACTCGGCATTGCCCGCAGCCGGTAGTACTCCGGGTCTTCCCAGCACCTCGGGAGCCTTATTATGCTCCCCGGTTTCCGGTGCACCTCTGCGCGGGGTCCTTCCGGGGGTCGGACTAGTGGGGGTGAGGCCGGTCGATCCACGGCCACCGCGTCCTCCCGAGCTTGTTTTGAGTGCGGGGATACTCGCCACCTGGTTAGGGAGTGCCCCGGGCGCGGGACGGGTGTGCCTCACCAGTCATCACGGCATCCGCGTGGTTCTCGGGGCCGGCGAGCTATCATTCCGGCCCCGGCCGCCACTCCGCTGCCCGGCCATCCGGAGGCGGGGGTCGGGGTTCCGGAGGCCGCCCTCGAGAGGGGGACGAGCCGGATTCTATGCTATTCCCGATCGCGCCGCGGCTGTTACATCTGACTCCGTTATCACATGTATTATTATGGTTAGTCACGGGGAGGCATCGGTTCTATTCGACCCCGGTTCCACTTTTTCATATGTGTCTTCTTACTTTGCTTCTCATCCGGGTGTGCCTCGGGATTCTTTGAGTGCCCCCATTTATGTTTCCACTCCGGTGGGTGATTCTTTGGCTGTGGACCACGTATATCGGTCGTGTTTGGTTACCATTTGTGATTTTGAGACCGGAGCGGATCTATTGTTGCTCGGGATGGTCGATTTTGATATTATTCCTGGGCATGGACTGGTTGTCGCCCCATTATGCTATTCTTGATTGTCACGCCAAGACCGTGACGCTGGCTATGCCGGGCATTCCACGTATTGAGTGGAGTGGTACTCTAGATCACACCCCTAGCCGTGTTATTTCTTTTCTCAGAGCTCAGCGTATGGTTGAGAAGGGGTGTGCTGCTTATCTAGCCTATGTGCGGGACGTCAGTATTGACACTCCCTTTATTGATTCTGTTCATGTGGTACGTGACTTTGCTGATGTATTTCCAGCTGATCTTCCGGGCATGCCGCCCGACAGAGATATTGACTTTGCTATTGACTTGTTGCCGGGCACT
The DNA here is from genome assembly GCA_032618575.1 of Nicotiana noctiflora. NCBI lineage: Eukaryota > Viridiplantae > Streptophyta > Magnoliopsida > Solanales > Solanaceae > Nicotiana > Nicotiana noctiflora. The sequence continues at coordinate 10,740 of JASVEL010013127.1, forward strand.
CAGCCCATTTCTATTCCACCGTACCGTATGGCTCCTCCTGAGCTAAAGGAGTTGAAGGATCAGTTACAGGAGTTATTGGGCAAGGGTTTCATTCGACCCAGTGTTTCGCCTTGGGATGCTCCTGTATTATTTGTGAAGAAAAAGGACGGTTCTATGCGTATGTGTATTGACTATCGTCAGCTGAATAAGGTTACAGTGAAGAACCGGTATCCTTTGCCCCGTATTGATGATTTATTTGACCGGTTACAGGGCGCACAGGTGTTTTCTAAGATTGATTTGCGCTCTGGGTATCACCAGCTGAAGATTCGGGAGCCAGATATCCCGAAGACTGCCTTCAGGACCCGATATGGTCACTATGAGTTCCTCGTGATGTCTTTTGGGCTGACTAATGCCCCAGCAGCCTTTATGCATTTGATGCACATTGTGTTCAGGCCTTATCCGGACTCGTTCGTGATTGTTTTCATTGATGATATTCTAGTATATTCCGGAGCCGGGAAGAGCACGAGCAGCATTTGAGGATAGTGCTTCAGATTCTGAGAGAGAAGCAACTTTATGCCAAGTTCTCTAAATGTTAATTCTGGTTGAGTTCAGTGGCATTTTTGGGCCACGTGGTGTCGAGTGATGGTATTCGAGTAGATCCGAGGAAGGTGGAGGCCGTGCGGAGTTGGCCCAGACCCTCCTCCGCTACTGAGATTCGCAGTTTCCTTGGTTTGGCGGGCTATTACCGTCGTTTTGTAGAGGGTTCTCTTCGATTGCAGCACCTATGACTAGATTGACCCAAAAGGGTGCCCCTTTTCAGTGGACAGACGAGTGTGAGGCGAGCTTTCAGAAGCTCAAGACAGCTTTGACTTCGGCCCCTATATTGATGTTGCCTACAGGTTCGGGGTCCTATACCGTATATTGTGATGCCTCACGAGTTGGACTCGGTGCGGTATTGATGCAGGACGGTAGGGTGATTGCCTACGCGTCGAGACAGCTGAAGGTGCATGAGAAGAATTACCCTGTTCATGATTTGGAGCTAGCTGCCATTATTCACGCCTTGAAAATTTGGCGTCATTATTTATATGGGGTTCCTTCTGAGATCTACACTGATCACCGGAGCTTGCAGCACTTGCTTAAGCAGAAGGACCTGAATATGCGTCAGAGGAGATGGTTGGAACTACTGAAGGACTATGATATTACTATTCTCTATCACACGGGCAAGGCTAATGTGGTTGCTGATGCCTTGAGTCGTCGGGCAGAGAGTTTGGGGAGTTTAGCATATCTACCGGCTTCGGAGAGGCCTATGGCGATGGATGTTCAGGCTTTGGCCAGGCAGTTTGTTAGACTGGATCTTTCGGAGCCCAACCGGGTTCTAGCTTGTGTGATTTCTCGGTCTTCTCTATTTGACCGCATCAGGGAGCATCAGTTCGACGACCCTCATTTGCTTGTCCTTCAGGATAGAGTTCGGTGTGGTGATGCTCGAGATGTTACCTTCGGAGATGATGGAGTTATGAGGATGCAGGGGCGCATCTGTGTGCCCAATGTAGATGATCTTCGAGAGCTGATTCTAGGAGAGGCCCATAGCTCGCGGTATTCCATCCATCCGGGAGCCGCGAAGATGTATCAGGACTTGAAACATCATTACTGGTGGAGGCGGATGAAGAGGGATATAGTTGATTATGTTTCCAGATGCCTCAACTGCCAGCAGGTGAAGTATGAGCATCAGCGTCCGGGTGGATTGATGTAGCGAATTGAGATTCCCGAGTGGAAATGGGAGCGCATTACCATGGACTTTGTATCTGGACTTCCACGGACGGTTAGGAAGTTTGATTCCATTTGGGTCATTGTGGATCGGTCACCAAGTCCGCCCATTTTATACCGGTGAGCACTACTTTTTCATCGGAGCGACTGGCGGAGATCTATATCAGGGAGATAGTTCGGCTGCATGGTATCCCAGTGTCCATCATTTTAGATAGAGGCACTCAGTTCACTTCATGGTTCTGGAGAGCCGTACAGCAGGAGTTAGGTACTCGGGTGGAGCTGAGCACAACCTTTCACCCCCAGACTGATGGGCAGTCCGAGCGCACTATTCAGATTTTGGAGGATATGCTCCGTGCGTGCGTGATTGAGTTTGGAGGTTCATGGGATCACTTGTTGCCACTGGCGGAGTTTGCTTATAACAACAGCTACCAGTCTAGTATTCAGATGGCACCGTATGAGGCCCTATATGGTAGGAGGTGCAGGTCTCCCATGGGTTGGTTTGAGCCGGGCGAGGCCAGGTTGCTAGGTACTGATATGGTTCGGGAGGCTATGGACAAGGTCAAGGTGATTCAGGACAGACTTCGTGCAGCCCAGTCTAGACAGAAGAGTTATGCGGACAAGAAGGTTCGCGATGTGTCTTTTATGGTTGGCGAGCGGGTTCTACTTCGAGTCTCGCCCATGAAGGGCGTTATGAGGTTTGGGAAGAAAGGAAAGCCGAGTCCTAGATTTATTGGCCCTTTTGAGATTTTGAGGCGTGTTGGGGAGGTTGCTTATGAGTTGGCCTTACCTCCCAGCCTAGCCGGAGTTCACCCCGTATTTCATGTCTCCATGCTCCGGAGATACCATGGTGACCCGTCGCATGTGTTGGATTTCACATCCGTTCAACTAGACAAGGATCTGTCTTATGTTGAGGAGCCAGTAGCCATTCTAGACAGACAGGTCAGAAAGCTAAGGTCAAAGAATATCGCTTTGGTAAAGGTTCAGTGGCGGGGACAGCCGGTCGAGGAGGCAACTTGGGAGATAGAGCAGGATATGCGCAGCCAGTACCCTCATCTTTTCACTACTCCAGGTATGTTTTCTATGCTCGTTCGAGGACGAACGAATCTTTTAAGTGTGGGAAGATGTAACGACCCGACCTGTCATTTTAGAAAATTACGCCCCAATCCCCAATTTAACTGTTCCCCTAAGTTCATTTCTGCTATTGTGGTTTGCCGGGAGAGTCAGTTCTGAAATTTGGAGCATTTTGGGACACTTAGTCCCTAATTGAGAGCTTTAAAGCTAGAAAATGGTCCGTAGCCGGAACAGTGTTAAGATGATCTCGGAATGGAAATCCGATGGTTCTATTAGCTCCGTTGGGTGATTTCGGGGTTGGGAACGTGTTCGGAATGTATTTTGGAGGTCCGTAGCTCAATTAGGCTTGAAATGCCGAAGGTTGAAATTTTGGCGAATCCAAACGATAGGTGAGATTTTGATCCGGGGGTCGGAATGGAATTCCGACAATTTCTGTAGCTTCGTTATGTGATTTTGGATATGTCCGCAAATTTTCGGGTCATTCGGACGTCGTTTGGTTGGGTTTTAGATCGAATGTGCAATTCGGAAAGTTTTAAGAAATTTAGGCTTGAATTCGATGTGAATTATTAATTTTTGATGTTATTTTGGCGATTTGATCGCGCGAGCAAGTTCGTATGATGTTTTTAAGTCGGTGTGCATATTTGGTTTGGAGCCCCGAGGGCTCGGGTGAACTTTGGATAGGCCACGAGATCAATTTCTCATGTTAGAAGTTGCTGTCTGCAACTGGTCTGCAGAGTTCGCAAATGCGAACAATAGTTCGCAAATGCGAACTCCCCACTATTCTGCAGAGTTCGCAAATGCGAACAATAGTTCGCAAATGCGAACTCCCCCCTATTGTGCCTGTGTTCGCAAATGCGAACAGTAGTTAGCAAATTCGAACTTGACACTACTGTCCCTGTGTTCGCAAATGCGAACAATAGTTCGCAAATGCGAACTCGACACTATTCTGCCTGTGTTCGCAAATGCGAACAATAGTTCGCAAATGCGAACCTCCCAATATTTAGCCTGTGTTCGCAAATGCGAACAATAGTTCGCAAATGCGAACTTCCCAGTTTTGCCTTGGCTTCGCAAATGCGAACAAAAGTTCGCAAATGCGAACTTCCCAGCCTTAGCTTATTTTTCAAACTCCAGAAATTGGTCGGGGTTCGCAATTGCGAACCCATGATCGCAAATGCGAACACAGAGACCTGTAAATCACGATTTCCAGCTTCAATATTCACATTTCACAACCCAAAAACACCCATTTGCGATTCTTCACGGATTCCTTCTTCTTCAAAACAATTGTAAGTCACTTTTTACTTAATTCTTTCAATTGTTAACATCATTATACATGTTTTTCAATAGAAATCAAAGGTTTTCATGGTAGAATTTCTTGTTTTGGTAGAATATAGGGTTTTTCATAAATTGGAAAATTGGACCTCGAATTGAGGTCCGATTTTGAAACAAATCATATACTTAAACTCGTGAGGGGATGGGTAACCGGATTTTGGTTCGAACCCCGAGTTCCGATCATGTGGGCCCGGGGTCAAAATTCACTATTCCGGGCAGAATGTTGTAAAAGTTGTAATTGGCCTTTGGAATTTGTTTGTTGGGTAGTATTGATGATATTAATTCAATTGTGTATAGATACGATTGGATTGGAGCCAAACTTGAAAGGAAAAGGCATTGCCACGGATTGAATTGTTCGTAAACATTGAGGTAAGTGGCTTGTCTAACCTCGTGTGGGGGACTTTCACCCTAGGATATTATTGTGATACTTTAAATGCCTTGTACGCGAGGTGACGGGCATGTACATGCGCTGGTTGTTGAACACATACTTTACTCAAAATGTTCAATGAGTGATATTCCTGTTCTTAGTTGTTAAATTCGATATTCCTACCCGGTAGTAGTTAGAGAAGCATGATTAGATAGAATCTAACTGTCTAGTTGCTTAATTGATTTACTTGAGTTTTCTTGGTAATCGCTGGCGCTATTCATCGGCGAAGTTATCGTTAAGCATATTATACTTCTCTCTGTGTATTCCTTTACTTGATGTGGTTATGGACTACGGGTTCGATTCCCGAGATCCCGAGCTTATTGAAATATGGACTACGGGTTCGATTCCCGAGATCCTGAGCTTATTGAAATATGGACTACTGGTTCGATTCCCGAGATCCTGAGATTATCGAAATGTGGACTACGGGTTCGATTCCCGAGATCCCGAGATTATTGAAATATGGACTACGGGTTCGATTCCCGAGATCCCGAGATTATTGAAATGTGGACTACGGGTTCGATTCCCGAGATCCTGAGATTATTGAAATGTGGGCTGCGGGTTCAATTCCCGGAGACCCAGAGGTACTGAGAATGGGATTGTGGGTTCGATTCCTGGAGACCCAGAGGTACGGAGAATGGGATTGTGGGTTCAATTCCCACGGATCCTGGATTTGTTTATTTGAGTTGGTTAATTGTTGTTAGCTTAATTGTAGACAGTTGCAGTAATCATCATAATGTTATTATTTCGGAAATTATTTATCATTTAAACTGTTTATTTTGTTATCATCATTATATTATTGTTTCTCAGTAGGGCCCTGACCTTCCTCGTCACTACCCCATCGAGGTTAGGCTTGGCACTTACTGAGTACCGCCGTGGTGTACTCATGCTACTCTTCTGCACACTTTTGTTGTGCAGATCCAGGTACATCAGGACAGGCTCGTACTAGGTGATTCCGCAGCTTTCAGGGAGACCTCGAGGTATGATCTGCTACGTCCGCGGATCCGGAGGCTTTCCTTCTATTCTAGTAGTACTAGTTGATATTGTTCTTCATTTCGTTGTTAGATACTCTTTACACATAGAGCCGCAGTTGTATTTCTCTTTTAGTCCGTGTTACCGTAGGGTTCCGGATCTTGGTAGTGTTTTATTCATTGTGTGATGGATGTATGTGCCAAGCGGCACGGATTACATATCTTTTATGCTATTGTTCCGCTGTTTCTTATTTAAGCATTTATAACTTGTATATTCCGCAACGTGTTAGGCTTACCTAGTCGTGGGGACTGGGTGCCATGATGACATGTTCACAATTGGTGAACTTGGCTCGAAGCCATTCATCAAAGCACTTTTAACCACTCATATCATTATTATTCAAGTGATGCCAAAATGTTACAATGAGATTAAACTCAAGTCATTTACAAGCCTAGACAGAGACTCGAATCATCAGAGACCTTAACCGTTCTGTAATTCTTGCATTTATACACACACCACCAATAAGCCCACTCTCTTTAGGTGACAGAAATCTTTCTAAGTCCCAAATTTTCCAAAAATTTCGGCAGAGTTTCCTTTGTAATTTGGCCTATCCACCTGCCAGAGAATCACCAAAATCATCCTAACAATACACCCGCAACTCGACAAGACATCACAATGTATATCAACAACATAAATCTCAATACTACACAATTATATCATCAGCATTAGTACATGAGCATGCGCTGCACCTGCTCAAATCATAACACATATACCTTTCACAATGATACACCTAGCACAACCAATTCAGTTTTCTTGAGTTTGAACTCATACTACCCCACGTAGTGCACTTTACATTTTCGCTAAGAGGCAATGAACATATTTCTCACGCCCATAGCTAGTGCTACATATCAAATCACAATAAGAACCGAATACCTTACAGCTCTCCCATTATCAAACTGCCATTTTCACAATTAAGATCAATACCAATTGTATGAACTTCATAATACCGACTCGTGAAATTAGCACCTTGGTGCTCAAGCCATAGACAAGGATTTCGCCTCAAGTCCTCCAGAAAGGCCCAACATGAACTCATAGAGATTATATCTCGTCCCTCGATTGGGGAATCATAAGCCATCAAGGCAAATTTATCACTAAGCACTCGAGTGCGCACATCAACGTGCAGGAGGAATTTCAAGAATTACATCTCAAGCTGAATCAAACACGCACGATAAGAATTCCAAGAATTTGAAACTTTCCTAAAGGTTTGCAGCCTCCCGAGGATAAGTACAGGCGTCCCCGTACCGATCCACGAGACTCTACCAACCGGCTCATGACTCACGAGACCTGTTAACCTAGGCTCTGATACCAACTTGTCACGACCACAAACCCCGGTCGCGATGGCGCCCAACACATTACTAGGCAAGCCCAACCATCTTATCCAATTACCAGCCAAGTATAATTAATATTGATTAATGGGCATGATTAGCCTGTTTTCATAACAAATTAAGAAATGTAGAAATGAAATACAAGAACACAGTCCCAACCAAATCGTGGTATCACAAGTCTGAGCCTCTACAAATGAGATCTACTACACAATCAAGTCTAACCAGAATGGAGACAACAAAATGATAAAAAGAAAGAGGTCAGGTACTGTGGACGTCGGCAGCTACCTCGAAGTCTCCACAGAATGGGGATAATAAAGCAATTGCGATAGCTCAACTGCCCTCCTGAACCTGTATATCTGCACAAAAAGTGCAGGGGAGTGGGGTGAGTATATTTCAACTCAGTGAGTAACAATAATAAACAATAACTGAAAATAAGAACTCCTGTACTATCACTAAACAGTTCTAAGGCAACCCCCACAGGTTAGTCATCACTATAATGAGTACTCTGATCTCCAGTCCACATCTATCTCATCTAGGTCCCACACTGACCACATCCTCGCTCGTACCACTACGGTATACAACCATCTCAATATATGGAGACATATACATCTGTCTATAACATATAAATATTTCAGTATATATATGAATATGAATAAGTATAATGCTGCGGCGCGCAGCCCGCTCCAATACATATACCGCTGCGGCGCGCAATATGAATAAGTATAATGCTGCGGCGCGCAGCCCGCTCCTATACATATACTGCTGCGGCGCGCGGCGTGCGGCCCGCTCCATTTAACGTCGACGGCACTCACTGGGGTGTATACAGACTTCGGAGGGGCTCCCTAGGCCCAAGCGCTATGATACTGCGGCGTGCAGCCGATCCACACATGTATTACTGCGGCGTGCAGTCCGATCCAATATATATATACATATATAACTATACTGCTGCGGCGTGCAGCCCGATCCCATAATATACACCAGCGCTCACTGAGAATGTGTGCAGACTCAGACTCCGAAGGGGCTCCTGCAGCCCAAGCGCAATAATATTGCGGCGTGCAGTCCGTCCCACATGTATATTTCATGTATATTACTGCAACGTGCAGTCCGATCCAATATATATACTGCTGCGGCGTGCAGTCCGATCCAATATAGGTATCTATATACATAATACCTCATAATGGGTCCTCGACCCTATCCCAGTCAGTATGTACTTGGCCTCTCAGGCCCAATATAATATATCACAATGGGTCCTTGACCCTGTCTCAGTTAATATAGACTTGGCCTTTCAAGCCCAATATAACATCTCATAGTGGGTCCTCGACCCTATCTCATCTCAATCGGTATAGACTTGGCCTTTCAGGCCCACTCAGCTAGAACAAGGAATTCCACCCTAGATAATCTCTCTCAATGTACACATCTAGTACGGGCTCATATTATGCTATACAGCTAGAGCTACGGCTGAGTGTATATTTCCAACACGATATAAGGGTCACCAAGCTCTATAGGTTCCCTAATGCTCTACAGATCGGCACAAGGCCCCAAACATGGCTATTAGCCCAATTGTACAGTTATAATCTCATTAACAGTCATAACACACAGTATACTATTAGTCGGGAAGGACTAAGTCCGAACCCCCAATCACAATGTCACCACGCCCGTCATAGAACGCGTGTCTCATCTCAATATAGCAGTGTGAAGTGCTAGTACGGGGTTTCAAACCCTCAGTACATTGTTTACTACTACCACTCACCTCGAACCGGTAGAAGCCTCGGTCCGCCTTGCGCTTGCCTCGCAAATCAATCTCCTTGGTTGCTAAATCTGCTCAAAATCAATGATAATACATCAATATATGCTAAATTCACGTAACCCATTCGAAATAACCCAAATTGCATCAAAACCCACAAAGTTGTCAAAACTCGACTTTTGGAACGCTTCTCGAAAAATTATAAAACTCACATTTTCGGAATCCTCGTCTCTCCACGAGTCCGTACATACCAAAAACTCCCAATTCGGACCACAAATGGTCCTTCAAATCCCCATTTTAAGATTTTTGCTCAAAGCCCTAATTTTCTTGATTTCTTACCCAAATTCAGAGAATTAATGGAAGATTCTTTGATAAAATCATGTATTTAACTCATAAAACTTACCTCCAATTATTCCCCGTCGAAATCCCTTCAATTCCCGTCCAAAATCTCTCAAGAATGACCAAAAATGGTGGAAAAATAGTTTTGCTCGCGGATGAAATGCCATTATGTCCAGGATTTTACTGTTCACCCGCGTTACTGTTCACACGCGTTACATTTCTCAGAGTACTTTTCATGCGCGTCGACACTGTTCACGGAATACTGTTCATGCGCGTCGACACTGTTCACCCGCGCGGTTACTGTTCACACGCGAGAATTACTATTCATACGCTGCAGAAAAATGCAGCAGCAATACACAAATTGCAGCACACAGCCATTTTCACTAAAATAGCTCTAACTCCATCATACGAACTCGGAATTCGACGATTCATTTTCCTATGGCTCCGTAATTTCGATACGGATCCAGTGGTTCAAACAAAACTGAATTTGGATCTCATTTACTCAGTGCAACATCAATTTAGCTCGTTAAACAATTAATTCACATTTCGCGTCAAAAACCCAATCGCGACTTGACGAAATTAGACCAAACTTTCCAGATCAGTCCTATAATTCATTATCTAAATTCTCAAAGTCTCGAAATCAAATTTGAATCTCTAGAACTAAAATAGACCTTTGGATCATTACATTTATGCCCAAAAACGGCAAAACATCTTCCAAAAACTGTTCCAAAATTTATCCGAGCCTCATGGGATCCCAACAAAGTATACTAAAAAATCTCATAATATATTACGGACTTGATCGAGGCCTCAAATCACAACAAACAACGCTAAAATCATGAATCAACCTCCAATCCAAGCTTTATAAACTTTAGAACTTCTAACTTCTATTTTCGATGCCGAAACCTATCAAATCAAGTCCGATTGACTTCAAATTTTGTATAGAAGTCCAAAATGACATAACAGAGCTACAGAAATTTTCGGAATTTCATTCCAACCGTCGGATCAAAATTTCACCTATCAACCGGAATTCGCCAAAATACTAACTTTGCCAATTCAAGCCTAAATCTACTCCGGACCTCCAAATTCACTTCCAATCGCTTTCCTAGCTCATAAATGACCTCCCGGAACTGACCGAATCATCAGAATTTGATTCCGAGCTCTCTAACTCACAAGTCAATGTCCAGTTGACTTTTTCCAACTATTCCTTCTTCTAAGAGACTTTTTGTCTCATTTCCAACTAAACTCAACCCGAATTGACTCAAACTTGCCAAACATGCATATTGAAACATTAACAAGAATTTAACGGGGATAACGAGGTGATAACTCACATGATGACGGGCCAGGTCATCACAGTTTTGTTGTCTAAATAGGTTTGACCTCGGGACGCAAGGATCGAGATAACCTACGAGTGGAACACCAATCCTGCATGAAGAAAAGAAGAAAAGAATCAAAAGAAAATGAGTCCAAATGTTGGAGTAAACAAAAGCGCGGATTGCTTAGAAGCTAATTGAAGTAACAAGCTCCGCCGACTCCGTTTCACTCAATGTTACAAAAATAAACAAGCACGTACAGCTTGTTGAGCATCAAGATTCAGATCGAGGTCTACAGCAAATTAGCTAAGATTCAAGATCAAATTTTCAAGGGAATCATAGATAGGAATCTTGTAACTCATAGTTTGATAGCATAGCTAGTTCAGTTTTAATTTCTTTTTTGGTGTAATAAGGAGGTCAGTAAGCAGTAAGCAGCAACAGCAGCAACGATAGCAACAGTAACAGCAAAGTGTCAGTCCACGGTAGTCCCAGCTACCAAAACTTCCCGAACTACATTGACCTGATTCCTATTTAGCCCAGGATATGTAGGAAGCCTCCCGAAGCAAAGGCTCGGTCAAGATCTTTTTAAAATGCTTTACACGGAGTGCTCAAAACAGGCAAAAATCGCTCGTATTTGCTCATTATCTTTGCACGAAAACTCTTCGATTTTACACGCAAAGAGGGGCAGCTGTGAGCACGTGATTTTTGCCTTACGTGAGAATCACTCCCAAAAAATCCAAAAAAATAATATAGATTTGTACGGTGTGTATTTTTGTGAATTTTCGGCAATCATTTGCATTCTTTAAGCGTGATTATATATGTTTAAATTAATAAAAATACAAAAATATGTCGTGTTTACATTTTTATCTAACTTTGAAATTAGGAGTAATTAATTTTATCTTACAAAATGAAAATCACAAAAAAAAATTCATCTTTTTACATTTTTAGCATTTAAATGCTTAATTGTGTGATTTATGTTTAATTGATATTTAATTGTACGTAACGATTGTTAGTATAATTAGTATTAGTTAATTTGACTTGATTTTTTTAGTGTAGTTAGGATTTTTATTTTTTATAAAGTAGGAGTTAAATTAATTGAGAGGGAGGAAATAATTAAAACATGGTTTGAAATTCGGATTCGGCCATTTGAAACCGGACCAGGCCCAAATATTACACACAAACCCGGCCAAGATACCCAACTGACCCGCCCGTCGCCCCAATACCCATCCCTTTTATAATCTGAGCCGTAGGATTCTTATGATCCAACGGCCACAGTTAATCCACTCATTTTAATTACCCAAAAAACCCCCAAAACCCCTGATACTCACTTCATTCCCCCAAACACGCCCCTCCTCTAATTCACTCAAATCCCTCCCCTGTAACGCCGCCACTGCCCACCGCCCTCCGCCTACCGGAAATCGCCTCATGGCGGTTCCGGTAGGCCAAACACCACCATTTTAACACCATAGAATCCCCTAACCCCCTCTACACGAATCCCTTAACCACTTGTCTCGAATCACACCCGAATTCTTCGAATATCCGATCGAAAATTCGCCGGAATTTGAAAATCACCCCAAAACACCCAAGACTTACACCGAACACTCCCCCGACCTCCCTCTCACCGTAGTCAACTTTATTTTTGTTCGAATCTAGCCCTAACTGTTCGAACCCCAAATCAAGATTTCAAGAACCTTAAAAATCCGAACTTTGGGTCTTCGTTTAAATTCAAGGGAGATTAAAGTCTAATAGAAATTAATTGGGGTGTTTTCATTTGAAAACATCTCAATTAAAGTCCGTTAGACTCCAAATTCAAGTCCAAGCTCAAACGGCCCGGATTCTGTTTTGATTTTTGATTTTTGATTTTTTTCACTTCGAGGTATTTTTTCTTCTCTTTTCTCCTATCTTTGTTTTTCTTATTAGTTTTAATTCGCGTTTGTTATTTTACCCTTCTCGATTTACTGCCTCTCTCCCTCAAAGACCCTTTATTTGGTCAATTATTTTCTGTTTCGCGTATTTGATTGTGTATGTTGTAGGATAGATATTTGCTTCGATTAGCGTCGTCGAATAATTAGATTCGTATTTTTCTGTTTTGTCCGAAAACCACGAATTACTGGTATTATTCGTCGATTTGTTGTTTGTCGATTCTCACGTGTTGTGATCGACTTAACGAATGTCGTCGTTCAAATTCGCGAATTTGTTGTATGAAATCCCGGGCAGTGGTTCATTGTTGTTTGAATTGGATTGATCTGTTTGTTGGCTGATTTTGTCTATTGAGTTAGCTACTGAATTTTGTTTATAGTTGTATAAATCATATTGGTTATTTATCGAATGTTGGTCATAATTCAATGGGTTCTTACATTTGTTTAAAAAGAAACTCAAGGCAGAATAATATTTCAAAGGTGATTAGGAATCTATGGTTTGAAAATGTGTTGTTTTGAGTTGGCTTGTCAGATGAATGCTAGTGGACCACTTAACTGTTGAATCTGTATAATAGTGATGGGTTAGTTTAAGCCAAAACTTAATAGAAATGATTAAAACAATAAGCTGCCATACCTTTTGAATAAAGAAAAGGGGAAAGACATTGGGTAGTGGTTTAATAGTGAGAATATTATGGGCTGGGCAGAGTTCTATTTTTAATTTGACAATTGAAGTGTCCCTGGGAGCTTTTCTGTTATAAGTAGAAGGAGGGATACTCACTGGAGGGGGGACATACATAGAGAGCTTAGGATTTTCGACAATCACTGAGAAAAAAAAACAGAGAGAGCTGGAGAGAGTTCTTTGGTTTTGCGCACACATATTTTGATATCTTTCTAAGTCATTGTGAGAAAGAAAAGCCGTTCGGATTTTCTTGGAGAGTCTTTGTTTGTTGAAACTGTTTTAAGTGAGTTTCAAGAGTGATATTTAGCCAAAAGAAGGAGTGAAATTCTATCCTCTTATACTGTTGCATTGATTTTAAAGTTCCAAGCTGATTTTGAAACTATTTTAAAGCTGATTTTGAAGCTGATTTTAAAGTTCGTTCACTGTTTTTGATGTTGGTTTGAATTTGGTTATCATCCAATCATTGATTTGCTGTGTTGGTTGGGGGTTTCTGTTGCTCAAAACTTTTGGTTGCTGCTCACTGTGCTTGGTTACTGTTTTTGTTGCTGCTCACTGTGCTGTTACTGATCTCTCTTCCTCCATTTGTACTGTCACATCCCAGGTACACATCTTTTGAGCTTGATCATACTTGTACCAAAAATGAATTGGAAATGAATTGGAAGACCACTTTGAATCCTTTGTTTGAAGTCGTTACATAAATGATTTTGTTTAACTACTTATTAAGGACTCTTAGCTAAAATAGATATCGTATAGTTATTCATTAGAAGATTGAAGGTGCATTAGTCTTGTATGTTTACTTAGTTCTTACTTTCATTATATACGAATTGAAACAAAACTTGCTAGGCTTGTATTTGTAAACTTGGATTATTTTGGACTATTGATAAAAAATAGATATCAGTTTTTCATTTCTACTTAATTAGTTTTCTATATTTTTAGTATACGTTTGGATTTGTGTAAGTAAAACTAGCCAATTCGGATTGAGACTCCCTTTGATATTTTACATAGGTAATTTGTTAAAGTCAAGTGGTTTAAGCATGTTCAAGATGTTGGGTCGGTTAAAGTTTAGCTATTAACATAAGATGTTTGGAATCATTTTTTTGGATTTTTCTTTACTTTGATTTTTCTTTTGAGGTCTATTTATAATTAAGCAAGCAAGACAAGTTAGCCAATGCTTTTAGATAACAATGTTAGTCGTCTTTAATCATATAATTTCGATTTCGTCAATTAACGTCAGATTGAGTGTAAGGCCCCGTAAAATTTTTTGCATAAAACCTAGTAGCTGTGGTGTCATGGGCCGAATAATGTGTTAGGAATGCGTAGAATTCTTCGCAGCGAGCTTGCGAGCCGCGGTTCGGACCCTTGGTAGTGATTTAAGTGTAAAAAAATGTAGAGAATAAAGTTTTCTAGAAAAGTGTCAAATATGCGGTCAAGAATGCGACCGCAAACCTATTATGCGGACCGCATTCTTGCCGCAAAGCTTAACAGAAGCCTCCCAAAAATCATGTTGAAAATGCGGTCGATATGCAATCGCATAATGAATCTGCGGTGCACTTTGCGACCGCAGATCAAGAATGCGGACCGCATATTGGTCGCATTCTGTAACAGAACTTGTGTCATTTTGAGGCCATTCTGCGGTCACTATGCGGACCGCATGTTGATTCTACGGTCGCAAAGTGCACCGCATAATTGACCCGGTCCAGATTTTTGTAACATTTTGACCCGATCTCTTCTTTAATATAACACCTTTCTTCTTCATTTTATCATATCAAAATTAGAGAGAGAAGAGAGGGTTTTTAGAGAGAGAAATCTTTCATCTTCAAAGATTGTTCCAACCATCTTAGTTCAAAGGATTCTAGGGCAAAGATTCAACTTCCCCAAATCTTTTCAAGGTAAAAGCCCTAACTATTTTCTTTGATTTTCAGTTTTAAATTGGGTAAAGAGAGGTTTGCATATAATAGCTTTTGAAAATAGAATTTTACACTCATGCATGATTATTGAACTTGATTTCTAGTAAAAAGAAGTGAGTAGAAGTAAGAGTCTTCAAGAACAAGGGTTGGCAAGAGTAGGATATCTTGGGCAAGCATAAAGTAGGAAGAAAAATCATCACCAGGTATGTATGGCTAATTCTGATTCTTGTGAAATCGCCTATATGTGTGGAATTTGTTTGGTTCGTGTTAAATTGACAAATTGTGTGAAATTCTTGATGTTGTTGTTGGATATTCAAAGTTTGTTGTTGAGCTATGAGGGATGTAAAATGAGAGTTTAATTTGGTAAAAGAATTGTGAATAATGATTATGATGGCCTATATGGCACCTTGTGTAAAACAAACGAAACGCTTGAGAATTTGTTTATAGTGGAAAGAGATGAAACACTTGAATTGTGGAAATATTGTAACAAGGTTGTGATATTGATTTGAAAAATAATTGAGAACATGAAACAATGTGCAAGTTGCTTATTTGAACTTGTTGAAATTGTGTGTAGTACCTTATCTGCTGTTTGAAATTGTTGTGTTTTAAACTGTAAGGCAAGGTCGTGTTGCGTGCCGCAACATGAGGAAATAAGGTGTGGGTTGGGGTGATAAGGGTGGCCGAGGTAATAAGGGTGGTCGGGGGTAATAAGGATGGAAAGCGATCGAAATCGCTATTGAAAATTGATATAAAAATCAATAATGTGAAATTGTGAAAGGAGACAGCAGGAGAGTTTGCAACCTGTGGGGCACTGATTGCCCCTTTGTTTGACTACTTGTGCTTTACGTGATTGATTGATTATTGTTAAATTGGTTGATCGTAGAAAGTGCTTTTTGTTGAGAATTATTTGAAATGAGGAAAATGTGGAAACATGGTTGGCTGGCTTAATTAATTGTTGATGTAATTCAATGGCTTGAGTTTACTTGGGACAAAGTTTGTCCATACATGCCGGTACAATTCAAGTGTACTGACGTCCCTTTTGCCGGGGACGCTACATTCGTGTTATGATTGTAGGTGGATCAGTAGCAGGCACTTCAGCTCATCGGCAGTAGTATCCTTCTCCTTGCATTGCCCGTTTTGGTGAGCCCCTTTTCTTCCTTGGGGCCCTGTGTGGTTCATGCCACTTTTGTTTAGATTTCATTTTGGTTTTGTAAGGTATAGCTGGAGCCTTGTTACCGGCAAGTATTGTATTCCCTTTTTTTTTGTATCCTAGAGGCTCTGTAGACATGTAAACTGTGGGACTCCAGTATTATGTATACATTATGTTATGTCGGGCGTTGTAAAAACTGCAAACTTGTTAATGAATCACTCGTATGGTTTTATTTGTTTAATGTGAAATCATTCATGGTTAGTAAGATATTTGTTTAATGAGAAACAATCAACACAGGGGTAACGCGTGGGAATGAAAGGCACCTAGGTCCGCTTGACTGGGGCAACCCGGTCAGGCGCCAGTCATGTTCCCCGATTTGGAGCGTGACAAACTTGGTATCAGAGCCTATGGTTTTTAAAGTATCCTAGGATGTCTCGGAGCCGTGTCTAGTAGTGCCCTTCTTATCGGTGTGTTGTCGACCACATCGGATAAGTTGGGGGCTACACGGGCATTTAGGAATTTACCTACTTCTTTGTTAATCTATATCGTGCGGTAAAGTGCAATGTGGAAATATATGTGTCTAATTCGCGCCTTGTTCCCAAATTTTCAGAATATGGCACCTAAGAAGAAGGCTAGACTCGGCCTTAGGGCCAATGCCGGCCCAAGTGTGGCTGTAAATCATGTACCCGATGTCGTGGGCGAGAATGACCCACCAGTCCTGAATTTTCCTGGACCATTTGTTCAAAACCCAAGTGTCCCTATTCCAGCTGCGGCAGAGGATGCCACCATCCCTCCTGCCAGTGTTCCTGACTCTGATACAGTTCCAGCTTCTGGTTTTGGTATCTCTAATGAGGATCTTAGGGAAGCCATTCATATGTTAACACGGTTAGTGGCCGCCCAGACCTAGAGATCCCATGATGCCCCTGCATCCTCCAGCGGACAGGGAGATTCCTTTGGCTCCAGAGTTCACCAGTTCTTGCGGTTGGCCCCTCCAGAATTTTCAGGCACCGATCCAGAGGCTGATCCACGGGAATTCCTTGATGAGATATACAAGACCCTCAGAGTGATGAAGGCTACAGATATAGAGGGGGTAGAGTTGGCCTCTTACAGGCCGAAGGGAGCGGCACGTTCATGGTTCGAAATGTGGGAGGATTCCCGTGAGGAAGGGAGCCCTCCGGCTAGATGGGATGAGTTCGTGGATGCATTTATGGACCACTTCTTACCTGCTGAGGCAATGGCAGCCCGTGCCACTAAGTTCGAGGTTCTCAAACAGGGGCAGTATGAGTGTTTGGGAGTATCACATGGAGTTCGTAAGGTTGTCCAAGTACGCTCCTCATTTAGTGTCGACCATGGATGCCCGAGTTCGACGGTTTGTTCAGGGCCTTAGCCCTTTGGTAGTGAATGAGGCCGCCACAGCAGCTTTGCACTCAGATATGAACTATGGGAGGATCGTGGGGTTTGCTCAAGCCACAGAGGCCAGGAAATTGAAGATTCGTGCAGAAAGAGAAAATAGCAGCAGGGCCCGGTCAATGGGTCATTCGGGGAGATCACTTCCAGGGAAAGGGTCATCAGGGCCATCCCAGTCATATGCTCAGTCCTCCGCGATTGCACTGCCATCCGTGCACAGTCATCAGCAGGGCAGTTACTCGAGACCTGGTTCAGACAGCAGGAGGTCTCGTCAGTCTGGTCGTCCTGGGGTGAGATCCCAGCAGCAGGGGAGACCTACATGCCCCAAGTGTGGGAGATTTCATACAGAGACTTGCTACCTTGACCTTCGAGTGTGCTTCGGGTGCGGGGTGAGAGGTCACATTCAACGAGACTGTCGTGCACCCCGTCAGGGTATAGGTAGGGGATCTGCTCAGTCATCCGGTTCTTCAGCTGCTACATCATCAGCGCGTACTCCAGCATCAGCGGGGCGTGGTGCAGCTAGGGGTGGAGCTCGGGGTAGGGGTGGACCTAGCCGATTCTATGCATTGAGTGGCCGCCAAAATGCCGAGGTTTCTCCAGATGTTGTTACAGGTATCATGTCTGTTCAGACTATTGATTGCTATGCCCTTATTGATCCAGGGTCCTCCTTGTCTTATGTTACTCCATTCATTGCTTCAAGTTTTTGGATAGTACCCGAACAGCTTCATGAGCCGTTCTCTGTGTCGACTCCAATCGGTGATTCTATTACAACCTCACGAGTCTATAGGAATTGTGTTGTTACGGTGGGTGGTCGTGATACCACAGGCCGATCTTATTGAGCTTGGGATGGTAGATTTTGATGTAATTATGGGGATGGATTGGCTCTATTCGTGCTTTGCCAAACTTGGCTGTCGAACGAGAGTTATGAGGCTCGAGTTCCCTAACGAGCCAGTTATTGAATGGAGAGGAAATGGTGTAGTGCCAAGGGGTAGGTTTATTTCCTACCTTAAGGCTTCGAAGATGATTAAGAAAGGGTGTATCTATCACCTGGTTCGGGTGACGGACACCACCTCAGAGGTGCCTACCCTCGAGTCCGTGCCAATTGTGAATGAATTTCCTGAAGTGTTTCCGGATGAGCTTCCAGACATCCCGCCGGATAGGGAGATTGATTTCGGAATCGATGTATTGCCAGATACTCAGCCAATATCCATTCCACCACACAGAATGGTGCCAGCAGAGTTAAGGGAGTTAAAGGAGCAAGTGAGGGATTTATTAGAGAAAGGGTTCATACGACCGAGTGTGTCGTCGTGGGGTGCTACGGTTCTTTTTGTCAGGAAGAAAGATGGGTCACTTCGAATGTGTATTGATTATCGGCAGCTCAACAAAGTCACCATCAAGAATAAATATCCTTTGCCTCGAGTGGATGATCCGTTTGACCAATTGCAGGGAGCGAAGTTCTTCTCAAAGATTGATTTACGGTCTGGGTACCACCAGTTGAAAATCAGGGAGCAGGATATTCCTAAGACCGCCTTCAATGGTCACTTCGAGTTTTTGGTCATGTCTTTTGGGCTAACCAATGCCCCAGCAGCTTTCATGGACCTTATGAATCGGGTTTTCAAGCCATTCCTAGATTCCTTTGTAATTATATTCATTGACGACATCCTCATCTACTCTCGGAGCAGGGAAGATCATGCCATTCACCTCAGAGCAGCATTGCAGACCCTTCTTCAGCATCAACTGTATGCCAAGTTCTCAAAATGTGAGTTTTGGTTGGAGTCCGTAGCCTTTCTAGGGCATGTTATTTCCGGTGAGGGAATTCAGGTGGATCCTCAGAAGATTGCGGCAGTGAAAGATTGGCCTAGACCCACGACCCCGACAGAGATACGTAGCTTCTTGGGTTTGGCGGGGTACTATCGGAGGTTTGTAGAGGGATTCTCAACCCTCGCTTCCCCATTGACAAAACTGACGCAGAAGGCAGTTAAGTTCCAGTGGTCCGAAGCATGTGAGAAAAGTTTCCGGGAATTGAAGTCAAGATTGACCTCGGCACCAGTATTGGCCTTGCCAGAAGGCACAGAGGGATTTGTGGTTTATTGTGATGCCTCCGGGGTTGGTTTGGGATGTGTATTGATGCAGCACGGGAAAGTCATATCTTACGCTTCCAGGCAACTCAAGAATCACGAGAAGAATTATCCGACGCATGATTTGGAGCTTGCAGCTGTTGTGTTTGCTTTGAAAATATGGCGGCACTATCTTTATGGAGTTCATGTAGATGTGTTTTCGGACCACAAGAGCCTCCAGTATTTGTTCAAGCAGAAGGAGCTAAATCTGAGACAGCGGCGGTGGTTAGAATTGCTCAAGGACTATGATATGAACATATTGTACCATCCAGGAAAGGCAAATGTGGTAGCCGACACTCTTAGTCGAAAATCCATGGGTAGTTTGGCTCATTTGGGTGTGGATCAGAGACCCCTGGCTCGAGAGGTTTACCAATTAGCCAGTTTGGGGGTTCGTATCTCGGCGTCAGACGAGGGGGATATTTTGGTGCATAATGGAGCAGAATCATCATTGGTCGCGGAAATCAAGGAAAAACAGTTCATGGATCCAGCATTGGTTCGGGTAAAGGAAGCAGTTATGAATAACAAGACCTCAGCATTTGTACTCGGCAGCAAAGATGGTGTATTGCGGTGTCAAGATAGGCTATGTGTTCCGGATGTGGACGAGCTTCGGGAAAGGGTAATGGCAGAGGCTCATATTTCCAGGTATTCGGTACACTCAGGTTCCACAAAAATGTATCATGACCTTAAGGAGATTTATTGGTGGAACGGTTTGAAAAGGGATGTAGCAAGCTTTGTAGCTAAATGTCCGAACTGTCAACAAGTGAAGGTCGAACATCAACGGCCCGGTGGATTAACTCAGCTTATAGAAATACCAAGGTGGAAATGGGAGATGATCAATATGGATTTTGTGGTAGGGTTACCTCGCACTCGGCGTAAGTTTGACTCAATATGGGTGATAGTGGATCGACTCACCAAATCAGCTCACTTCCTGCCTGTCAAGTCCAGTGATACAGCGGAGCAATATGCAAGATTGTACATCAAGGAGATAGTAAGACTTCATGGCACTCCACTTTCTATTATCTCGGATCGCGGGGCTCATTTCACAGCTAATTTTTGGAAGACGTTTCAGCAAGGTTTGGGAACTCAGGTGAATCTTAGCACAGCTTTCCATCCGCAGACCGATGGACAGGCCGAGCGGACCATTCAGACGCTTGAAGATATGTTGCGGGCTTGTGTCTTAGATTTTAAAGGTAATTGGGATGAACACTTGCCACCGATAGAATTTGCTTACAATAACAGCTATCATGCTAGCATTCAGATGGCCCCGTTTGAGGCATTATACGGGAGAAGATGTAGATCGCCAATCGGGTGGTTTGAGGTAGGTGAAGCGGAATTGCTAGGGCCAGATATGGTGTACGAAGCTATGGAAAAGGTTAAGGTTATTCAGGAAAGAATGAAAACAGCACAGAGTCGTCAAAAATCCTATGCGGACGTTCGCCGAAGGGATTTGGAGTTTCAAGTCGATGATTGGGTGTTCTTGAGGGTATCTCCTATGAAGGGAGTCATGCGATTTGGAAAGAAAGGGAAATTGAGTCCTAGGTATGTCGGGCCATATCGGATCGTTCAAAGGATTGGTCAAGTTGCTTATAGGCTAGAGTTGCCTCCCGAGATGTCATCAGTGCACCCGGTATTCCACGTGTCCATGTTGAAGAAAGTGATTGGAGATCCATCCACCATCATGCCAGTCGAAGCTATAGAGGTTAATGAAGATTTGTCATATGAAGAAGTTCCGGTTGCCATTCTTGATAGGCAAGTCCGTAAGTTGAGAAATAAGGAAGTTGCCTCTGTTAAAGTATTGTGGCGAAGTCAACAAGTTGAGGAGGCCACATGGGAAGCGGAAAAAGAGATGAAGGAAAAGTACCCCCATTTGTTCGATCAAGCCTAGAAGAAATTAGGTGACCCTCCTACTCCTAGTAACTGTCATCTTGTCTAAGTTGTTTTCCTCTTAGTATTAGTAAAGTCCCCTTCATTTTGTAATGAGTTAAATGTGTTGTTACCTTGGGTCACTTGAACCGTTCTTGATAAATGAAAGCCTTATAAAGATTTACGTGTTAAATAAACAACTAATAGTAAGTGTAGATTGGTAATGGTTTGTTAAGTGTACATGGTGTGTTAAAATGGTTAATTAAGGTAAGAATTCATTGAAGTGACTAGTTTATGTGCAATTGTAACAATGTGATAGAATATGTGCATTCGTTGAGGTAAGAAAGTGTATACCGGTTGTGAAAAGTGTTGTATTTGTGTATTGTTGTTTGGTAATGTGTTTCGGGGGCCCTCTGACAGGTGGATATGTCCATAATACAAAGGAAACTCCGGCGAAATTTTTCTAAAATATAAGAGTTAGTCAAAATTTTGATGGTTGCATATCATGTCTTTCAAAACCAACTCATTTATTTCAAAATCCTCATTCGAGGACGAATGATCTTAAGGGGGGGAGGATGTAAGGCCCCGTAAAATTTTTTGCATAAAACCTAGTAGCTGTGGTGTCATGGGCCGAATAATGTGTTAGGAATGCGTAGAATTCTTCGCGGCGAGCTTGCTCGCCGCGGTTCGGATCCTTGGTAGTGATTTAAGTGTAAAAAAATGTAGAGAATAAAGTTTTCCGGAAAAGTGTCAAATATGCGGTCAAGAATGCGACCGCAAACCTGTTATGCGGACCGCATTCTTGCCGCAAAGCTTAACAGAAGCCTCCCAAAAATCATGTTGAAAATGCGGTCGATATGCGATCGCATAGTGAATCTGCGGTGCACTTTGCGACCGCGGATCAAGAATGCGGACCGCATATTGGTCGCATTCTGTAACAGAACTTGTGTAATTTTGAGGCCATTCTGCGGTCACTCTGCGGACCGCATGTTGATTCTGCGGTCGCAAAGTGCACCGCAGAATTGACCCGGTCCATATTTTTGTAACATTTTGACCCGATCTCTTCTTTAATATAACACCTTTCTTCTTCATTTTATCATATCATCTTACCAAAATTAGAGAGAGAAGAGAGGGTTTTTAGAGAGAGAAATCTTTCATCTTCAAAGATTGTTCCAACCATCTTAGTTCAAAGGATTCTAGGGTAAAGATTCAACTTCCCCAAATCTTTTCAAGGTAAAAGCCCTAACTATTTTCTTTGATTTTCAGTTTTAAATTGGGTAAAGAGAGGTTTGCATATAATAGCTTTTGAAAATAGAATTTTTACACTCATGCATGATTATTGAACTTGATTTCTAGTAAAAAGAAGTGAGTAGAAGTAAGAGTCTTCAAGAATAAGGTTGGCAAGAGTAGGATATCTTGGGTAAGCATAAAGTAGGAAGAAAAATCATCACCAGATATGTATGGCTAATTTTGATTCTTGTGAAATCGCCTATATGTGTGGAATTTGTTTGGTTCGTGTTAAATTGACAAATTGTGTGAAATTCTTGATGTTGTTGTTGGATATTCAAAGTTTGTTGTTGAGCTATGAGGGATGTAAAATGAGAGTTTAATTTGGTAAAAGAATTGTGAATAATGATTATGATGGCCTATATGGCACCTTGTGTAAAACAAACGAAACGCTTGAGAATTTGCTTATTGTGGAAAGAGATGAAACACTTGAATTGTGGAAATATTGTAACAAGGTTGTGATATTGATTTGAAAAATAATTGAGAACATGAAACAATGTGCAAGTTGCTTATTTGAACTTGTTGAAATTGTGTGTAGTACCTTATCTGCTGTTTGAAATTGTTGTGTTTTAAACTGTAAGGCGGGGTCGTGTTGCGCGCCGCAACGTGAGGAAATAAGGTGTGGGTTAAGGTGATAAGGGTGGCCGAGGTAATAAGGGTGGTCGGGGGTAATAAGGATGGAAAGCGATCGAAATCGCTATTGAAAATTGATATAAAAATCAATAATGTGAAATTGTGAAAGGAGACAGCAGGAGAGTTTGCAACCTGTGGGGCACTGATTGCCCCTTTGTTTGACTACTTGTGCTTTACGTGATTGATTGATTATTGTTAAATTGGTTGATCGTAGAAAGTGCTTTGTGTTGAGAATTATTTGAAATGAGGAAAATGTGGAAACATGGTTGGCTGGCTTAATTAATTGTTGATGTAATTCAATGGCTTGAGTTTACTTGGGACAAAGTTTGTCCATACATGCCAGTACAATTCAAGTGTACTGACGTCCCTTTTGCCGGGGACGCTACATTCGTGTTATGATTGTAGGTGGATCGATAGCAGGCACTTCAGCTCATCGGCAGTAGTATCCTTCTCCTTCCACTGCCCGTTTTGGTGAGCCCCTTTTCTTCCTTGGGGCCCCGTGTGGTTCATGCCACTTTTGTTTAGATTTCATTTTGGTTTTGTAAGGTATAGCCGGAGCCTTGTTACCGGCAAGTATTGTATTCCCTTTTTTTTGTATCCTAGAGGCTCTGTAGACATGTAAACTGTGGGACTCCAGTATTATGTATACATTATGTTATGTCGGGCGTTGTAAAAGCTGCAAACTTGTTAATGAATCACTCGTATGGTTTTATTTGTTTAATGTGAAATCATTCATGGTTAGTAAGATATTTGTTTAATGAGAAACAATCAACACAGGGGTAACGCGTGGGAATGAAAGGCACCCAGGTCCGCTTGACTGGGGCAACCCGGTCAGGCGCCGGTCATGTTCCCCGATTTGGGGCGTGACATTGAGGATAGTGAAATCCAAAGTAGACAACCTCACGTCTAAATAATTAACCAAGGCAAATTATTTCTATGTCGTATATTTTGGTCGATTTTCCACTAGTTCACATCTTTTCATTCAATCTCCGGCCATAAGTCAAAAGTTAGGAAATAACACATCATTGGGTACAATTCTTTAATTGGAAATAATTTTAAGAGATACGCTTTAAATAAATTGATTTTTTTGGGTTTAGTTTTACAACGACTTTAAATCGGTATGGTTTCAAATAAGTAATCCGGATACTTTTTTTATTATTATTTCCCTATCCGTTAAAATCTGAGTCTATATTGTAATTAGTCTTTCTTTTGGTATGATTTCAAATTAATAGAGCGGTTTTAAAGTTTAATCGGAGCATATAATTTATAAGCATGTATAAAATCAGGAATTTTTAGCCATTTATAATAATTGAAGCGACCGTGCTAGAACCACGGGATCAAGGGGTGCCTAACACCTTCCCCCAGGTCAACAGAATTCCTTACTTAGAATTTCTGGTTCGCAGACTTCATTTGGAAAGTCGAAAATTTCCTCGATTCAGGATTTAAATAAATCGGTGACTTGGGACACCTTAATTTATTCCAAGTGGCGACTCTGAAATAAATAGAATAATCCCATTTCGAATATTGTCACTTAAATTGGAAAAACTCCCTTACGCTTCTACCCTCCGGGGTAGGGGCGCGCCAAAAGGTGGTGTGACAGCTCTGGCGACTCTGCTGGGGATGAAAAAACCCAGAACCACTGGTCCATGATTAAAGAATTCGAGATTTGAATAATTATTTTATTTGGCTTATTTATTATCTACTTTTATTACCTGTTTATATTTAATATGCTAAATGTTGCTTTACCGCTTTGATATTTTTGAATTGTATATAAATTGTGCCGATACCCATTTTTTTTCTCTTCTGAGTCTTTTGAAATATAATACCGGGCATTTGCTGGACATAACCCGTTTTTCTCAAGATAGCTGTGGTGCTTGGCACCGGTGAAGGATTTTGTAGTCACACATGTTTAGGCGGAGAGTTTTGTCAATTAAGCCGGAAAGCCATGCTACCGGTGCACTGACACTCTTCAGCTCGAGTTGTCCGCTCGAGTTAAAGCCAGTCTAGACACTTTTTCCAACAGATGATGACTTAGAATAACAAAACCTTATGCCGGATCCCCGATAGGAACGCTTATTTGCATCATGTGCATATTTGACTTAGGAGGCTCAACACAGGGGTTGGGCCTGTCTAGGACAGGTGTACCTGAAACAAAAGACCAACTTGTTGCATCTTTTTGTGTGCATTTATTTGTTTCGATCTTACATGCCGACCGGTTTGTTAAAAATAGGGTAAGGAGTGGAAGATGTCAATCGAATGGAAAACGCGATGTTTTTTTGGGAAATAATTTTGAAAAAAAAGAAAACAAAATGAAAAGAGAAAAAAAAAATCTCCGAATAAATTTTGTAAAATTTAAAATAGTTAGTTTCTTTAAAATGTTTCCTTTTGAAAAATGCAAAAAAAAAAAAAAATTCAAATAAATTTTATTAATTCCTTAGAAAGTAATTTTTTGAAAAAATGCAAAAAACAATTTTTTTTTTAAGATAGGTTAGCTTCCCTGAAAATAATTTGTTTTAGAAATGCTGTTTGAAAAAAAATGGTTCGTTTTCTTTTCTTAAAATGATTTAGTTCTTTTATTTTCGAACTACGCAAGTTTGATTCTCACCAAACATGAGACACGTAGGCAACCCATATCGGGCTCAACTAATACTGATTTTTTAAAAAAAGAAAAACAGTAATAACAATATTAGAATTAGGATTTTTGTCCTTAGTCGAGAGTTAGGATATTTTGCAAAAATAGCCAAACGCCTCAAAAGGGGCGCCGGAGGACTAATTTCGCAAAACAGAATATAGACATCACACTGGTATCCTGTTATACAGCCTTCAAATCTTCTTCAAGTGCAGAAAGGCTGTATTAACGAGATTCGTTTTTTTATATATAATAAATTTGTTTTTTTATTTTTTTGGAAAAAAAAATCTTAAGTTCATTTTTATCTTTTCTAGGATCAGCATGACTTCCTCGCAACGAATCGGCCAGAAAAGGGCGAGAGACGAAATGCCACCCATGTTCATGGTCCAGGACAAGACTCCAGATCGGCTCTGTAAATGGTGGACTAGTTTTTCGGCTTGGGAAAGAAATCAAGTTCACAAGCACCTCAAGTTTCTTCCGGACATCATGATGATAAAACCGGACAAAAATGTGATCAGAGCTTTAGTGAGTTTTTGGGACTCAACAAGCAATGTGTTCAGATTCCGGGACTGCGAAATGACACCCACTTTGGAAGAATTGGGCGGACTCACAAGGTTTGGAAGAGATTTGCACAAAAAGAGACCTGCAGCTCCTAGGCAAATGGGTGTGAATAATTTCTTGAAGAAGTTATGTCTCTGACGGGTTCCTATGGGTTGTTTGGAGAACGGTTGGGTGCCACTGGATTATCTCTACGACAGATTTGGTGATAAGAATGGGTTCGAGAAATTCTCAAACATTGAATTTGTCAACCAGTTGAATTATGACGCATGGGGAGACCTAAGAATCTATGCCTTTATGATCGCTTTTTTAGGAACCATGGTCTTTCCCGAACGTGGCGGACACATCAGAATCCGTTTGGATGTGGTGGTCTCATATCTACAGAGTAACGAGGAACACACTGTTCTTCCCATGATTCTAGGAGACATCTTTCGGGCTTTAACTCGGTGCCAAAAAGGACATGATTATTTTGAAGGTTGCAATATCTTATTACAAATGTGGTTTGTAGAGCATCTCTATCATCACCCAATTGTGATAGACTTCAACGCGGATTGGCTGAATTATATTCGTTGTCATACAAACAGAGCCGCCCTTTGTAACCTTCCAGAAGATTTAAGGACTTGGCAAGAACTTCTCAACTCTTTGAGAGCAGATCGACTTACCTGGAATTATTACTGGTTCCCTTCCGCCAAAATCATACATATGTCGACATATCGCCCATTCTACATACTGATGGGCTTCAGGGGTTTCCAACCATATGCCCCGTTATGAGTCATGCGACAGTTGGGTTGAGAATAGAAAAGGACCCCAATTGAGGATATGCGATCGTTTACATAGGAATTCGTGACGGAGGAGCCCCCAAGGGAGACTTATGCACAAAAGGTATGGTTCGGTAGTCGACTCTCCGACGTCAACGAAATGGTTACCGATCGAGAACGGGGAGAAGTGAGCCTTGCATATCTTGAATGGTTCCACAACCAATCAATGCCAGAGCAAAGGTCAGAAAGGTCGGTAAAGTATGCCGTCGATTGGGAGAAAGAGGTAGAAGCCGGAGTTAGGGAGGCTAAGCATGAGATAGCACAAGATTTCCAATCTTGCATCAACACTTTAAAAGAAGACAAAGGAATTCTAGAATCGGCAGGCTGATTTCGATCGGGAAAGGGCCA
Source organism: Nicotiana noctiflora (assembly GCA_032618575.1). Taxonomy (NCBI): domain Eukaryota; kingdom Viridiplantae; phylum Streptophyta; class Magnoliopsida; order Solanales; family Solanaceae; genus Nicotiana; species Nicotiana noctiflora. The sequence continues at coordinate 38,369 of JASVEL010013127.1, forward strand.
GTTGGGAGCAGGAAAGAGAAGCACTTCGAACTCAAATTCAAGAGATGCAATTGACCGTAGAAAGGTCAAGAAGAAGTCGGAATGATGAGATGCTGATAAACGATTTGGAAAGAAAAGCCTTTGAACAACAAGAAGACTTGGAGAAGGCAAAAACGGCTTTGGTTGCAGTCCGGACAAAATGGAAGAGAGCAGCCCACCAAGAAGCACTCCGTCTACAACAAGTAGAGAAATATTATGATGCAATCATCGTTGATTTAAGAAAAGCAAATGCCGCTCTTAGAGAGCAAACTCTCAGGCAAGTCCGGGATGCCAAAGCAGATAGAGACCGTTGCCACAACTTGATGGCACAGATGGAAAGACAAATAGATAGGATCTTGGACCATGTCTCCGGCAACGCTCAAGTATTAGGGGCAAAGAACCGACACATAGGGCAGCTGCTCAGAGAAAAAGACATGATCAGGACCAGGATCAATGAAATCGGGCACTACATCACTATGAGGTGTTTGACCTGTGAACGAGTACCTCGGCCTACCCTCTTCTCTTCAATCATGGAATGTGTCCACCAAGTCATGGCAGAATTGGGGAGTATACAGAAAGATCTTACACCAAGAACTGCAGCAAGGCCAAACAACGCCCCCCGAGCGCAAAGATTCGAGGCGTTGGAACATGCTTAGAAGAGTCTGTTATTTTTAGAGTCTGTTCGTTTTTTAAAAGTTTTCCTCCATTGTTGTCATTTTGCAAGTATTTCAAGTTTGAAGTTTGTTGAAATAAAATTCAAGAACATTTCATTCATATCTTATGTCTATTGTTTCCGAACTACGCCCGGTCTGATTCATGCGGGGACATGATACGTTGGCAATCCACATAAGATTCGACCATCACTAAAAAAAGGGGGGAAAAGCTAAAAGAAAAGAAGATTGATAAAGGATGAAAGCAAAGGAAAATACAAACCAGAATGACACATCGCAATCGAGTACATGTAGCAACACCATCATCTGTATAAGTGCATCACACCCAACGTGAGATTACTTATCTGTTATGTTGTTTCGGACTAACCGTTTGTTTGCCAAACTCCAGGTTTTAGTAAAGAGTGGTTGATTTTGTGGTAATCTGGCATCACATTCGTACTTCACAAGGTCCAAAGGAAAAGTTCGGCAGCCTGAAAGTACTCATCCCTATTTCACTAGGTCAAAAAGAGGTGCCAACATGTCTTCAGAAATGCCCTTAGCAACCATTCCCGTTTCAGAGGAAAGCTCTTTGACAACCATCCCGACTACTGAGTCGGCAGCTTTGGAGGAGAATAGAATTTTGCGCTGCTGCATGCTCGAGATGTTGGACGATTGGAACAATGGGAAAGAGCCCCCGAGTCTGCTCCCTGGGTTCCCTGAAATTCTTCTCGGATCAAGTGGGATTTCCAATACCCCCATCAATTACCCGCCTACTCTGTTTGGGTATTCTAATGCCACAACCCTCTCTGAATCACCCTCCACCTCCTATCCTCGGCTGACACCATTAGATACATCCGCAAGAACGTCGGTTGAGTTGCCAGTTCCAGCTACGACGCATCCCACCGCACATATTCCTTTCTTCGACTCCGTATCCTTTACATTCCCAGCACCACCGCTTACACGGGACCATACCCAGGTTGCAGCCAATATATATCCTCAGCCACCTCGATATGAGTTTCTACCAAGCCAAAATCCAAAGGCTCCCGAGCGGGATGAGATGGCAAAAAGAATGAGAAGTTTGGAACAAAGCCCGAAGAACATGCAAGGTCTAAGTGGGCAGAAAAGTGTATCTTACGCCGATCTATGCATGTTCCCGCACATCCACTTGCCATCAGGTTTTAAGACATCGAAGTTCGAAAAGTATGATGGGCATGGTGACCCCATTGCTCATCTGAAGAAATACTGCAATCAATTGCGAGGTGCCGGCGGCAGGGAAGAATTGTTGATGGCATACTTCGGGGAAAGTTTGGTCGGAATAGCATCAGAATGGTATATGGATCAAAACATATCTCGATGGCACATCTGGGATGATTTGGCCATAGATTTTGTGAAACAGTTCCAATACAACATCGATATTGCGCTAGACATGAATTCTTTGTCGAACTTAAAGAAGAAGCCCTCAGAAAGCTTCAGAGAATATGCCATCAAATGGCGAGAGCAAGCATCCAGGGTGAAACCCCTTATGGACGAAATTGAAATGGTCACGACTTTTCTCCAAGCTCAAGAGCCAGACTACTTTCAAAATATGATGTCGGCGATGGGAAAACCTTTCGCCGAAGCAATCAAGATTGGAGAAATGGTGGAAAACGGCTTAAAAACAAGGCGAATTTTGAGTCAAGCGGCCATTCGGGCAACTTCCCAAGCCATCCAAGGCGGGTCTGGAGGGATGCCCAGAAGCAAAAAAGAAAGAGGAAACTGCCATGGCGGCAGCAGAAGACAGAAGATACCGAACCTCAGGGCAGGTATTCTCCGATAGGGCCCCCCAGTATTACTATCCACACCACAACACGGCCTACGCTCCTCCGCCTCCACCCTACGCAGTCATGAACATTCAACCTTTGGCACGGCCGCAGCCACCAACCAACAGAAATCCACCTCCATTCCAGAGAAGCCAACCTCCTTACCCAAACCAGTATAATCCACGGCCAAATAACACCCGCCACCATGAGCAATCCAAAATGAGCTTTACACCGATTGGGGAGCCGTATTCCACTCTTTTTCCAAAACTCAGGCAAGAGAACCTACTGCAGCCCGTTCGCAGAACAGGCAGAATCCAGACTCTCCTGCCTACCAGAGGGGAATATACTGTGCTTATCATTCAGGTGTTGAAGGACATAGTACCGACAATTGTTGGACATTGAAGAAGGCAGTGCAAGAATTGATCAATCAAGGGAGGATTGTCTTCGCAGATGAAGACATCCCAAATGTGACAAACAACCCATTACCAGCCCACAACAACGGGCCATTGATTGGGATGATTTGTGACGACAAAGAATTTGACCCAGCCTTAAAAGCAATAATCGCCATCGCTAACATAGAGAAGCGGCCTGAGATTACCCCGAAGCAAGAGAAAATGGGGAAAAAGGTTGAAGTTCTTGAGACCAGATCTGAAAAGACGATTGAATTGAAAGCATCATCTCCGAAGAGTGGAGTCCTTTACCTCCCGCGAGGTCGAGTAGAAAAACCATTGTCAATAGGTGCCCCCAAGAAGTTCCACTTAAAAAGGGAAACAGCAATGTATGTTCCAAAGGGAACCTATGTGGCCCGAAAACCAGATGAACCCGTGGTTATTGCACGCGTGCAATAAAAACCAATGACAGATCCATCCGCAGTACCCTGGAGCTACCAACGGACACTCGTTACGCGCAAAGGGAAAGAGGTTGCAGGAGATTCATCTGGGAGCGTCCTGAAGCAAAAGTACTTAAACACGCAGGAGGTAAATAACGCCACACAAAGGCGTTTCCCATCAAAAAAACCTGCGAGTGATGAAGAGGCAGAGGTATTCTTTCAAAAGATGCAAATGCCTGACTACGAGGTGATAGACCAACTGCGCAAATGCCCAGAGCAGGTATCGATGTTGTCCCTTTTAATGAAGTCTACTGAACATCAGAAGGTTTTGTTAAAAGCCTTGAATGAGGCATATGTGCCTATTGAGACTTCATCCGAACAACTTGAAAGAATGACAGAGAGGTTCTTTGCAATCAATCAAATTTCTTTCAGTAAAGCTGATTTGCCTTTGGAAGGTGCCGCCCACAACAAAGCTTTGCATTTGACTGTCAAATGCGAAGGCTACTATATGAAGAGGGTCATGGTTGATGGGGGCTCAGGAGTAGACATATGCCCACTTTCCACTCTAGGCCGCATAGGAATCGGAGCTGAGAGGATTCGGCCCAACAACATATGTGTGCGAGCCTTTGATGGTGTGAATCGGAGAGATTGATGTAATTATAAACATCGGCCTGGTGGACTTCGAAGTGACATATCAAGTTTTGGATATGGACACTTCCTACAACTTCCTTATGGGGAGACCATGGATTCATGCGGCTGGAGCTGTACCCTCTACCCTCCATCAGATGTTAAAATTTGAACACAAGGGACAAGAGATCGTGGTCCACGGGGAGGACGACCAATCAATTTATCGAGATCCATCTATCCCCTGCTTAGAAGCGGAAGAAGGAAGCGAACACATTGTCTATCAAGCTTTCGAGATTGTGTTGGCTGATCAACACGAAGAAGGGAATCCTCTCCCCCAACCCTTTTTGTCTAATGCCTCCATCATGATGGAAAAAGAAATGATTAAACACGTCTTCCAGCCAGGAAAACGTTTGGGAAAGTCCCTACAAGGAGTGTCGAAGCTGATAACTTTACCCAAACCTGAAAAGTTCTTCGGAGTAAGCTTTCGCCCAACCCCTGAAGATGAGAGATGGGCCAACAAGAGAAAGGAGAAAGGATGGGTTCTGCCACAACCATTGCCACATTTGTACCAAACTTTTGTTCGACCAAGGTACAGTGAAGAAGAAGAAGACGAGGTCTTCACATTGGAGGAAATTGAAGAAATATGTGGTTCCATGAGGCAAATGCTCTATGATGTTAATATGGTTCAATCGGGAGAAGGAACAAGCACCGCTGAGGTGCTGTATGTGGGCCCCGAAGCTAAATTGCAAAATTGGAAAGCCACACCCTTCCCAATCAGGCGGGAGTTCTGTCCTAATAATGCGGCTTTAAATAACATGACATGCTTGCGGAACTCATGCTCAAATCCGAACACGCCACCTAATCTGGAAATAATGAACCAAGAACCGGAATACGATGAAGAAGAGGCTTTTAGGGAAATAAATCGAGAATTGGAACATTTTGAGAATAAACCTAAGCCAAACTTGAATGATACCGAACCGGTTAATTTGGGAACCGCTAAAGAGATCCGAGAGACCAAGATAAGCATCCACACAGATGAGAAAACTCGAGATGCAATAATCCAACTCTTGTTTGAATTTAAAGACGTGTTTGCTTGGTCTTACGATGACATGCCACGATTAGGAGCTGATCTAGTGGTGCACAAATTACCGATCTACCCTGATTGTCGCCCAGTGCAACAGAAGCAGAGAAAGTTCAAGACTGACATCAGTGATAAAATCAAAGAAGAAATCACTAAGCAGTTAAAAACAGGGGTAATTCGAGTGGTACAATACACCACGTGGTCTGCTAATGTTGTGCCCGTGCCAAAGAAGGACAGAAAAACTCGAGTATGCGTTGACTACCGAGATCTGAATAAAGCAAGTCCTAAAGGTAACTTTCCTTTACCGAACATCCACATCCTTGTTAATAACTGTGCCAAACATGAGATACAATCGTTTGTGGATTGTTATGCGGGATATCATCAAGTGTTGATGGATGAAGAGGACGCCGAGAAGACTGTTTTTACCACACCTTGGGGGACTTACTGTTACCGAGTCATGCCATTCGGTTTGAAAAACGCGGGAGCAACATACATGAGAGCTATGATTGCCATTTTCCACGACATGATGCATCAGGAAATAGAGGTGTACGTGGACGAAGTGATCATCAAATCCAGAACTCAGGGCGATCATGTGCGAGACTTGAGGAAATTCTTTGAGAGGTTGCGAAAGTACAATTTGAAGTTGAATCCAGCCAAATGCGCTTTTGGAGTCCCGTCAGGTAAACTTTTGGGTTTCATAATCAGTAAAAGAGGTATTGAATTAGATCCCACAAAGATAAAATCCATCCGGGATTTACCTCCTCCCAAAACAAAGAAAGATGTAATGAGTCTTCTAGGCCGACTGAACTACATCAGTAGGTTCATCGCTCAGTTGACTTCCACATGTGAACCCATATTCAAGTTGTTGAAGAAAGACGCTGCAATCAAATGGACAACTGAATGTCAAGAAGCTTTTGACAAAATCAAAGAATATTTGTCAAACCCTCCAGTCTTAGTCCCGCCAAAGCCAGGGAGACCTCTTTTCTTGTATTTAACAGTCTTGGAAAACTCTTTTGGTTGTGTCCTCAGACAACGTGATGCGACAGAGAAGAAAGAGCAGGCGATCTACTACCCGAGCAAGAAATTCACTAGTTATGAGGTCAAGTACACTTTGCTGGAAAGAACGTGTTGTGCTTTAACTTGGGTCGCTCATAAATTGAGACACTACCTCCAAGCCCATACGACTCACCTCATTACTCGGTTGGATCCTTTGAAGTATATATTCCAAAACCGATGCCCACCGGAAGATTGGCAAAATGGCAGATCCTGCTCACTGAGTTTGACATAGTCTATATCACTCGCACAACAATAAAGGCTCAAGCATTGGCAGACCATTTGGCTGAGAACCCGATCGACGAAGAGTATCAGCCATTGAATACCTACTTTCTTGATGAAGAGGTAAATACGACAGAAGTTGTTTCGGAGGACAATCATGCTTGGAAAATGTTTTTCGATGGGGCGGTAAACGCTAAAGGTGTAGGGATTGGGGCAATCTTGATCTCTCCTGCTGGCCAGCATTACCCGGCCACGGCTAGGCTCCGTTTCTTTTGCACGAACAATACGGCTGAGTATGAAGCTTGTATCATGGGCATGAACATGGCAATTGATCAGGGCGTCGAAGATTTGTTGATCATGGGAGATTCAGATCTATTTATCAAACAATCTCAAGGTGAATGGGAAACTCGGGACGTTAAACTCCTCCCTTATCGACAACACGTGAATATTCTTGGCAAGCGATTTGCATCGATAGAGTTCAGGTATATCCCACGATGTCACAATGAACTAGCTGACGCACTTGCCACTCTAGCTTCAATGCTACCTTATCCGGGCAATGCCCATGTCAATCCCTTGGAAATCCAAATCAGGGAAAGCCACGGTTATTGCAATACAATCGAAGAAAGACCAAGCGTCAAGCCATGGTACTACGATATCAGGAGATTTTTGAAAACGCAAGAATACCCAGAACATGCTACTGGAGATCAAAAGAGGACCATTAGGCGACATGCAGGTGGTTTCTTTTTGAGCGGCGAGGTCATGTACAAAAGAACCCCAGATCTTAACCTTTTAAGGTGTGTTGATGCCGAAGAAGCGGGAAGAATCATGCACGAAGTACACGCAGGAGTATGCGGGCCTCATATGAATGGGTATGTTTTAGCCAAGAAAATCCTTCGAGCGGGTTATTATTGGATGACCATGGAGAAAGATTGTTTCGGTTTTGTCCGAAAATGCCATCAATGTCAGGTACATGGAGATCTGATTCATGCACCTCCAACTGTTACATCCTATGTCGGTGTCGTGGCCATTTGTCGCTTGGGGAATGGATGTCATCGGCCCGATTGAGCCGAAAGCTTCGAATGGGCACCGATTCATACCTGGTGGCTATCGATTACTTCACAAAATGGGTCGAAGCCGTCACTCTCAAATCAGTCACTAAGAATGTTGTGGTGGATTTCGTACACTCGAATCTTATCCGTCGTTATGGTATACCTGCAACTATCATCACAGACAATGCTGCGAATTTGAATAGTCGTTTGATGGAAGAAATATGCGCGCAATTCAAAATAACGCATTGGAACTCCACCCCTTATCGGCCCAAAGCCAATGGTGCCGTGGAAGCAAGCGAACAAAAACATTAAGAAGATTTTGAGAAAGACAATCCAAAGTTCTAGACAATGGCATGAACAATTATCGTTCGCCTTACTGGGATACCGTACTACAGTACGCACATCGGTAGGAGCAACTCCATACCTGCTAGTCTATGGAACCGAGGCTGTGATACCGGTAGAGGTAGAAATTCCTTCACTTCGTACGATTGTTGAAGCAGAGATTGAAGGTAGCGAGTGGGTTAAGACTCGATTGGAGCAATTAACTTTGATCGATGAAAAGCGAATGGTTGCGGTCTGTCACGGACAATTGTACCAACAAAGAATGGCTCGTGCTTTCAACAACAAAGTACGGCCAAGAAATTTCAAAGTAGGTCAGTTGGTTTTAAGACGCATTCTTCCACATCACCAGGAAGCGAAAGGAAAATTCGCTCCTAATTGGAAGGGACTATACATCATCAGGAAGATACCGCCGAGAGGAGCGTCATACTTGGGAGACATGGAAGGAAAAGACCCTGAAACAGCTGTGAATGCAGATGCTGTGAAAAGGTATTATGTCTGAATTTGCTTCGATGATGTCCTTACAAGTCGAAATGATTGAAGGCTTTTATTCCCGCTACTCAAACACTACCAACCCTTTTGTAAATCCTTTGAGCCGGTTACCTTTCTTTGGCTACCCTCTTTGGAATCCAAACCAGATAAAAATAAAAAAAAAACCAAACAAAACAAAACAAAACAAAGTTCCTGAACTACGTTCTGACTTGATTCCGAAAGGATACGTAGGCAACCTCTCCCCGAGGTTCAGTCACACCAAACCAAAAATCCCAATTTCCCCAAAAAATGAAACTGGGGCAGATGATATTGTTGATTCGGTTTAAGATCCGTCAAGATGATTCCAAAGACGATGGAAGTAGAGAAATACAAAATGAGAGAGCCTGTTGGTAAAAACTCGCAAAGAGTGCTATCTGGCGATGGCAAGAAGAGAAATAAGAGAGGTCGATCGGCGAAAACCCGCAAAAGGGCGCTATCAACCGAAAAGGTTGTTTTCACCACAAGAGGTCCTGGCACGGCTCCTTAGCTCGGAAACATAGACCCGTCCTGGTTCGTAATAAAATGGGAGTTTGTGACGATCAAGCATCTGGTCCGAAAAGCATGTCATGTTGGTTAAAGTCAGCATATACCTCAGATAAGTCCTTCTTTTTCCCCGAAAGGGACTCCTCTATCTTCGATACGTTTTTCCATTCTTTGTTTATTTTTCTTTGAATCCCTTTCGGTTTAATTTTAATTCTGAAACTATTACAAAGAAAGGCGACAGGACCGGTTTTACAGGACTCCGCCTGGTAAAGAAGAAAAGAAAAACAGCCTCAGTAGTGTATTGATACAATCCCCGATTGGATCGTAATGATCGATTGTTTCCAAAGAAACGGAGTTTAGAAAGGAAATGGAAATCAAAGGCTAAGGTCTTAGAAGAGACGGAATAAGGCAGAAGGATAAAACCCACACAGAAAATCCTCGTGGAATCCCGGGAATGAACCCGGTCAGTTTGAAAAGAAGTCACCCCAAAGACAATTGGTAACGAACTTCTCAATGGAAATGGGGAAACGATCAAGCAATGAAGATAATCAAGGCCACAAAGTCAAACACTTTTTTCAACTGATAAAATGTTCTTTGTTGAAAGCAGGTCTGTTTAATTATGCAAGAAGAAAGTACAACTCAAAGAAGTGAAGTACGCAAGCATTGAAATGGCTTTGGAACAAGGAAAACACATAAAAAGGGAAGTTTCTTTTTAGAGCTTTATCTTATGCATTTGTCGATGGTTAAAAAGAAAGCCTAAAAGAAGGCCCAAAAGGAAGAATAAAAGAAAAGAAAATGAAAACTCCAAAAAAGAGAATCAAATCATATCAGTCCAATATCTGTTTGGACCCCGGTCAGAAAAAAACGAGGGTCTTTCCGGCGAGAAAGCCGTGAAATTTTTATCCCCGGTCAGAAAACCGAGGATCTCCCAGTCAGAAAACTGCAGAGCCATTTACTTTAACCCCGGCCAAAAAACCGAGGGTCTGACGGCCAAAAAACCATTAGACATTGTTTGAATTCCGACCAGAAAGCCGTGAAACTTTTATCCCCGGTCAAAAATCGAGGATCTCCCCAGTCAGAAAACTGCGGAGCCATTTACTTTAACCCCGTCCACAAAACCGAGGGTCTGACGGCCAAAAACCGTTAGATATTGTTTGAATTCCGGCCGAAAGCCGTGAAACTTTTATCCCTGGTCGAAAACCGAGGATCTCCCCGGTCGAAAATCGCGGAGCCATTTACTTTAACCCCGACCAAACAACCGAGGGTCCGACGGCCAAAAACCCGTTAGACATTGTTTGAATTCCGGCCGAAAGCCGTGAAACTTTTATCCTCGGTCGGAAAACCGAGGATCTCCCCGAGTCAAAAACTGCATGAGCTATTTACTTTAACCCCGCCAAAAAACCGAGGGTCCGACGGCCAAAAACCATTAGACATTGTTTGAATTCGGCCGTAAAGCCGTGAAACTTTTATCCCGGTCAAAAAACCGAGGATCTCCCTAGTCGAAAATCGCGGAGCCATTTACTTTAACCCCGCCAAAAAACCGTTAGACATTGTTTGAATTCGGCCGAAAGCCGTGAAACTTTTATCCCCGATCGAAAACCGAGGATCTCCCGGTCGAAAACTGCAGAGCCATTTACTTTAACCCCGGCCAAAAACCGAGGGTCTTGCGGCCAAAAAACCGCTAGACATTGTTTGAATTCCTGCCAGAAAGCCGCGAAACTTTTATCCCCGGTCGGAAAATCGAGGATCTCCCAGTCAGAAAACTGCGGAGTCATTTACTTTTACCCCGGCCAAAAAACCGAGGATCTGACGGCCAAAAAACCGTTAGATGTTGTTTGAATTCCGGCCAGAAAGCCGCGAAACTTTTATCCCCGGTCAGAAAACCGAGGATCTCCCAGTCAGAAAACTGCGGAGCCATTTACTTTAACCCCGGCCAAAAAATCGAGGGTCTGGCGGCCAAAACATCGTTAGACATTGTTTGAATTCCGGCCAGAAAGCCGTGAAACTTTTATCCCCAGTCAGAAAACCGAGGATCTCCCAGTCAGAAAACTGCGGAGCCATTTACTTTAACCCCGGTCAAAAAACCGAGGGTTTGACGGCCAAAAAACCGTTAGACATTGTTTGAATTCCGGCCAGAAAGCCGTGAAACTTTTACCCCGGCCAAAAAACCGCTCGACATTGTTTGAATTCCGGCCAGAAAGCCGTGAAACTCTTCTTCAAAATCCTGGCTAGAAAGCCGTGGAACGTTTATTTGTGAAACCATGATTTCTTACCCAATACCAAAGAGTCTTTTTGATCACTTTCTATGTCACAACTAACTCACGAAATTTTCCTAGCAAAATCGAGGCAGAAAAATTTCGTTTGTTTGTTTGTTTGTTTAATTGTCTGAATAGGTTTGACCTCGGGACGCAAGGATCGAGATAACCTACGAGTGGAACATCAATCCTGCATGAAGAAAAGAAGAAAAGAATCAAAAGAAAACGAGTCCAAATGTTGGAGTAAACAAAAGCGCGGATTGCTCAGAATCTGATTGAAGTAACAAGCTCCGCCGACTCCGTTTCACTCAATGTTACAGAAATAAACAAGCACGTACAGCTTGTGGAGCATCAAGATTTCAGATCGAGGTCTACAACAAATCAGCTAAGATCCAAGATCAAGTTTTCAAGAGAATCATAGATAGGAATCTTGTAACTCATAGTTTGATAGCATAGCTAGTTCGGCTTTAATTTCTTTTGGTGTAATAAGGAGGTCAGTAAGCAGTAAGCAGCAACATGCAGCAACGATAGCAACAGTAACAGCAAAGTGTCAGTCCACGGTAGTCCTAGCTGCCAAAACTTCCCGAACTACATTGACCTGATTCCTGTTTAGCCCAGGATATGTAGGAAGCCTCCCGAAGCAAAGGCTCGGTCAAGATCTTTTTAAAACGCTTTACACGGAGTGCTCAAAACAGGCAAAAATCGCTCGTATTTGCTCATTATCTTTGCACGAAAACTCTTCGATTTTACGCGCAAAGAGGGGCAGTTGTGAGCACGTGATTTTTGCCTTACGTGAGAATCACTCCCAAAAAATCCAAAAAAATAATATAGATTTGTACGGTGTGTATTTTTGTGAATTTTCGGCAATCGTTTGCATTCGTTAAGCGTGATTATATATGTTTAAATTAATAAAAATACAATAATATGTCGTGTTTACATTTTTATCTAACTTTGAAATTAGGAGTAATTAATTTTATCATACAAAATGAAAATCACAAAAAAATAATTCATCTTTTTACATTTTTAGCATTTAAATGCTTAATTGTGTGATTTATGTTTAATTGATATTTAATTGTACGTAACGATTGTTAGTATAATTAGTATTAGTTAATTTGACTTGATTTTTTTTAGTGTAGTTAGGATTTTTATTTTTTATAAATTAGGAGTTAAATTAATTGAGAGGGAGGAAATAATTAAAACATGGTTTGAAATTCGGATTGGGCCATTTGAAACCGGACCAGGCCCAAATATTACACCCAAACCCGGCCAAGATACCCAACTGACCCGCCCGTCGCCCCAATACCCATCCCTTTGTTAATATGAGCCGTAGGATTCTTATGATCCAACGGCCACAGTTAATCCACTCATTTTAATTACCCAAAAAACCCCCAAAACCCCTGATACTCACTTCATTCCCCCAAACACGCCCCTCCTCTAATTCACTCAAATCCCTCCCCTGTAACGCCGCAGCTGCCCACCGCCCTCCGCCTACCGGAAATCGCCTCACGGTGGTTCCGGTAGGCCAAACACCACCATTTTAGCACCATAGAATCCCCTAACCCCACACTACACGAATCACTTAACCACTTGTCTCGAATCACTCCCGAATTCTTCGAATATCCGATCGAAAATTCGCCAGAATTTGAAAATCACCCCAAAACACCCAAGACTTACACCGAACACTCCCCCGACCTCCCTCTCACCGTAATCAACTTTATTATTGTTCGAATCTAGCCCTAACTATTCGAACCCCAAATCAAGATTTCAAGAACCCTAAAAATCCGAACTTTGGGTCTTCGTTTAAATTCAAGGGAAATTGAAGTCTAATAGAAATTAATTGGGGTGTTTTCATTTGAAAACATCTCAATTAAAGTCCGTTAGACTCCAAATTCAAGTCCAAGCTCAAACGGCCCGGATTCTGTTTTGATTTTTGATTTTTTCACTTCGAGGTATTTTTTCTTCTCTTTTATCCTATCTTTGTTTTTCTTATTAGTTTGAATTCGCGTTTGTTATTTTACCCTTCTCGATTTTCTACCTCTCTCCCTCAAAGACCCTTTATTTGGTCAATTATTTTCTGTTTCGCGTATTTGATTGTGTATGTTGTAGGATAGATATTCGCTTTGATTAGTGTCGTCGAATAATTAGATTCGTATTTTTTCTGTTTTGTCCGAAAACCACAAATTACTGGTATTATTCATCGATTTGTTGTTTGTCGATTCTCACGTGTTGTGATCGACTTAACGAATATCGTCGTTCAAATTCGCGAATTTGTTGTTTGAAATCCCGGGCAGTGGTTCATTGTTGTTTGAATTGGATTGATCTATTTGTTGGCTGATTTTGTTTATTGAGTTAGCTACTGAATTTTGTTTATAGCTGTATAAATCATATTGGTTATTGATCGAATGTTGGTCATAATTCAATGGGTTCTTACATTTGTTTAAAAAGAAACTCAGGGAAGAATAATATTTCAAAGGTGATTAGGAATCTAAGGTTTGAAAATGTGTTGTTTTGAGTTGGCTTGTCAGATGAATGCTTGTGGACCACTTAACTGTTGAATTTGTCTAATAGTGATGGGTTAGTTTAAGCCAAAACTTAATAGAAATGATTAAAACAATAAGCTGCCATACCTTTTGAATAAAGAAAAGGGGAAAGACATTGGGTAGTGATTTAACAGTGAGAATACTATGGGCTGGGCAGAGTTCTATTTTTAATTTGAGAATTGAAGTGTCCTTGGGAGCTTTTCTGTTACAAGTAGAAGGAGGGATACTCACTGGAGGGGGGACATACATAGAGAGCTTAGGATTTTCGACAATCACTGAGAAAAAAAAATAGAGAGAGCTGGAGAGAGTTCTTTGGTTTTGCGCATACATATTTTGATATCTTTCTAAGTCATTGTGAGAAAGAAAAGCCGTCGGATTTTCTTGGAGAGTCTTTGTTTGTTGAAACTGTTTTAAGTGAGTTTCAAGAGTGATATTTAGCCAAAAGAAGGAGTGAAATTCTATCCTCTTATACTGTTGCATTGATTTTAAAGTTCCAAGCTGATTTTGAAACTATTCTGAGGATTTTCGTTCACTATTTTTTATGCTGGTTTGAATTTGGTTATCATCCAATCATTGATTTGCTGTGTTGGTTGGGGTTTTCTGTTGCTCAAAACTTTTGGTTGCTGCTCACTGTGCTTGGTTACTGTTTTTGTTGCTGCTCACTATGCTGTTACTGATCTCTCTTCCTCCATTTGTACTGTCACATTCCAGGTACACATCTTTTGAGCTTGATCATACTTGTACCAGAAATGAATTGGAAATGAATTGGAAGACCACTTTGAATCCTTTGTTTGAAGTCGTTACATAAATGATTTTGTTTAACTACTTATTAAGGACTCTTAGCTAAAATAGATATCGTACAGTTATTCATTAGAAGATTGAAGGTGCATTAGTCTTGTATGTTTACTTAGTTCTTACTTTCATTATATACGAATTGAAACAAAACTTGCTAGGCTTGTATTTGTAAACTTGGTTTATTTTGGACTATTGATAAAAAATAGATATCAGTTTTTCATTTCTACTTAATTAGTTTTCTATATTTTTAGTATACGTTTGGATTTGTGTAAGTAAAACTAGCCAATTCGGATTGAGACTCCCGTTGATATTTTACATAGGTAATTTGTTAAAGTCAAGTGGTTTAAGCATGTTCAAGATGTTGGGTCGGTTAAAGTTTAGCTATTAACATAAGATGTTTGGAATCATTTTTTTGGATTTTTCTTTACTTTGATTTTTCTTTTGAGGTCTATTCATAATTAAGCAAGCAAGACAAGTTAGCCAATGATTTTAGATAACAATGTTAGTCGTCTTTAATCATATAATTTCGATTTCGTCAATTAACGTCAGATTGGGATAGCGAAATCCAAAGTAGACAACCTCACGTCTAAATAATTAACCAAGGCGAATTATTTCTATGTCGTATATTTTGGTCGATTTTCCATTAGTTCACATCTTTTCATTCAATCTCCGACCATAAGTCAAAAGCTAGGAAATAACACATCATTGGGTACAATTCTTTAATTGGAAATAATTTTAAGAGATACACTTTTAAATAAATTTATTTTTTTGGGTTTAGTTTTACAACGGCTTTAAATCGGCATGGTTTCAAATAAGTAATCCGGATACTTTTTTTATTATTATTTCCCTATCCGTTAAAATCTGAGTCTATATTGTAATTAGTCTTTCTTTTGGTATGATTTCAAATTAATAGAGCGGTTTTAAAGTTTAATCAGAGCATATAATTTATAAGCATGTATAAAATCAGGAATTTTTAGCCATTTATAATAATTGAAGCGACCGTGCTAGAACCAAGGGATCTGGGGGTGCCTAACACCTTCCCTCAGGTCAACAGAATTCCTTACTTAGAATTTCGGGTTCGCAGACTTCATTTGGAAAGTCGAAAATTTCCTCGATTCGGGATTTAAATAAATCGGTGACTTGGGACACCTTAATTTATTCCAAGTGGCGACTCTGAAATAAATAGAATAATCCCATTTCGAATATTGTCACTTAAATTGAAAAAACTCCCTTACGCTTCTACCCTCCGGGGTAGGGGCGCACTAAAAGGTGGTGTGACATTCCTCAAGCTCTCTAATAGTTTGAGTAAGCTTTTCAACTTCTAACGTTTTTTGACGATTCGACTTGTCAAGTATCTTGTGTTCCTCTTGTAAATGAGGAGAGTAATTCAAGTTAGGTTACTATCTACTAATCTTGATGGTACTGATATATTGTCTCTCTTTTCCTCTTCTTGAACCGAGTGACTTTCGAAAACAGCATTTCTGCTCTCCGAGGCAGGGGAAGGTCCGCGTATACACTGCCCTCCCCAGATCCCCCTTGTGTGAACTCACTAATCTGCTAATTTTCTATTAATAAAATATAGTATAGCAAGTTGTTATTGGTTTTGTAACTCATGCCTGGCAGATTTCAATTTGTCTTCTCAGCTCAAAGTTCTGATTTTGAATCTATTCAACTATTAATGCTCTTTCAAGTGCACTTTTTAGTATCCTTTCTGCTTCAAGCAATGCTGCTTCTTTTGACTTAGTGTGTCTTTCCAAAGCCCTTGTATTCTCCTGTAATGCTGCTATCTGAAGAAAAGAAAAACACAATAATAAGTTAATGGCAACACAAAATAGAACAAAAAAGAAACATGTGGGATGAAATTTTAGTGGGCAGTCCGGTGCACAAAGCATCCCGTGTTCATGCAAGGCAAGTGGGTGTGATGTGGGCTGTCTATCGTAATGCAGACATCAGTGGTTGATTCCATGGCTCGAACCTGTGACATATAGGTCACACAGAGACAACTTGACCGTTGCTCCAAGGCTCCCCTTCGGAAATGAAATTTTAGTATTTCAATATATATATACATACTTCATACTTATACATCTTAATCTCTGCTTCAAGAGGAGCAACAATGGACTCAATAGGAGGTGAGTCGTCGTCTTTCTGGTCTGCATATACTCTTCTAAGAGTTGTTTCAGCAGCATATTGTGCAGCTAGAGCTTCTTTCTTCTCATTAGTGAGATTCTTATATCAAGATTCTGCATTACATGATGATCATGACCAAAACAACTTCTTTTAGTGCATAAACTAAATGGTTGCTTTCTGAGTCAGGCTAAACAATGAGATTAAATGACAGACCTTTTGTTCAACAAGGTTTTCGTTGATTTTCAGTTTTTCTTCCAGTCTTTGAATTTTACTCCCAAGCTGTGAAAAATGGAATTAGATAACAAGTAAATGTGCAAGTTTTGTGAAGTTTCATATTTGTATAAGTCTTCATCCTCATACACTAATCTTGTTTTGTTAACTTTGTATCTGTAGAACTTCATATTTATAGTTGTCATATGCAAATCTTTAGGCAATTAATTAAATTGTACGCCATATATAGCCTGGTCAAATAAAAAATAACTTAAGTAACAATAGTCATCGCCTCGCAATGTCCGTTACTCATTTTGTTTTGGTAATTTTTTAAAGTGGATGAGTAAGATTATGATACTAAATCTAGCTAGATGACTTGAATGTTAATAAAGTAGCTTCTATAAACGCTTTGATATACTAACGCTCCCGTCAATTGAAAACTTTTTATTTTATCCTTAAAAATATACTTTTAGAGTAACATAAATGCCATCACATATATAAAACCATAAGTTTAGAAGTACTTTTTCTCTTAAACCCCGGTGACAAAGCCGAGAGTTTTATTGATGTAAAATATAAAGAAATGAATATACGAAAAAATAAATGAGATTCAATATATAATATATATACATAAAAATAAAATTTTAAAAAAATTATACAACGTAATTTTTTGACGAAGTAGCGGGGTTGACAGCCCCTTAGCCTAGGGAGGCTCTGCACTGATCCCACCATCTAATTTGAAAGGGATAATATTTTATTTAACAGAGTAATGCAAAGCCAAGGAAAATTAGCAATTATCCCTAGCTCACAAATACAAAGAAAGTTAATAAATTATTTTGTCAAAATTGGTGAAGGTTAGTACCTCTTCAAGTGCCTTGTCTTTAAGGACATCTGTTGCTTTCAATGCCTTTATTTCACTTTGACCTGCTCCAAGTTCTCTCTTTTTCTCTGAAAATTTTCACATCAAGATTACTTGAAAGTAAATTCAATAAATTGGAATTTTGAATGATTCTCTTGGTTTCCCAGCTGGTGTCCGGTATCAATATTGGGGCCCGATTAAATTCTAATTTGCGTCGGAAATCCCCACTTTAAAGATTGTTTAACAAAGATGACTCCATACGAAAGACTCAACCAGAGACCTCTGGCTATGGATAAAGAGTACTTACTGTTAGGACCCGGTGACACTAAACACTTCTTCACATCGGGAAAAATAAATGATCAACGAAAAATAAATGACACAAAGAATTTAACGTGGTTCACCTAAAACGTTTAGGCTACGTCCACAAATCCGGCACCAACTTCCACTAAAACTTTTAGTAGGCTTACAAAGAGAGACTTCTCCAATAGTTTGGAGGTACAACAATTTCCCGAGCTCTACCCAAAATAGTGGCGCACACAAAAGTATTTCTCGAAAATACCCGACTAGTATTTTACTCACTATTTTGTCACTCCCCCTTTAGAAAAAACTTCCTAAAGAAAAACAAACTCTCTCTTTCTCTCTAACTCTTATACTTGAGTTATTGAATATTTTTGGTGTGTTTAAAACAATAAGATGAGGGGGTATTTATAGTTTTGAGATAGGGACCAAAAGTGCAAATCTCACCTATCAAGAAGGATCAATTTGCAATATTCCCATCTCACCTACCATCTATTGATGTCATTGCTTACATCAATAATCAAGTTGGAGGAAGCTTCTAACAATTCTCCCCCTTCCGACTACTTGGAGAGTCTCCTATCCCTGCACCTTCTCTGCAGAACTCAAATTTACCCTTTGGTACAGTTTTGGTCAACATGTCCGATCCGTTTTCATCTGTATGGATCTTTTCAAGCCGCAACATCTTCTTCTCTAACACATCCCTGATCCAATTATATCTAACATCAATATGCTTGGATATGGAATGGAATGAGGCATTCTTCGCAAGGTGGATAGCACTTTGACTATCACAAAATAGCTGATAACCGTCTTGCGAAAATCCAAGTTCAGTTAAGAACTTCTTCATCCACAGCATTTCTTTGCAAGCCTCCGTTGTTGCAATAAATTCAGCTTCCGTAGTTGATAATGCAACACATTTTTGCAACTTTGATTGCCATGACACAGCTCCCCCTGAAAAGTTTATCAAGTATCCTGAAGTTGATTTTCTAGAATCAACATCTCCGGCCATATCTGCATCAGTATAGCCAACCAACACAGGGTTGTCTTCTCCAAAACACAAGCATGGTTTGGAGGTTCCTCGAAGATACCTGAGAATCCACTTAACAGCATCCCAATGTTCCTTTCCTGGATTAGAAAGAAATCTACTTAACACTCCTACATCGTGAGCAATATCTGGCCGTGTACAAACCATGGCATACATCAAACTTCCTACTGCTGAAGCATATGGAATCCGCTCCATCTTTCTTCTCTCATCATCTGTTGATGGGCTTTGCTTGGTGCTTAATCTAAAGTGGTTAGCAAGAGGACAGCTAACTGCTTTAGTTTTCTCCATGTTGAACCGTTGAAGTACCTTCTCGATGTACTTCTCCTGAGACAACCATAACTTCTTGGCTTCTCGGTCTCGCATAATCCTCATCCCAAGGATCCGTTTTGCTGGCCCCAAGTCTTTCATGGCGAAGAACTTGCTTAGCTGCTCTTTCAAGCTATTAATTCTGGAAACATTTCGGCCAACAATCAACATATCATCCACATAGAGCAATAGGATGATAAAATCATCATCAGAAAACTTTTGAACGAACACACAATGGTCTGAAGTTGTCTTCTTGTAGCCGTGTTGCCCCATCACCGATTCGAACTTCTTGTACCACTGCCTTGGTGCCTGTTTTAAGCCATATATGCTTTTCCACAATCTACAAACGCAGTCCTCTTTCCCCTTTTGCTGGAAACCATCTGGTTGCTCCATGTATATCTCATCTTCCAAATCACCGTGTAGGAAGGCGGTTTTTACATCCATCTGCTCAACCTCCAGGTTGAGGCTTGCTGCTAATCCCAGCACCGTGCGTATTGAGGTCATTTTCACAACTGGTGAGAATATTTCATTAAAGTCTATACCTTTCCTTTGATTGAAACCTTTGACGACCAATCTTGCTTTGAATCTCGGACAGGAACTGTGTTCATCATGCTTGATCTTGAACACCTATTTATTCTTCAAGGCTTTCTTGCCTTTCGGCAACTTCACCAGCTCAAACGTCTTATTCTCATGCAAGGATTTCATCTCGTCTTGCATGGCTTCTATCCACTTCTCCTTATGTTTATCATCAACAGCTTCTTCAAAACTGTCGGGTTCTCCCCCGTCAGTGAGTAACACATACTCATGTGGAGAATATCTGGTAGACTGTTGCACAACTCTTCCGGATCTTGTGTGATAAGGAGGGTTGTTGAGGATTGCTGGTTGAGGTTGATCATCCTCGTCTGCATCATCATCACCATTATCCTCGTTACCTTCAACATCTGCTGGTTCATCTTCATTTGGAAGATCAGGGGCTTCAGGTTGATTATCCTGAACATCGTCTCCAACTTGTCTCGGCACCATTGTTGGAGGCAACACAAACTTAGCAGAATCATTAGTGGACTTCTCTACTTTGTCAATGTCTTCAATTGTTTGGTCCTCAACGAACACAACATCTCGACTCCTGACGAGCTTCTTCTGCATCGGATCATAGAACTTATAGCCAAGCATGTCTTGACCATAGCCGATGAATACACACTCTCTTGTCTTGACATCAAGTTTGCTCCTTTCATCCTTTGGAACATGGACATAGGCTTTGCAGCCAAATACCCGCAATTGATCATAAGAGATATCTCTTCCTGACCAAATCTTTTCTGGAGCCTCGTACTGAAGAGGGACACAGGGTGAATGGTTTAGCACATAGGCTGCTGTAACTAGTGCTTCACCCCATAAAGCCTTTGGTAACTTTGAATGAGAGAGTAAACATCTGGTTCTCTCGATCAAAGTTCTGTTCATCCTCTCAGCCAAGCCATTCAACTGTGGAGTTTTAAGAGGTGTGAACTGATGTCGAATACCATGCTCTTTACAGTAAGCATCAAATTGACCCTGGTATTCACCGCCATTGTCTGTTCGGATGCACTTCAACTTCTTACCAGTCTCTCTTTCCACCAAGGTCAGAAATTGTTTGAAAACTTGAAACACTTGATCCTTGGTCTTCGAGCGTGTATACCCATGTCTTTCGTGAATGATCATCAATAAAGGTCACGAAATATCGGGCATCACCGAGGGACTTCTTGAAAGGCCCACATACATCTGAGTGTACCAGATCTAACACGTCTTGCTTTCTGGAAAGAGGGAATCTTTTGAATGAAACTCTGTTTTGTTTCCCAGCTAAACAGTCAGCACACTTCTTCAACTGGATCTGGTTTAGACCTGGTAAGGCGTTCTTCTTCACCAAACGCACCATTGACCTTTCACTCATTTGGCCAAGACGTCTATGCCACAACTTGGTATAGCTATCATTCTCCGCAACATTTATAACTTGTTGGGAGATGCTTGCCTGGGTCACGTACAACTTTGACTGCTTCGTGCCCCGTGCCACCACCAATGAGCCTTTCGTGAGCTTCCACTGGCCATTATGAAAGGTATTGCAGTAACCTTCCTCATCAAGCTTGCCTACGGAGATCAGATTCAGGCGCATATCTGGAACATGCCCGACATCTCTTAAAAGTAGCTTCATCCCATTCATGGTCTCTAGGCAAACATCTCCTTTGCCTACAACTGTTGAGAAATTGGCATTTCCCATCTTTACACGACCGAAGTCTCCAGGTGTGTAAGATGAGAAGAGTTATCTCCGTGGCGTTGCATGAATGGTAGCTCCACTATCAATCACCCATGTCGTCTCTTGGGTTGTCAGATTGGTAATGTCGTCATCGTAGACAATGTTAAACTCACCAAAGGAGTTCGCTTCATCATCATTGCTTTCTTCGGGTTTCTCCTTTTTGCCTTTGTTCTTCTTCTGGTCATTTTGGAACTATCGGCAAAATCTTTTGATATGGCCCTTCTTTTTGCAGTAATGGCACTCAACATGTGCAAATTTGTTGGATCTACCTTTGCTCTTATCTCTGTTACTCTGGCCCTTGTTTTGACTTCTCCCCCTAGTCGTAACAACCAACACCTCTGATGAAGAAGATGATCCTTGTGATCGGCGTCTCATTTTTTCATTTAGAATGCCACTCTGGACTGTCTCCATGTTTACCACAACGTTGGGTGCAAAATTGGTGATTGAAACCTTCAAGGTTTCCCATGACTCTGGGAGTGTTGCCAGCACCATAAGAGCAAGTACCTCGTCATCGAACTTTATGCCCATTCCCGACAACCGGTCGACAATCCCTTGTATTTCATTAAGGTGATCTGCCAGAGTTGTCCCTTCTACATATTTTACTTGCATTAATTTTGTCAAGTAAAATAATTTGTTATTACCTGTTTTAGAGGCATACAACTCCTCGAGCTTGTTCCATAACGACCTTGCATGTGTCACACCAGAAATATGGTTATACACATTGTCTTCAACAAATTGCCGTATGTAGCCGCACACTTGGTTGTGCTCAAATTCCCAGTCCTCGTCTGACTTGTCTTCAGGTTTCTGAGCATTGAACACCGGCAAGTGCATCTTCGTCATGAACAGGAGATCCTTCATCTTGTTTCTCCATAAGTGGTAATTTGTGCCGTTCAGGTTGACCATCTTGCTTGTCCTTGCCTCCATATTTCCGACGGTGAATAGTAATCGTAGGTATGAATAGTGACCATATGGATGAATAGTACCCCCGTACGTATGAATAGTACCGTACGTATGAATAGTATTCTAACCAAAGCTCTGATACCACTTGTTAGGACCCGGTGACACTAAATACTTCTTCACAGCGGGAAAAATAAATGATCAACGAAAAATAAATGACACAAAGAATTTAACGTTGTTCACCTAAAACGTTTAGGCTACGTCCACAAACCCGGCACCAACTTCCACTAAAACTTTTAGTAGGCTTACAAAGAGAGACTTCTCCAATAGTTTGGAGGTACAACAATTTCCCGAGCTCTACCCAAAATAGTGGCGCACACAAAAGTGTTTCCCGAAAATACCCGACTAGTATTTTACTCACTATTTTGTCACTCCCCTTTAGGAAAACTTCCTAAAGAAAAACAAACTCTCTCTTTCTCTCTAACTCTTATACTTGAGTTATTGAATGTTTTTGGTGTGTTTAAAACAATGAGATGAGGGGGTATTTATAGTTTTGAGATAGGGACCAAAAGTGCAAATCTCACCTATCAAGAAGGATCAATTTGCAATATTCCCATCTCACCTACCATCTATTGATGTCATTGCTTACATCAATAATCAAGTTGGAGGAAACTTCTAACACTTACGGCTCCACTATAATCCTTTTTGGTGGAATTTTGAATGTTTCTAAATGTAATGCATCACAACTGTTGTCTCTTTAAGCTACACAAAGAACAGTTGCTAAAAATGAAAATACTTCAGCTGAAATCCAAGCTTTCCCGACAACCACTCAAATCAATTACATGAACATGAAAGGTTACCTAAGACCACTAATTTTTTTTCATGTTAGCCTATTAGAAACACAAAGACTCCCTGAATTAATTATAGTTCCAATATTAACTGTAATATAAAGTGGAAATTAGAGTTGAAAAAGCTCCTCTTGCAACTAAATAAAAAAAACATATATTATATTCTTTGTCCAAGAATGTTTACAGCAGCCTATATTTTCCTTTACGTTATCTCACCGCACCGATTCCCATAAATATGCTGATTTTGTCCAAAAAAAAAAAAAAAAGTTGGGATCGAAATAATACGGTATATGCGGAAACTAACAATATAAAGCTTGGTGGACGATAAATCAGGCGAAAAAATAAAAATATACTAAACTAAGCATAATAGTTTATAATGGTTTGATCAGTTGATCTACAAATGATAAAACTAATATAAAAGAAGAAAAACTATCGAGAGAAAAATCTCTCTTAAATAAAACTCTTTAATGACTACATTGTGGATATTTTTGTGTTCTTGTAAGAAGCTAAAATCCTTAATTTATAGATGCGCAAAACTTGTATTGCAAGAATAAGATAAGACATATTAAGGAGGTTTGATCCTTTTAGGAGTCTTTTTCCATTCTTTCAAGAAAGAGAGTCCTAATAGATTAGAAATTCATGGCAAAGTCCTAACAATCTCCCATTGGCCTGAATTTTCTTGACAAAGTTGATTCACCTTCTTCACGTAATCGTCATCACTGCTGTTTGTCATGGTTAAAAATCGGTATAGGTTGAAAATCTTGGTATTGGTTAAAAGAAGCCCAAGTATGGGTTTAAAGGAGCCCATGCGTTAAGAATAAACACGGGGTAAAAGAAGCTCATGCATTAAAAGCAAGCGTGAGTTAAACCTGGCATTGGAACTCATGCGTTACAAGTAGGCATGACTTAAAATTGGCATTGGTTAAAAGTGGTCAAAATATGGGTTAAAACGAGAGATGTAGCAGTAGGCGTTTCGAATACTATTGTGATTGTAAATTTATCTCCACATGTAGTATGTTGAATAAATCTTCATTATCGTCTCGATGTAAACACACATTGAATTTGTTTTCAACATCGCTCAACCGTTGTCTCTGAACCATTGGCTCTGATACCAATTGTTGGGATCGAAATAACATGGTGCATGCGGAAACTAACAATATAAAGCTTGGTGGTCGATAAATCACGCGAAAAAAGAAAAAATACTAAACTAAGCATAATAGTTTATAATGGTTTGATCAATTGATCTACATATGATAAAACTAATATAAAAGAAGAAAAGCTATCGGGAGAAAAATGATCCCCTTAAACAAACTCTTTCATGACTACATTGTGGATATTTTTATGTTCTTGTGAGAAGCTAATATAGATAATTTATAGATGTGCAAAACTTGTATTCGAAGAATAGGATAAGACATATTAAGGAGATTTGATCCTTTTAGGAGTCTTTTTCCATTCTTTCAAGAAAGAGAGTCCTAATAGATTAGAAATTCCGGACAAAGTCCTAACAGAAATAACCTAAGAAATTTTTTTAGCTCTAATTAACTATAGCTTTGCATATAACATATTTGAGTTTCTTTAAAGCATTTTCTTCCTCCCGAAATAAATGTCAAAATTTAGAGAAATATTCTTAAATTCTACCAAAAATAAATACTAAAAAGCACATTTTTAAGAAGTAAAAGTATTTCTGTAACATTTATACAACTTTGCTAGAAAGTAAAATTAGTTATACAATCAAACCCGAGTATAACAACATCGCAATATAACAACCATTCACCATGAAAGCCAAGTTTCTTTTGGAACCAATTTTTATATGTTCTCTATAATAACACTTTGCTTTAACAACCAGAAAAATTTAGAACAAACGAGGTTATTATACAGAGATTTGAGTATATTATTGAAACGATAATAGAGTCGTATATCCATGCTCCCAGAAAAACGAAGGAAAAAGAAAGTCGCGGCTTTTCCTTTGTTTCATAAGAAGAGAGAAGAAGAAGGATAAGAGAAGGTCAAGACAAGAACGTTGGTGGTAATTAACGAAACAATGAGATAAGTTTGTTCCTAACATTCTTAAGTAGAAACATAACCATAAAACGATTAACACTCATCAAATTTAAGCAAGATTCAAGAAACGATTTGAACTTGCTCAAAAGGACACAAACTTTGACAATAATAAAAACAAGTGAATAAGGGTTTTTGTGGTGAGGAAGAGAACCTTTGTGTTGGTTGTGCAAACTATTAAGTTCAAAGATAAGAGGATCAAGAAAATTTTCTTCATCAAACCCTGCCATTTTTTCTTGTTATTCTAATATACTTTCTTGCTATTTCAAGGAACACAAGGTACTAAAGAAGAAGGCCAAAGAGAATAAAAACAATTAAGTGGGACTAATACTTTGTATAAAATGTAGGAAAATGAGAAGAGTCCATTACTTATAAGGAAATTTAAGAAGAGGACTTCGCTTCGCTTGCTATATATGAAGCAAACTCGGCCGGCTTAGCCATATATATATATATATATATATATATATATATATATATATATATATATATATATATATATATATATATATATATATATATTTTAACTCTGAGATATTCCAACGAATTTCTCTTTTAACAACTCCGTCACCATAAAAAATTATCAATAGACTGATTCTTAACGTTTGTAGTGTTAATTTTATGGTGAAATTCAACAATAGTCGTATTTATAGGTGGTCATTATAGTCTTAGTTTCAAAAGTAATCAAAATTTAGCCACTTTTCATGTAAAGATAAATTTGAATGAAAATACTATTCAAAATCCAGAAAAATACTCCAGTATATACTGGAGAGTGGAGCATCGGTGCTCCAATATCTAGTATACATTATATTGGAACTTTTCGTGTGTTGGAGTTTCAACATAATATGCTGGAAGCTCATATACATGTGCACCGATCTCTAGTATATTATGTTGGAATTTTTCGTGTTGAAGCAAAATAATAACTATTTTTCAATGACTTTGCAAACGCTGATTATTTTTAAATAACCAATTTAAAAATTGGCTAATCCGTACTATTTTAAGGTAATTGTTAAATACTAGTCAAAGTAAAATGAGAAAGACAAATGGTAGCTAGAAAACAAAAGATAAGTTCTCCTACCCTTATATGGAGAAATCTGCCTTGTGAAGCTTTTCTTAATCAGCAGATAAGTAGTAGGTGACCAGTTCTTACTATCTAAATAATAATAATAATAATAATAATTATAATGAACTAATGATAACGTGTCACGGGTGTGAGCCTTGATAATGTACACTTGTACGTATGTGCGTTTCTTCTTTTAATGAATTTTACAGGATACGAATTGATTATAAAAAGAAATATTAAGAATGTTTGGCTTGAAAGTTAAACGTTACTTTGTAAATTTAAAACAATAAAAATATGAAAGGGTAAATCGTAATCAAATATAATAAGCCTAGAGATGTAAGAACAATATAGTTATGATAGATCTGATATTGTAAGATGATGAACATAAGAACAGTTGTTCGTGAGAGTAAAGAGATAGAGAGAAAATAAGAGAGAATGAGAGGGTTGTATTATTGAATAGTAACACTGATGCCCTTTACAATGGGAGGTCCTCTTTATATAAGGAGGGGCCTCCTTTAAAATAATAATAAAGGCATTCGAACGTGGTCGACGTCCTCTTAACGAGGATGCCCGGCTACAAATAGCATCATCTACACCCTCAAGTCTGAACCGTGCTCTTATTGCAAGAGGTATATATTTGAAGAGCGTATCCTTTGACGTAAAGACGTACAGAGTCAAATTTGACCCCATACAGTTAGTCCCTCCGCTCATTGCAGGCGTATACGGTAGACGTCTTCAATGAGCGGAAATGTCGATCTCGTTCTTTGGAGAATTTGACCTTATTATGAGGGCGATGATGTGAGTGGGGGAAATATATGGCGTTGCCGATCCGTTGACACGTGGTCTACTTTTTGAAATGACGTCATCGCCGGCATGCGTCATGATTATACCTGCTCCCGAGATGTTTCAGGAGGCAATTTGATGTTTTGGTTTCCCGCGCCCATTTCGAATCATGCCTCTTCGATTTTCGTGTATTTGTCACGACCCGGATTTCCCCCACCATCGAAATCGTGATGGCGCCTACTCGTGGTAGCTAAGCAAGCCAATTCACTCACCATCTTCCTGTTCATACCATCATTATTGTTCTCATATTTAATAGCAAGAATAATACTCAAATTTTTAAATGCGGAAGTCTTACGAAGAAGAGATGAATAATAGTGTAAAGTAACTAACATAAATCCTCTACCCAAGATGTGGAGTCGCAAACTCACGAACTACTAAGGAATAACTACACATAATGGTGTGAAAAAAAATAAATAATAATCCGTCTGTCTCGGAACAATGAGACCACAGCAATAATAAAATTAAATAGAGGAGACGTCGGGCCTGCGGACGCCTGCAAGCTACCTCGGTCTCGGAAGTACGATTTTCCCGCAGTGTACTACTGTTGCTGCTCCTGCTAAAACCTGGACCTGTGCAAAAACGCACAGAAGTGTAGTATTAGCACAATCCGACCCCATGTGCTGGTTAGTGCCTGGCCTATCCCGGCTAAGTAGTGACAAGCCTAGGACCAAACACTCACATAAACTTGTGCAGTTTTATATATGTACCACAAAATAACAGAGATATTAAGTAACACAACTAACAATGGAGGTAACATACTGGGGGAGCACAATCAACAACACATCATAAATCAGTAAGATAAAAACAGAGTGTAGTAGAAACAGTTATTGCAAGGCAAGAAATTTAAATGATTGAACGGCATCACCCTTCGTGATTTTACTCTCATCCTTACCAAATAATCAAATAAAAGTGCACGGCAACACCCTTCGTTCTTTTACTCTCATCCTCACATCCACGGCACAGCATGATCCTTCGTGCATGGTTTAAGTAACAACGGCACGGAATGTTTCTTCGTGCATAAATAATAAATACGGCACGGAATGATCCTTCGTGCATAAATTAAGTAACAATGGCACGAAATGTTCCTTCGTGCATAAACAGTAAAACAAGGCACGAAATGATCTTTCGTGCGAACATCAGTAAAAATGGCACGACATCAACCTTCGTGCATTATCACTCTTCCTCACCCAAATAACAATCACAATCAAGGACAAAAGAATGAAACAAGTAATATGAACCGTCCCAGCAAGGGAAACAATAATCATAACAATATCCCGACAAGGGAACAACATCAACAACACAACAAAGTCCCCACAAGGGAAATAATAATCAACCTTCACAACCCGGCAAGGGCTCAAGAACATGACTTAAGAACATTCCACATTTTCTCACAACATGTGTCAACAAACGACTCACGATCATGGTAGACGCCAGTGTATAGATGCTCGTCACCACGCCTATACACAGCACTCGATCACATAGCAATTAGCGATTACCCCACTCAATCCTATTCCCTCAAGTTAGGATAGATCAAACACTTACCTCAAAGCCTTGAAGTGCAATTAACCTTCAACTATCACTTTACCTCGAAATTCAACCTTCAATTCGCTCGAATCTAAACACAATTGGTTCAATTACTTCAATAAATACTATATAAATTGGTTTGGATGCATAAAATGGTTTTCTCAATGTTTTACCCAAAATTTCCCAAAACTCCCCCGGTCCCACGTGGTCGAAACTCGAGGTTCGGACCAAAATCCGGTTACCCATGCCCTCACGAGCTCAATTATATGATTTGTTTTGAAATCGGACCTCAAATCGAGGTCCAATTCCCCAATTTATGAAAAACCTAGGTTCTACCCAAAAACGACAATTTCAACCATAAAAACCTTTGATTTCTCATGGAAAACATGTTTAATGATGTTAGGAATTGAAAGAGTTGAGTAAAAATTGACTTACAAGTGATTTGGAGTGATATTGCTCTAGGAAAATCGTTTGTGGTGTTTTGGGTTGTGAAAAAATGGTGAAAAAGGGGTTTAAAATCATTTAAGTATCAGATTGCACAGCTGCGGATATAGGATTTGCGAACATATGTTCGCAATTGCGAACACAGCAGGTCCTGGCTGCGAAATTCGCATTTGGGAGGGAATAGTTCGCATTTGCGAACTCAGGCCAATTCTGGCCACCTCGCATTTGCGAGATTTGGCTCGCATTTGCGAACCTGGGCAACTTTGCATTTGCGAAGGTTGCCTCGCATTTGCAAACCAAGGCCATTCCTGGGCCACTTCGCATTTGCGAAGGTTTGTTCGCTTTTGCCAACTGAGGCCGATTCTGGGACTTCTCGCAATTGCGAGAAATTCTTCGCAATTGCAAAGATATCAGCTGGGGAAAATACCAGCTGTGTTCTTTATCAAAATTTGCTCTAACGGCTTATCAAATATTTACCCAAGCCCTCGGGATCTAAACCAAACATGCACACTACCTCAAAAACATACCATGAACTTGTTCGCGCGATCAAATTGCCAATATAACATCGTTTTCATAGAATTAAGCCTCAAATTCATGATTTCTTCTTTTAAACCTCATAAACTTTCAAATTTTGAACTCGTGGTTCAAAACTCATCAAACAACCGTCAAACTTTGCAGGAAGTACTTAAATAATATATAAGACTTGTACCGGGCATCGGAACCAAAATACGAGCCCGATACCATGGTCTTTTAATCAATTTTCATTTCCATTTTCATTAATAATTTCAGCAAAACAATTTGAAAGAAAAATTCATATCTCGGGCTCTAGGCCTCGAAATTCGACTCCGTACGCATGCCCGAGTCCCATATTTTCCTACGGACCTTCCGGGACCGTCCGATCTTGGGTCCGGGTCCGTTTACCAAAAATGTTGACCGAAGTCAACTATATCAATATTAATATCAAATTTCTTCAACTTTTCCATAGAATTCACATATTCTAACACAAAAATTTTCCGGCAATGTGCCCGGACTACACACGTAAATCGAGGCATTATAAAATAAGGTTTTCAAGGCCTCGAAAGTGCGGAACAAATAAGGAAAACAGGTGATGACCATTTGGGTCGTCACATTCTCCACCTCTAAAACAACCATTCGTCCTCGAACGGACAAGAGAAGGAAGTACGTGAGTCGGGGAACAAATGTGGGTAACGACTCCGCATATCAGACTTAGACTCCCAGGTCGATGCCTCAGGAGGCTCACCTCTCTACTGGACGCGCACTGAAGGAAAACTCTTCGACCTCAACTATCGAACATGCCGGTCTAGAATGGCCACTTACTCCTCCTCGTAAGATAGATCCTTGTCCAATTGGACAGTACTGAAGTCTAACATGTGTGTAGGATCGACGTGGTACCTCCGAAGCATAGATACATGAAAAACCGGATGCACGACTAATAAGCTAGGTGGCACTGCAAGTCTGTAAGCCACCTCTCCCACTCGGTCCAGAATCTCAAATGGACCAATATACCTAGGGCTGAGCTTACCCTTCTTTCCGAACCTCATCACGTCCTTCATAGGCAATACTCGGAGCAGTACCCGCTCACCAACCATGAAATCCACATCTCGGACCTTACGATCTGCATAAGTCTTCTGTCTGGACTGAGCTGAACGCAACCTCTCCTGGATAGTCTTCACCTTGTCTAAGGCCTCCTGAACTAGGTCTGTACCTAGCAATCGAGCCTCTCCCGGCTCAAACCATCCGACTGGAGACCGACATCGCCTACCATACTAGAATGAAGTCTGCTGACTTGGTCAGCCTATCAATCTCCCGGATGTAAATCTTTACTAGATTCTCTGAAGAGTAAGAGATAGATACTAGAATGAAGTGTGATGACTTAGTCAGCCTATCAACAATGACCCAAATAGCATCAAATCTCTTCCGAGTCAAATGGAGTCCAGTAACGAAGTCAATTGCATTCCGCTCCCATTTCCACTCGGGAATTTCAATTCTCTGGAACACACCACCAGGCCTCTGGTGCTCATATTTAACCTGCTGACAGTTTAGACACGGAGCGACATACGCAACAATGTCCTTCTTCATCCTATGCCACCAATAGTGCTGTCGTAAGTCCTGATATATCTTTGAGGCGCCCAGGTGAATAGAATACCGCAAACTGTGGGCCTCCGCTAAGATCAACTCTCGAATCCCCTCAATATTAGGCACCAAAACTCGCCCATGCAATCTCAATACTCCGTCATCATCTAGAGTTACCTTCGTGGCACCTCCCCGTTGTACAGTATCCCTCAGGTCACACAAATGAGGATCTTCAAACTGCCTCTCACAGATACACTCTAATAGAGAAGAACGAGCGACCGTACAGGCTAACACCCTGCTAGGCTCAGAAATGTCTAGTCTCACATGTCACGACCTGGATTTCCCACCATCGGGGGTCATGATGGCGCCTACTAGTGGAAGCTAGGCAAGCCAAATATTAATTACACCTTCTTTAATTACCAAATTCTTATTAAGACTTTAAAATTAAAAAACAAATAAATCACAGCGGAATAATTAAACTTAGCGGAAGACTTAGTCAATCTTATCAAATATGATAAAGAAAACCCCAAACATGATACACTACCCAAGACCGGTGTCACAATACTCACGAACTTCTAAGAATAATACACACAATGGTCTGAAAGAAAATATAAGTTGTTTATCTCGAATATATGAGATAACAGAATGAAATACATAGATAGAAGAGACAACGAGTCCTGCGGGCGCCTGCAAGGCAACCTCGTAGTCTCAATAGTCAGAATATCCACAATCGCTACTGTCGCTGCTGTTGTCCGTAACCTGTATCTGCACAAAAAGAGCGCAGAGTGTAGTATCAGCACAACCGACCCCATGTGCTGGTAAGTGCCTCGCCTATCCCAGCGAAATAGTGACGAGACTAAGGCCAGTCACCCACATAAACATGTACAGTTGCAATATATATATATACATGTACCAAAAACATTTATAAGGAAAGACTCTACTCCGAAATAACAGTCAATAAATTGTGATATCCATAATAATCTAGTCAACAGAATAAATCGTACTTTCATATTTCAATTCCTTTCTCATTTCATATCTCGTGGTAGGCGTACCACCCGCTCCCAACTATCACAGTAATTATATCTTGTGGTAAGCGTACCACCTGCTCCCAAATATATCAATAGATTATATCTTGTGGTAGGCGTACCACCCGCTCCCAAATATATCAATAGGCTACCGGCAACTATGGCCAATGCCAAGACTTAAATCTCTTTGTGGTCGGCATGCCACACGATCCCATTTCTTATTATATAAGTGGTCGGCGCGCCACACGATCCCAATTCAAAAATATATAAGTGGTCGGCGCGCCACACGATCCCAATTCATAAACTTTAAGTGGTCGGCGTGCCACACGATCCCAATTCATAAATATATATATTACTGGCATTTAGCCAATAATCTCTGCATCAACAATATTTATAATTACCGGTTTTGAACCAATATTGATAATATTTTCAACAATTTATCTCCATTACCGGTATAACACCAATAACTCTTAATCAACAATTTATACATAACTAAATTCCTGTTCCTTCAAGCTAGGATAGAACAAACACTTACCTCGAATGATTTACGAACAATTCAATCTATGGCAATGCCTTTTCCTTTCAAATTCGGCTCCAATCCAATCGTATCTATACACAATTGATTTACTATCATCAATACTACTCAACAAACTAATTCATAAGGCCAATTTCAACTTTTACAACATTCTGCCCGGAATAGTAAATTTCGACTCTGGGCCCACATGGTCGGAACTCGGGGTTCGGACCAAAATCCGGTTACCCATCCCCCCACGAGTTCAAATATATGATTTGTTTCAAAATCGGACCTTAATTCGAGGTCCAATTTCCTAATTCATGAAAAACCCTATATTCTACCAAAAACAAGAAATTCTACCATGAAAACCTTTGATTTCTATTGAAAAACATGTTTAATGTTGTTAGGAATTGAAAGAATTAAGTAAAAAGTGACTTACAATTGTTTTGAAGAAGAGGGAGTTCGTGAAAAATCGTCAATGGGTGTTTTTGGGTTGTGAAATGTGAAAAATGAAGCTGGAAATCGGGATTTACAGGTCTCTGTGTTCGCATTTGCGAACATGGGTTCGCAATTGCGAACCCCGACCAATTTATGGAGTTTGAAAAATAAGCTAAGGCTGGGAAGTTCGCATTTGCGAACTTTTGTTCGCATTTGCGAAGCCAAGACAAAACTGGGAAGTTCGCATTTGGCGAACTTTTGTTCGCATTTGCGAACACAGGCAGAATATTGGGAAGTTCGCATTTGCGAAGACAGGCAAAATATTGGGAAGTTCGCATTTGCGAACTATTGTTCGCATTTGCTAACGGAGGCAGAATATTGGGTAGTTCGCATTTGCGAACTCTGCAGAATTTTGGGAAGTTCGCATTTGCGAACTATTGTTCGCATTTGCGAACTCTGCAGACCAGGTGCTGACAGCAACTTTCTGACATGAGAAATTGATCTCTTGGCCTATCCAAAGTTCACCCGAGCCCTCGGGGCTCCAAACCAAATATGCACACTGACTTAAAAACATCATACGAACTTGCTTGCGCGATCAAATCGCCAAAATAACATCAAAATCAATGAATCGAGCCTTAAAACTCAAGAATTCTTTCAAATTTCATAATTTCCAAAATTTCCAATTTAAGGCCGAAACACGTCAAACGACGTCCGTTTTCAACCAAACTTTACAGGAAGCGCTTAACCAATATATTTGACCTGTACCGGGTGTCGGAACCAAAATACGAGCCCGATATCATCACTTTTCAATCAAATTTCAGTTTCATATTCCTTAAACATTTTCAGAAAATAATTTAACAGAAAAATTCTTTTACCGGGGTTCTAGACCTCGGATTTCAATTCCGGGCATACGCCCAAGTTCCATATTTTTCTACGGATTTTCTGAGACCGTCAAATCATGGTTCCGGGTCCGTTTATCAAAAATGTTGACCAAAGTCAACCATATCAATATTAATATCAAAATTCCTCAAAAGTTTCACATATTTCACATATTTCAACATAAACAGTTTCCAGCTTCGTGCCCGAATTATGCACGCAAATCGAGGCAACTATAAATGAGGTTTTCAAGACCTCAGAAGCTCGAAATGATTAATAAAATAAGTGATGACCCTTTGGGTCGTCACATTCTCCACCTCTAAAACAACCGTTCGTCCTCGAACGGACAAAAGAAAGAAGTACCGGAGTCAGGAAACAAATGTAGGTAGCGGCTCCACATATTAGACTCGGACTCCCAGGTCGATGCCTCAGGAGGCTGACCTCTCCACTGAACACGTACAAAAGGATAACTCTTCGACCTCAACTGTCGAACGTGCCGATCTAGGATAGCTACCGGCTCCTCCTCATAGGACGGATCTTTGTCCAATTGGACAGTGCTGAAATCTAACACGTGCGACGGATCGCCGTGATATTTTCGAAGCATGGACACATGAAACACCTGGATGTACAGCTGATAAGCTAGGTGGAAAGGCAAGTTTATATGCCACCTCTCCCACACGATCAAGAATCTCGAATGGCCCAATAAACCTAGGGCTAAGTTTGCCCTTCTTTCCAAATCTCATCACGCCCTTCATAGGCGACACTCGGAGCAATACTCGCTCCCCAATCATGAAAGCTATATCTCGAACCTTGCGATCTGCATAGCTCTTTTGTCTAGACTGAGCTGTGCGAAGCCTATCTTGAATAATCTTGACCTTATCTAAGGCCTCCTGAACTAAATCTGTGCCCAATAACCGAGCTTCTCCCGGTTCAAACCATCCAACCGGAGAACGACTCCGCCTACCATACAATTCTTCTTAAGGAGCCATCTGGATGCTCGATTGATGACTATTATTATAAGCAAACTCTGCCAAAGGAAGGAATTGATCCCACGAACCTCCAAAATTAATAACACACGGCCGTAGCATATTTTCCAGTATCTGAATAGTCCTCTCGGACTGACCATCCATCTGGGGATGAAAGGCTGTACTTAGCTGAACTTGCGTGCCTAACTCTTGTTGAACCGCCTTCCAGAAATGTGAGGTAAATTGTGCACCTCGATCTGAAATAATAGAGATTGGCACGCCATTAAGGCGAACGATCTCCCTGATATAAATCTCAGCTAACCTCTCGGATGAATATGTAGTGGCAATAGGAACAAAATGAGCTGACTTGGTCAGCCTATCAACAATCACCCAAATAGCATCAAACTTCTTCCGAGTCTTCGGAAGTCCAAAAACGAAATCCATCGTGATTCGCTCCCACTTCCATTCAGGAAGTTCAATTCTCTGAAATAAACCGCCAGGTCTCTGATGTTCATACTTAACCTGCTGACAATTAAGACACCGTGCCATATATGCCACAATATCCTTTTTCATTCTGCGCCACCAATAATGTTGACGCAAATCTCGATACGTTTTCACTGCGCCTGGATGAATAGAATACCGCAAACTGTGAGCTTCTTCTAGAATCAATTCTCTAAGCCCATCAACATTTGGCACACAAATGCGCCCTTGCATCCTCAGGATCCCATCAGCATCTAAGGTGACCTGTTTAGCACCTCCTCGTTGAACCGTATCTCTAAGGTCACATAAATAAGAATCATTATATTGTTGATCGCGGATACGCTCCAATAATGAAGAGCGAGCGATCGTGCAAGCTAGTACTCGACTAGGCTCAGAAATATCCAACCTCACAAATCGGTTGGCCAAGGACTGAACATCCAAAGCAAGTGATCTCTGATTGACTGGAATATAAGCAAGACTACCCATACTGGCTGACTTCCTACTCAACTCTTCGGCCACCACGTTTGCTTTTCCCGGATGATATAAGATGGTGACATCATAATCCTTTAGCAATTCTAGCCATCTTCTCTGCCTCAAATTCAACTTTTTCTGCTTAAACAAATACTGAAGACTCTTATGATCGGTGTATACTTCACATGCTATCCCATACAAATAATGCCTCTAGATCTTCAATGCGTGAATAATCGTCGCCAATTCTATATCATGCACTGGATAGTTCTATTCATGAATCTTTAACTGCCTCGAAGCATAGGCAATAACCTTGCCATCCTGCATTAACACTCCACCAAGCCCAATACGGGAAGCATCACAATAAACAGTATAAGGTCCCGTACCTGTGGGTAAAACCAATATCGGTGTTGTGGTCAAGGCTGTCTTGAGCTTTTGAAAGCTCGCCTCGAATCCATCGGACCATTCAAATTGAACACCTTTCTGTGTCAATCTGGTCAGTGGGGTTGCAATAGATGAAAACCCCTCTACGAATCAGCGATAATAACCTGCTAATCCCAAGAAACTCCGAATATCGGTGGCTGATGTCGGTATAGGCTAGTTCTTGACTGCCTCAATCTTCTTCAGATCAACCTGAATACCTGCTGCCGTCACAATATGACCTAGGAATGCAACCGAACTTAGCCAAAATTCACACTTTGAAAATTTTGCATATAGTTGGCTATCTCTCAGAGTCTGCAAGGCCACTCTGAGATGTTGCACATGCTCCTCATGACTGCGGGAATATATTAATATGTCATCAATGAAGACTATTACAAACAAGTCTAAATAAGGCCGGAACACCCGATTCATTAATTCCATAAAAGCTGCTGGAGCATTTGTCAACCCAAAAGACATGACCGGAAATTCATAATGTCCATACCGAGTGCGGAACGCTGTCTTAGGGACATCAGATGCCCTAATCTTCAGCTGATGATAGCCAGATCTCAAATCTATCTTTGAAAATACCTTGGCACCCTGAAGCTGGTCAAATAAATCATCGATTCGCGGAAGTGGATATTTAATTTTGATAGTCACCTTGTTTAATTGACGATAGTCAATGCACATTCTCATCGAACCATCTTTCTTCTTTATAAATAATACTGGTGCACCCCACGACGAAACACTGGGTCTAATGAAACCCTTTTCAAGTAAATCCTTCAACTGTTCCTTCAATTATTTTAATTCTGGCAGAGCCATACGATATGGGGGAACGGAAATGGGCTGAGTCCCTAGAGCCAAGTCAATGCAAAAATCAATTACCCTATCGGGCGGCATACCTGGCAAGTCTGAAGGAAATACTTCAGGAAATTCACGAACCACAGGCACAAAGTCAATAGAAGGAACCTCAGCCCTGGAATCATGTACATAGGCCAAATAAGCCAAGCATCCTTTCCCAACCATACGCTGAGCCTTAACATAAGAAATAACATTGCGACCAATATGACCTGAGATTCCTCTCCACTCTATACGAGGCAAATTCGGCAGGGCTAAAGTCATAGTCTTGGCATGGCAATCTAAAATAGCATGATATGGAGATAGCCAGTCCATGCCTAATATAATATCAAAGTCCACCATATTTAGGAGCAATAAATCAGCACGGGTCTCGAGACCCTCAATTACTATAATACATGACCGATGAACTCGATCAACCACAATAGAATCGCCTACTGGTGTAGACACATGAACAGGAACACTCAGTGGATCACTGGGCTGAATTAAGTACGGTTCAAAATAGGAAAACACGTACGAATATGTAGACCCAGGGTCAAATAATTCTGATGCCTTTCTATCACAAACCAAAATAATACCTGTAATGACGGCATCAGAAGACTCAGCCTCTGGTCCGGCGGGAAGTGCATAACATCGGGGCTGTGCCCCACCACCCTGAGCAGTATCTCTAGGACGATCAGCTGCTGGCTGGTCTCTACCTCTATCGGTCTGAGCTCCACCTCTATGACCTCTACCTCCACCTCTATGTCCTCTACCTCCGCCTCTAGCTGGCTGGGCAGGCTGTGGGAGAACCGGGGCCTGAATCATGGCACGAGAACCCTGCTGCTGAGATCTGTCAGAAGCTCGAGGGCAATATTTTGTAATGTGCCTAAGATCACCACACGTAAAACAAGCCCTCGGCTGCTGAAAATAGCGAAGTGGTGATACACTGATAGGCTGCTGATCAGAGTAGCGTGATTGAGAATTACGATCACCAGAAGCATCGTGAGAAACCTGAAGAGCTGACTGATAAGGCCTAGGAGGATGGCCTCTGTCATGAGAATCTCTACCTCCAGACGAGGTACCACTGAATCTACCCGAATTACGAGATCTCTTATCTGATCCATGTCTTGCTCCCTGTGATAGAGCCATCTCGATCCGACGGGCTGCATTAGCCGCCTCCTGAAAAGTGATTTCAGTTCCTGCACCCAAAGCCATCTGTAGTCGAATTGGCTGATTCAAGCCATCAATAAACCTTCTCACCCTTTCCCGATCTGTGGGAAGTATGATAATAGCATGACGAGCCAGGTCCACGAACCTAGTCTCGTACTGTGTGACAGACATAGAACCCCGATGAAGACGCTCAAATTGTCTGCGCAGAGCCTCCCGCTGAGTTGCTGGAAGGAACTTTTCCAAGAATAGTTCTGCAAATTGCTCCTAAATCACAGGAACCTGAGCCTGGGGATACTGGCTCCGGAGTGCGCGTAGCAGGAGTCTGATTACCTCCTCCAGCCTGAGAAGTGGCTGGTGCTACCGGTAATAAACCTGCTCTGGTGATATTGTCCATAAAACCTGCTATCCGGACCAAAGCATCCCGAAGATCCGGTGAAAACATAACTCATCCTAGGACCTGAGTTGGGCCTACTGGAGCTGCTGGGACTGGAACCTCCTCCTCGATATGAGCCTGAGGTTCTGTCACTTGGGCCGCTGCTCGGGACTGAGCTCTGCCCCTACCTTGGCCTCTCGGACGACCTCGACCTCGGCCTCTACCCCTAGCGGGAGCTGCCGCTGCTGGGACTTCGGGCTGCTGATCAGTAGATGAGGATGCACGTGTCCTTACCATCTGCGGAAGAACAGAGTAGAAGTTCAATTAACATTTGAAAGATCAAGTCGCACGACTGGAAAGAATAAAGGGAATATTTTCCTAACTCTGTAGCCTCTGGAGGATAAATACAGACGTCTCCGTACCGATCCTTCAGACTCTACTAAGGTTGTTCGTGAGTTGTGAGACCTGTGCAACCTAGTGCTCTGATACCAACTTGTCACGACCCGGATTTCCCACCATCGGGGGTCATGATGGCGCCTACTAGTGGAAGCTAGGCAAGCCAAATATTAATTACACCTTCTTTAATTACCAAATTCTTATTAAGACTTTAAAATTAAAAAACAAATAAATCACAGCGGAATAATTAAACTTAGCGGAAGACTTAGTCAATCTTATCAAATATGATAAAGAAAACCCCAAACATGATACACTACCCAAGACTGGTGTCACAATACTCACGAACTTCTAAGAATAATACACACAATTGTCTGAAAGAAAATATAAGTTGTTTATCTCGAATACATGAGGTAACAGAATGAAATACATAGATAGAAGAGACAACGAGTCCTGCGGACGCCTGCAAGGCTACCTCGTAGTCTCCGTAGTCGGAATATCCACAATCGCTACCGTCGCTGCTGCTGTCCGTAACCTGTATCTGCGCAAAAAGAGCGCAGAGTGTAGTATCAGCAGAACCGACCCCATGTGCTGGTAAGTGCCTGACCTATCCCAGCGAAATAGTGACGAGACTAAGCCCAGTCACCCACATAAACCTGTACAGTTGCAACATATATATAT
This sequence comes from Nicotiana noctiflora, assembly GCA_032618575.1. Classification (NCBI taxonomy): domain Eukaryota; kingdom Viridiplantae; phylum Streptophyta; class Magnoliopsida; order Solanales; family Solanaceae; genus Nicotiana; species Nicotiana noctiflora. The sequence continues at coordinate 78,164 of JASVEL010013127.1, forward strand.
ACATGTACCAAAAACATTTATAAGGAAAGACTCTATTCTGAAATAGCAGTCAATAACTCGTGATATCCAGAATAATCTAGTCAACAGAATAAATCTTACTTTCATATCTCAATTCCTTTCTCATTTCATATCTTGTGGTAGGCGTACCACCCGCTCCCAACTATCACAGTAATTATATCTTGTGGTAGGCGTACCACCCGCTCCCAAATATATCAATAGATTATATCTTGTGGTAGGCGTACCACCCGCTCCCAAATATATGAATAGGCTACCGGCAACTATGGACAATGCCAAGATTTAAATCTCTTTGTGGTCGGCGTGCCACACGATCCAATTTTTTATTATTTAAGTGGTCGGCGCGCCACAAGATCCCAATTCATAAATATATAAGTGGTCGGCGCGCCACATGATCCCAATTCATAAATATATAAGTGGTCGGCGTGCCACACGATCTCAATTCATAAATATATATATTACCGGCATTTAGCCAATAATCTCTGCATCAACAATATTTATAATTACCGGTTTTGAACCAATAATTGATAATATTTTCAACAATTTATCTCCATTACCGGTATAACACCAATAACTCTTAATCAACAATTTATACATAACTAAATTCCTGTTCCTTCAAGCTAGGATAGAACAAACACTTACCTCGAATGATTTACGAACAATTCAATCTGTGGCAATGCCTTTTCCTTTCAAATTTGGCTCCAATCCAATCGTATCTATACACAATTGATTTAATATCATCAATACTACTCAACAAACTAATTCATAAGGCAAATTTCAACTTTTACAACATTCTGCCCGGAATAGTGAATTTCGACCCCTGGCCGACATGGTCGGAACTCGGGGTTCGGACCAAAATCCGGTTACTCATCCCCCACGAGTTCAAATATATGATTTGTTTCAAAATCGGACCTCAATTCGAGGTCCAATTTCCTAATTCATGAAAAACCCTATATTCTACCAAAAAAAAGAAATTCTACCATGAAAACCTTTGATTTCTATTGAAAAACATGTTTAATGTTGTTAGGAATTGAAAGAATTAAGTAAAAAGTGACTTACAATTGTTTTGAAGAAGAGGGAGTTCGTGAAATATTGTCAATGGGTGTTTTTGGGTTGTGAAATGTGAAAAATGAAGCTGGAAATCGGGATTTACAGGTCTCTGTGTTCGCATTTACGAACATGGGTTCACAATTGCGAACCCCGAACAATTTCTGGAGTTTGAAAAATAAGCTAAGGCTGGGAAGTTCGCATTTGCGAACTTTTGTTTGCATTTGCGAAGCCAAGACAAAACTGGAAAGTTCGCATTTGCGAACTTTTGTTCACATTTGCGAACACATGCAGAATATTGGGAAGTTCGCATTTGAGAACACAAGCAAAATATTGGGAAGTTCGCATTTGCGAACACAGGCAGAATATTGGGTAGTTCGCATTTGCGAACTATTGTTCGCATTTGCGAATTCTGCAAAATTTTGGGAAGTTCGCATTTGCGAACTCTGCAGACCAGGTGCTGACAGCAACTTTCTAACATGAAAAATTGATCTCTTGGCCTATCCAAAGTTCACCCGAGCCCTCGGGGCTCCAAACCAAATATGCACACTGACTTAAAAACATCATACGAACTTGCTTGCGCGATCAAATCGCCAAAATAACATCAAAATCAATGAATTGAGCCTTAAAACTCAAGAATTCTTTCAAATTTCATAATTTCCAAAATTTCCAATTTAAGGTCGAAACACGTCAAACGACGTCCGTTTTCAACCAAACTTTACAGGAAGCGCTTAACCAATATATTTGACCTGTAACGGGTGTCGGAACCAAAATACGAGCCCGATATCACCACTTTTCAATCAAATTTCAGTTTCATTTTCCTTAAACATTTTCAAAAAAACAATTTAACAGAAAAATTCTTTTACCGGGGTTCTAGACCTCGAATTTCAATTCCGGGCATACGCCCAAGTTCCATATTTTTCTACGGATTTTCTGAGACCGTCAAATCACGGTTCCGGGTCCGTTTATCAAAAATGTTGACCAAAGTCAACCATATCAATATTAATATCAAAATTCCTCAAATTTTTCACATATTTCACATATTTCAACATAAAAATTTTCAAGCTTCGTGCCCGAACTGTGCACGCAAATTGAGGCAACTATAAATGAGGTTTTCAAGACCTCAGAAGCTCGAAATGATTAATAAAACAAGTGATGACCCTTTGGGTCGTCACATCACAAACCGATTGGCTAAGGCCTGGACATCTAGAGTAAGTGGTCTCTGGCTGACCGGAATATAAGCGAGACTACCCATGCTGGCAGACTTCCTACTCAACGCATCAGCCACCACATTGGCCTTGCCTGGGTGATATAAAATAGTAACATCATAGTCTTTCAGCAACTCTAACCATCTCCTCTGTCGCACATTTAACTCTTTTTGCTTGAATAAATACTGAAGTTTTTTGTGATCCGTGTATACCTCGCACGCCACACCATATAGATAACGCCTCCAGATTTTTAAGGCATGGACCACTGCTGCCAGCTCAAGATCATGAACCGGATAATTGTTCTCATGGATTTTCAACTGTCTCGAAGCATAAGCAATAACCTTGCCACCCTGCATCAATACCGCTCCAAGCCCAGTACGGGATGCATCGTAGTAAACTGTGTAAAGCCCTGAACCCGTGGGTAAAATCAACACTGGTGCCATAGTCAAAGCTGTCTTGAGCTTCTGAAAGCTCGCCTCACACTCATCTGACCACTTGAACTGGGCACCCTATTGGGTCAACCTGGTCATCGAGGCTGCAATAGAAGAGAACCCCTCTACAAATCGACAGTAGTAGCCTGCTAACCCCAAGAAACTCCGGATCTCGATCACTAAAGCTGGTCGAGGCCAATTCTGGACTGCCTCAATCTTCCTTGGTTCCACCTGAATACCCTCTACTGATACGATATGACCCAGAAATGCCACCGAACTCAAACAAAACTCGCATTTAGAAAACTTGTCATATATCTGATTATCCTTTAGAGTCTGAAAAACCACTCTGAGGTGCTGCTCGTGCTCTTCCTGGCTGCGGGAGTATACCAGGATATCATTTATAAAGACTATCACGAACAGATCTAGATAAGGCCTGAACACACGATTCATCAACTCCATAAATGTTGCTGGAGCATTGGTCAACCCGAAAGACATGACCAAGAATTCATAGTGCCCGTACCTAGTGCGAAAGGCTGTCTTAGGAATGTCAGCCGCCTTGATCTTTAGTTGATGGTAGCCCGACCTCAAGTCTATCTTCGAGAACACCCTCGCTCCTTAGAGTTGGTCAAAAAAATCATCAATCCTCGGCGGTCGATACTTGTTCTTTATCTTCACTTTGTTTAATTGCCGATAATCAATAAACATCCGCATCGAGCCATCCTTCTTCTTCACAAATAACACTGGTGCACCCTAGGGAGAAACACTGGGCCTGATAAAGCCCTTTTCTAGAAGGTATTGCAACTGATCTTTTAACTCCTTTAACTCTGGCGGGGCTATGCAATACGGTGGAATAGAGATGGGCTGAGTGCCCGGTTTCAGATCAATACAAAAATCAATATCCCTGTCCGATGGCATCCACGGCAGGTCTAAAGGGAAGACCTCGGGAAAATACCGTACAATAGGAACTGAATCAATAGAAGGAATCTCCGCGCTAGAATCACGAACATATGCCAAATAAGCTAAACACCCCTTCTCAACCATGCATCGAGCCTTAACATATGAAATAACATTGCGAACGGAGTGGGATGGGGTCCCTCTCCACTCTAGTCGGGTGATTCTGGCAAGGCCAAGGTCACTGTCTTGGCATGACAATCTAGGGTAGCATGATACAGAGACAACCAATCTATCCCCAATATGAAATTGAAATCCACCATGTCTAATAGCAATAAATCAACATGGGTCTCAAGACCCCCGAATATAACCACGCACGAACGATGCTGTCATACCTCCTTTTTCCGCTAACCCGCGAGGGCGCGAGGGGAGTTTTTTTAATTAAAGGACGATCGAAATGGAATTTATTTATTCAATTTAGAGTCGCCACTTAGGAGATTTATGGTGTCCCAAGTCACCGGTTTGAATCCCAAATCGAGGAAAAGAATGACTCTATTTAATAGACTGCGTACCAGAAATCCGGATAAGGAATTCTGTTAACCCGGGAGAAGGTATTAGGCATTCCCGAGTTCTGTGGTTCTAGCACGGTCGTTCAACTGTCATATTCGACTTATTTATCTAATTTATATCATGCTTTAACTTATGTGCAAAAATTAATCCTTAACCGCTTTTAATATTAATATTATTATTATTATTTTAACAAAGGATTGCAACATTGTAAAAGTGTATCTCGAACCACGTCACATCAATGTATCCGTGGTTGTCGACATATTTTGACCCCGTTGAGATTTGGATTTGGGTCACATAAATGTGCACCCGAGTTTCGGGAGATAAAATTATTAAATACGCGCCTAAAGATACTAACGCGTTATTATTTTGAGAAAGCCGCAGAATTTGCTAAACGGCATGTCCCGTAATCTAAGTAATATTTATTAAACAAGTATAAGGACTACATTTTTCTATTAAGTACGTCTCTGAATTAAAAGAGAAAAATCTTAATTACTTACGAGTTTAATAAAATGTAACGCACTAGTTGCTAGATTAATACCAATATTGATGGAAGGGAAATCAATTTTAAAATAATTTCGGGAAAAAAATATTAAAATAAAAAAAAATAAAATTTCGAAATTGCAAATAAAAATATAAATAAAATTTCAAAATTATAAATATAATAAAATTAAAATTTGAAATTATAAATAAAAGATAAAATTTGACAACTAATATTCAAAAGAAATTGAACATAGCTAGATTAACACTTACATTGTTATATTAAACTATTAAAATCAATTCCTAGAATGGCTACATTTTTATGAATTCATCTTCAAAATAAAAGGAAACAAATTTTCTAATTAATCTACATGCTTGGAATTATAACTTATTAAACGGATTAAAGTAGGCGCAACTGACAAATCGTAATAAAAATAGCACAAAAAGAAATTATGTCATGCCTTACTAAATTCGAAGTTATAAATAAAGTATGGCGTTTATAAATAATATATTAAAATAAACTAATTATCCCATAACTAATTTAAACCACATATGAGCGGATAAATAAGCAAATTAATATCTAACTTCCGAAATCAGTTCAAATTCAAACTTAACTAGATTTAGCTATGTGTTCACAATTAACCTATCGTTGACCATGTTAAGACATTCATAGCTAGTGAACTAACCAATTTTACCAAGCCGATTTGTTAAATAATTTAAGTTATTCTCCTCTTAATTATTAAACCCTTAGATAGTAACGAGTGTGTTTAAATATGCACTGCCTAATAGTCAAGCTAAACATAATATTTCTTAATGTATCACTACAACTTGTCTAATTATGTAAAGCAGCAGAAATATACAGAATAATGATACATAAAATAACCTAAATACAATTAGAAAAGAAAATAAAGAAAAAGCTAAATTAAAAATTTAAGATTTTATTCTTCAAATGTGTTCATGCTTTCACATTAATGGATACAGGAATTACATCAGTGTACCTGGTATTGGGACACAAAGAACAGGAAGATCAGCAGTGCAGCAGTAGCACAACAAAGCAACAACAGCAGAATACCACCACAAATAAGAGCAAAAAAAACCAACACTAGCCCAGTAATAACCAAGTAATAGCAATCAATACAGTAGCATAAAAAACCAGTTATCAAAGTAGTTGCTTCTAATTTTTAACACCCGATAAAAGAAGCTTGAAGCTTCGGTAAACAATAGGAATTAATGCTGAAGAAATAAAAAATACTCCCTCCGTTTCAATTTATGTGAACCTATTTCCTTTTTAGTCCGTGCCAAAAAGAATGACCACTTTCCTTATTTGGAAACAATTTACCTTTATGCAATGATTTATAGCCACAGAAAATAAAAGTGCTTCATTTTTCACCACAAGATCAAAAGTCTTTTCTCTTTTCTTAAACTCCGTGCCCAGCCAAATGGGTTCACATAAATTGAAACGGAGGGAGTAAGTTCTTTTCTTTCCTCTTTTGAATTCTCTTTAATTCTTAAGATTCGAAAATATTTTTATCTTCTCTACAGTTCTAAAATTTCTCTTCAAAAATATTTCTCTCTGTCTAATTAATTACCAGACTTGTGTTATATATATATAAGTGCAAGACTACTACTTCATTATTATTACATACAATTTCTAATTACCAATCGGAAAAAGCAGTCAAACGTGGGTCCTGCTGTCCCCACCCTCTTTAACTTTAATAATTATGCTCCCCACCTACTCTTGCTTTAATAAATACTGTCCCCACCCCTCTTGACATTGTCTCCTAACTTTTCAAATATACTATTTGTCTTAATGCTTGTCTATTAATAATTGAGGGTCCCATATTCCCCAAATTACTCCCTAAATTATGCAAGAAATAACAGCAGCTGGATCAATCATCAAACCCAAACCCTTAAGTAGAGCCCACTCAATTATTTCAAAATGTCAAGTCCAAATTATCCCTCCTGGAATGTCACGACCCGGATTTCCCACCATCGGGGGTCATGATGGCGCCTACTAAATGGAAGCTAGGCAAGCCAAATATTAATTACACCTCCATTAATTACCAAATTCTTCTTAAGACTTATTGTTAAAAATATATAAATTACAGCGGAATAATCAAAATTAGCGGAAGACTTAGTCAAATATGATAAAGAAAACCCAAACATGATACACTACCCAAGACCGGTGTCACAATACTCACGAACTTCTAAGAATAATACACATAATTGTCTGAAAGAAAATACAAGCTGTTTATCTCGATTACATGAGATAACAGAATGAAAAGCATAGATAGAAGAGACAACGGATCCTGCGGACGCCTGCAAGGCTACCTCGTAATCTCAATAGTCGGAAAATCCACAAATCGCTACTGCCGCTGCTGCTGTCCGTAACCTGTATCTGCGCAAAAAGAGCGCAGAGTATAGTATCAGCACAACCGACCCCATGTGCTGGTAAGTGCCTGGCCTATCCCAACGAACTAGTGACAAGGCTAAGGCCAGTCACCCACATAAACCTGTACAGTTGCAATATATATATATATATACAATACATTTATAAGGAAAGACTTTGCTCTGAAATAACAGTCAATAACTCATGATATCCAAAATAATCTAATCAACAGAATAAATCTTACTTTCATGCCTCAATTCCTTTCTCATTTCATATATCGTGGTAGGCGTACCACCCGCTCCCAACTATCACACAGTAATTACATCTTGTGGTAGGCGTACCACCCGCTCCCAAATATATCAATAGGCTACCGGCAACTATGGCCAATGCCAAGATTTAAATCACTTTGTGGTCGGCGTGCCACACGATCCCATTTCTTATTATATAAGTGGTCGGCGCGCCACACGATTCCAATTCATAAATATAAGTGGTCGGCGCGCCACACGATCCCAATTCATAAATATATATATTACCGGCATTTAGCCAATAATCTCTATATCAACAATATTTATAATTACCGGTTTTAAACCAATAATTGATAATAATTTCAACAATTTATCTCCATTACCGGTATAACACCAATAACTCTTAATCAACAATTTATTCATAACTAAATTCCTATTCCTTCAAGCTAGGATAGAACAAACACTTACCTCGAAAGTTTACGAACGATTCAATCCGTAGCAATGCCTTTTCCTTTCGAATTTGACTCCAATCCAATCGTATCTATACACAATTGATTTAATATCATCAATTCTACTTAACAAACTAGTTCATATTGCTAAATATGATTTTTACAATATTCTGCCCGGAATAGTAAAAATCGACCCCGGGCCCACATAACCGAAACTCAAGTTTCGAACCAAAATAAGTTCACCCAATCCTCCATGAGTTCAAATGTATAATTTGTTCTTAAGTTCGACTCCAACACAAGGTCTAGATCGCAAATTCTTTGAAAGCCCTAACTATACCCATTTCTCTAATTTTTCAACCAATTTACACATGTTTAAGCCTAAGAATTTGATTGATGTTGATGAAAAATGAAGAAGACGGGTTAAACAATACTTACCCAATGAACTTTGATGAAGAAATGCTCCAAAGATTGCCTAAGAGCTGTGGAGAAGAAAGGATTTTGTGAAAATGGGATAAAATCCCGTAAGTGTTCTGTTTTGGGTATTAATTCACTGGGCGGAAATTTACCCTTCGCGTTCGCGTGCACTGTGTCGCGTTCGCGAAGGGTTGGACAGAAATGGGCATCGCGTTCGCGTGGACACAGTCGCGAACACGTAGAAGAAAATCTGTGGGCTTACAATTTGGCCTACGCGAGCGCGTGGTGCCTTACGCGAACGCGTAGAAGAGGCAGGCCAAGCTCCGCGAACGCGGGAGCCTTCACGCGAACGCGTAGAGGAAAACGGCTGGGATCCATGTTGTTGTACGCGAACGCGATCATAAGGACGCGAACGCGTAGAAGGGGAAAGGGAAGCCTTCGCGAACGCGACCAGGTGGACGCAAACGCGAAGAAGGAATGTCTGCTGCAGATTTTCTGCGGTTTTCCAAGTCCAAAACCACCCCGATGCCTATCCGAAACTCACCCGAGCCCTCGAGGCTCCAAACCAAATATGTACACTAACTCAATAACATCATACGAACTTGCTCGAGCGATCAAATCGCCGAAATAACATCAAAATCAATGAATTGAGCCTTAAAACTCAAGAATTCTTTCAAATTTCATAATTTCCAAAACATCCAATTTAAGGTCGAAACACGTCAAACGACGTCCGTTTTCAACCAAACTTTACAGGAAGCGCTTAACCAACATATATGACATGTACCGGGCGTCGGAACCAAAATACGAGCCCGATAACAGTACTTTTTAATCAAAATTCAGTTTCATTTTCCTTAAACATTTTCAGAAAACAATTTAACAGAAAAATTCTTTTACCGGGGTTCTAGACCTCGGATTTCAATTCCGGGCATACGCCCAAGTTCCATATTTTTCTACGGATTTTCTGAGACCGTCAAATCACGGATCCGGGTCCGTTTACCAAAAATGTTGACCAAAGTCAACCATATCAATATTAATATCAAAATTCTTCAACTTTTTCACATATTTCAACATAAACATTTTCCAGCTTTGTGCCCAGACTGTGCACGCAAATCGAGGCAACTATAAATGAGGTTTTCAAGACCTCAAAAGCTTGAAATGATTAATAAAACAAGTGATGATCCTTTGGGTCGTCACAATCTATCACTGAAACTAATAAACTATCTAATCCCGTTCTTATCTGAATTAAGCCTACCAGCTATAACCAAACTCCTAATCAAATTCAACAATTAACTAATTATCACATGAAACCAATTTCCAGTCAAATTCTACAATTAATCTTATGAACAAACTCATAATTAATAATATTTAAGAATCATTTTAACAAAATCAAATTCACATCAGAATCTGTCACGACCCGGATTTTCCCCCAACATCGGGATCGTGATGGCGCCTACTCGTGGTAGCTAGGCAAGCCACTGTATTCATACTATCCTGTTTTTAACACAATTTTAATTAAATAAATGCGGAATGCTTAATCAAAATGGAAATAACAATTCACAAGGTGAAAATCATACTAAAATCCTCTACCCAAGACGTGGAGTCACCAACTCACGAACTACTATGGAATACTACACATAAAAGTCCGAAGGAAATATAACATAATTCTGTTTGTCTCGGAACAAAGAGACTACAGCTAATAACATAAATAAAGAGAGAGACGCCGGGCCTGCGGACGTCTGCAAGCTACCTCGGTCTCAAATATGATCAACTCCCACGCAATCGATTTACTGCTGCTGTTGCTCCCGATCGTAACCTGGACCTGTGCAAAAACGCACAGAAGTGTAATATCAGCACAACCGACCCCATGTGCTGGTAAGTGCCTGGCCTATCCCGGCGAAGTAGTGACAAGCCTAGGACCAGACACCCACATAAACCTGTGCAATTCAATATCTATGTATACCACAGAATAACAAGAAATAATCAGGTAATAACACAATAAGGAATATCTCAAAGAATTCAACAATTAACAACAGAATAATTCACAAGGAAAAACAAAGTATAATGTAAAACACAAGTAATATCAATTTAAGAAATAGCAAACAGTTGCACGGCATCACCCTTCGTGCTTTTACTCTCATCCTCACCAAATAAACAAATAAAGTACACGGCATCACCCTTCGTGCTTTTACTCTCATCCTCACATCCATAGTACGGCATGATCCTTCGTACATGGTTCAATAACGAGGGCACGGCATGATCCTTCGTGCATAATCAATAAATAAACATGGCACGGCATTAACCTTCGTGCATAAATAAATAAACATGGCACGGCATCACCGTTCGTGCATTATCACTCTTCCTCACCCAAATAACAATCACAGTTAAGGGCAAAGAAAGAAACAGTAATTCATAAACCGTCCCATCAAGGGCAATCAATAATTATCTTCACAACAAGTCCCAACAAGGGAGAACAATATCAATTCATCTGTAATATATCTCAAAATAATCATTTTCCAACGACTCACGGTCATACTAGACGCCGGTGTATGGATGCTCGTCACCACAGCCCATACACCGCACTCGATCACATAACACATAACACATAATCCTATTCCCTCAAGCTAGGATAGAACAAACACTTACCTCGAATGCTTATGAACAATTCAATCCGTGGAAATGTCTTTTTCTTTCAACTTGGCTCCAATCCAACCGTATCTATACACAATTGATTTAATATCATCAATTCTACTCAACAAACTAATTCTTAAGACCAAATACAACTTTTACAACATTCTGCCGGAATAGTGAATTTCAACCCCGGGCCCACATGGTCGGAACTCGGGGTTAGGACCAAAATCCGGTTACCCATCCCCTCACGAGTTCATGTATATGATTTGTTTCAAAATCGGACCTCAATTCGAGGTCCAATTCCCTAATTTATGAAAAACCCTATTTTCTAACAAAAACAAGAATTCTACCATGAAAATCTTTAATTTCTTATGAAAAACATGTTTAATGATGTTAGGAATTGAAAGAATTAAGTAAAAAGTGACTTACAATCATTTTGATGAAGAAGAAATCCTTGAAAAATCGCAAATGGGTGTTTTGGTTTTGAAAAAAGTGAAGAAATGACTGAAATTCGTGTTTTTCAGGTCTCTGTGTTCGCATTTGCGAACATGGGTTCGCAATTGCGAACCCCGACCAATTTCTGGAGTTTGAAAAATAAGCTAAGGCTGGGAAGTTCGCATTTGCGAACATTTGTTCGCATTTGCGAACACTGGCAATCAAAGGGATGTTCGCATTTGCGAACTAATGTTCGCATTTGCGAACACATGCTGTATAAGGCAGTGTTCGCATTTGCGAACAATGGTTCGCATTTGCGAACCAAGGCAGTATGGGGAATGTTCGCATTTGCGAACTATTGTTCGCATTTGCGAACATAGGCAGGCACTGGGGACCTTCGCAAATGCGAACAGTTGTTCGCATTTGCGAACAAGGCTGGCTTCGCATTTGCGATCAAGGTTCGCATTTGCGAGCCTTGTCTTACACTGTCCCCTTCGCAATTGCGAGAAATTCTTCGCAATTGCGAAGCCAACAGCTGGGTGAAAAACCAGCAGTTCAAAAAATCAGATTTTCATCCAACGGCCTATCAAATCTTTACCCGAGCCTCCCGGGCTCCAAACCAAACATGTACATAACCTCAAAAACACATTATGGACTTGTTCGTGCGATCACATCGCCAATATCACTTCGTTTTAATCAAATCAAGCCTCAAACTCATGATTTTCATACTTTTGATTTTCAAAACTTCTTAACTTGGAACTCAAGGTCCAAAACATCTCAAACGACATCCGAATGTCACCAAACTTTACAGAAATCACATATATAATATTTAAGACTTGTACCAGGCGTCGGAACCAAAATACGAGCCCGATACCAAGGTCAATTAATTTATTTCCTTTAATAATTACATCAAAAATAATTTCACATAAAAATTCATAACTTGGGCTCTAGGCCTCGGAATTCGACTCCGGACACATGTCCAAGTCCCATATTTTCCTACGGACCTCTCGGGACCATCCAAACTCGGGTCCGGATCCGTTTACCAAAAATGTTGACCGAAGTCAACCATATCAATATTAATATCATTTTTATCCAAATTCCTCATAGAATTCATATTTTCTATCACAAAATCTTTCCGGCTACATGCTCGGATTGTGCACGTAAATCGAGGCAACATAAAATGAGGTTTTCAAGGCCTCAGAAGCTCGAAATGATTAATAAAATAAGTGATGACCCTTTGGGTCGTCACAATCTCCACCTCTAAAACAATCGTTCGTCCTCGAATGGACAAAAGAAAGAAATACCTGAGTCAGGAAACAAGTGTGGGTAGCGGCTCCGCATATCGGACTCGGACTCCCAGGTCGATGCCTCAGGAGGCTGACCTCTCCACTGAACACGCACAGAAGGATAACTCTTCGACCTCAGCTGTCGAACCTGCCGGTCTAGAATAGCCACCGGCTCCTCCTCGTAAGATAGATCATTGTCCAATTGGACAGTACTGTAGTCTAACACATGTGTGGGATCACCGTGGTATCTCCGAAGCATAGATACATGAAAAACTGGATGCACGGCTGATAAGCTAGGCGGCAAAGCTAATCTGTAAGCCACCTCTCCCACTCTGTCTAAAATCTCAAATGGACCAATATACCTAGGGCTGAGCTTGCCCTTCTTTCCGAACCTCATCACGCCCTTCATTGGCGACACCCGAAGCAATACTCGTTCACCAACCATGAAATCTACATCTCGAACCTTGCGATCCGCATAAGTCTTTTGCCTAGGCTGAGCTGAACGCAATCTCTCCTGAATAGTCTTGACCTTATCTAAGGCCTCCTGAACTAAGTCTGTACCCAACAACCGAGCCTCTCCCGGTTCAAACCATCCGACCGGTGATCGACATCGCCTACCATACAATGCCTCATACGGAGCCATCTGGATGCTAGATTGGTAACTGTTATTGTAGGCGAACTCTGCTAATGGTAGAAACTGATCCCACGAGCCTCCGAAATCAATAACACAGGCTCGAAGCATGTCCTCAAGAATCCGAATAGTCCTCTCGGACTGGCCATCCGTCTGAGGATGAAATGCTGTACTCAACTGAACCTGAGTGCCTAACTCCCGCTGGACCGCTCTCCAGAACCGCGAGGTAAACTGCGTTCCCCGATCAGAGATAATAGATACTGGCACCCCATGGAGACGAACAATCTCCCTAATGTAAACCTCCGCCAACCTCTCCGACGAGTAGGAGACAGATACTGGAATAAAGTGTGCTGATTTGGTCAGCCTATCAACAATGACCCAAATAGCATCAAATTTCCTCCGAGTCAAAGGAAGTCCAATAACGAAGTCCATAGTGATCCGCTCCCATTTCCACTCGGGAATTTCAATCCTCTGGAACACACCACCAGGTCTCTGGTGCTCATATTTCACCTGCTGACAATTTAAACACCGAGCGACATACGCAACGATATCTTTCTTCATTCTGCGCCACCAATAATGTTTCCGCAAATCCTTGTACATCTTCGCGGCGCCTGGGTGAATAGAATACCGCGAACTGTGGGCCTCTTCTAAGATCAACTCTCGAATCCCTTCGACATTGGGTACACAAACTCGACCCTGCAATTTCAATACCCCATCATCATCTAGGTTTACTTGTGTGGCACCTCCCCGCTGTACTGTATCTCTCAACTCACGCAAATGAGGATCATCAAATTGCCTCTCACGGATACGCTCTAATAAAGAAGAACGAGCGACCGTGCGGGCTAACACCCTGCTAGGCTCAGAAATGTCTAATCTCACGAACCGGTTGGCTAAGGCCTGGACATCTAGAGCTAATGGTCTCCGATTGACCGGAATATATGCAAGACTACCCATGCTGGCATACTTTCTACTCAATGCATCGGCCACCACATTGGCCTTACCTGGGTGATATAATATAGTAACATCATAGTCTTTTAGCAACTCTAACCATCTCCGCTGTCGTAGATTCAACTCCTTCTGTTTGAACAAGTACTGTAGGCTTTTGTGATCGGTGTACACCTCACATGTCACACCATATAGATAATGCCTCCAGATCTTTAAGGCATGAACCACTGCTGCTAATTCAAGATCATGAACTGGATAATTCTTCTCATGTATCTTTAACTGCCTCGAAGCATAAGCGATAACCTTACCATCCTGCATCAATACCGCTCCAAGCCCTGTACGAGATGCGTCACAATAAACTGTATAAGGCCCTGTACCTGTAGGTAGTATCAACACCGGTGCGGTGGTCAAGGCTGTCTTGAGCTTCTGAAAGCTCGCCTCACATTCCTCTGACCACTGAAACTGGACACCCTTCTGGGTCAACCTGGTCATCGGGGCTGCAATAGAAGAAAACCCCTCTACAAAACGACGGTAGTAACCCGCTAATCCCAAGAAACTCCGGATCTCAGTCACTGAAGCTGGTCGAGGCCAATTCTGGACTGCCTCAATCTTCTTTGGGTCTACCCGAATACCTTCCACCGATACAATGTGACCCAGAAATGCTACCGAACTCAGCTAGAACTCACATTTAGAAAATTTGGCATATAGCTGGTTATCTTTCAGAGTCTGAAGAACCACTCTGAGGTGCTGCTCGTGCTCTTCCTGGCTGCGGGAGTACACCAGGATGTCATCTATGAAGACTATCACGAACAGATCTAAGTAAGGCCCGAATACCCGATTCATCAACTCCATGAATGCTGCTGGGGCATTGGTCAACCCGAAGGACATGACCAAGAACTCATAATGCCCATATCTAGAGCGAAAGGCTGTCTTGGGAATGTCGGCCGCCCTGATCTTCAGCTGATGGTAGCCTGACCTCAAGTCTATCTTAGAGAATACCCTCGCTCCCTGGAGCTGGTCAAACAAATCATCAATCCTCGGCAGTGGATATTTATTTTTGATAGTCACCTTGTTTAGCTGCCGGTAATCAATACACATCCGCATCGAGCCATCCTTCTTCTTTACAAATAATACAGGTGCTCCCCAGGGGGAAACACTGGGCCTGATAAAGCCCTTCTCAAGAAGATCCTGCAACCGATCTTTCAACTCTTTTAGTTCCGGCGGGGCCATACGATAGGGTGGAATAGAGATGGGCTGAGTGCCCGGTGCCAGATCAATACAGAAATCAATATCCCTTTCGGGTGGCATGCCCGACAGGTCTGAAGGAAAAACCTCCGGAAACTCCCGTGCAATAGGGACCGACTCAATGGAAGGCTGGAATCACGAACATAAGCCAAATAAGCTAGACACCCCTTCTCGACCATACGTCGAGCCTTAACATTGGAAATAACAGTGCGAACGGAGTGGCTTGAGGTACCTTTCCACTCTAGTCGGGGTGATTCTGGCAAGGCTAAGGTCGCCGTCTTAGCATGGCAATCAAGAATAGCATGGTATGGGGACAACCAGTCCATCCCCAATATGACATCAAAATCTACCATATCCAAAAGCAACAGATCAACACGGGTCTCAAGACCCCC
Organism: Nicotiana noctiflora; assembly: GCA_032618575.1. Lineage (NCBI taxonomy): Eukaryota > Viridiplantae > Streptophyta > Magnoliopsida > Solanales > Solanaceae > Nicotiana > Nicotiana noctiflora. The sequence continues at coordinate 93,862 of JASVEL010013127.1, forward strand.
AAATATAACTACGCACGAACGATGCACCCGATCGACTACAATGGAGTCACCCACTGGTGTAGCCACATAAACTGGAATATCCAGAGCATAGGCGGGCACGACCAAATACGGTGCGAAGTAGGAAGACACATAGGAATATGTAGATCCCGGGTCAAATAATACTGAAGCACCTCTGCCACACACAAGAATAGTACCTGTAATCACAGCATCTGATGCCTCTGGCCTGCGGCCTCGCTCGGTAAAGCATAGAATCGGGGATCCGCACCTCCCTCCGAGCTGCGTCTCTAGGACGACCATCAGCCGGCCGACCTCTACCTCTCGCCGGACGGTCTCCACCTCTACGGTCTCGACCTCCACCTCTATAATCTCTACCCCCGCCTTTGGCTAGCTGGGCAGGCTGAGGTCAGCTGGGGCCTCGAATCATAGGACGAGGACCTCGGTGGCTGAGAGTTGCCCGCCGCTAGAGGGCAATTCCCGATAAAATGACTTGGGTCACCACAACCGTAGCAACTCTTGGGCTGATGGGGCTTGCTGGCCCCGACGACCCGAATGGCCTCCACGAACACTGCGAAGAGGCCGAGCATTAATAGGAGACCGGTCCGAATAATGCCCCGAAAACCACGATCACCCGATCCACCCGTGAAGCTCGAAGGGCGGAATGAAAAGGCTTGGAGGATCGGCCTCTATCAAAGGATTCTCCGCTACCGGAGGAAGAACCACCAAACCCGCTCGAATGACGAGGCCTCTTATCCGAAGAATAACCGCCTCCCCTAGCAAGAGCCATGTCAACTCTGCGTGCTGCATTGGCTGCCTCCTGAAATGATATGTCACTCCCCACGCCCATAGCCATCTGGAGTCTAATCGGCCGATTAAGCCCATCTATAAATCTGCGGACCCTCTCCCGCTCCGTGGGAAGTATCACCACCGCATGACGAGCCAAGTCGATAAATCTCGTCTCATACTGTGTAACTGTCATAGTGCCCTGATGGAGGCGCTCAAACTGCCTCCGAAGTACATCCCTCTGAGTAGCAGGGAGAAACTTCTCCATAAATAGTTCCGCAAACTGATCCCATGATAAAGTTGGGGACCCTGCTGGACGAGTTAAGCAATAATCTCTCCACCAAGTCTTGGCGGATCCTGCAAGTCTGAAGGTATAGAAGTCAACCCCGTTTGTCTCCACGATCCCCATAGTCTTGAGAATCTCATGGCAACCTGAATAAAAAGTCCTGAGGATCCTCTGATGCGGCTCCACTGAATGTAGTGGTAAATAGCTTGGAGAACCGATCAAGCCTCCATAACGAATCAGAAGTCATGGTCGCTCCATCGCCGGCATGAGCTGTGGTACCAGACTGAGTGGCCACAGCTGGCTGGATTACTGGTGCCTGAGGCTGAGGAGCTACTGGCTCTGGAGTATGAGCGATAGGAGTCCGGGCCCCTCCTCCAGCCTGAGAAGTAGCTGGGGCAACTGATAATAGACCCGCTCTGGCAATGCTATCCATAAATCCCGCTATTCTGACCAAAGCATCCCGGAGATCCGGGGTAATCAAAGCCTCTCCTGGGACCTGAGCTGGGCCCACTGGAGCTGCTGGAACCGGAACCTCCTCGTCAATCTCAATATGAGGCTCCACCTCTGGAGTAGCTGCCTGGGGCTGAGCTCTACCCCTACCACGGCCTCTGATACGGCCTTGGCCCCTGCCCCTCACGGGAGCTGCATGGGGCTCGGGCTGCTGGTCAGCGGACGAAGAAGCGCGTGTCCTCACCATCTGCGAAAGGACAGAATAGAAATCCAATCAGTAATTGAGGAACAAGTCGCACGACAAGAAAGAACAAATGAGAGATTCTTTCCTAACTCAATAGACTCTGGAGGACAAGTACGGACGTCTCCGTACCTACCTCTCAAACTCTACTAAGCTTGTTCGTGAGTGGTGAGACCTATGTAACCTAGAGCTTTGATACCAACTTGTCACGACCCGGATTTTCCCCCAACATCGGGATCGTGATGGCGCCTACTCGTGCTAGCTAGGCAAGCCACTGTATTTATACTATCCTATTTTTAACACAATTTTAATTAAATAAATGCGGAATGCTTAATCAAAATGGAAATAACAATTCACAAGGTGAAAATCATACTAAAATCCTCTACCCAAGACGTGGAGTCACCAACTCACGAACTACTATGGAATACTACACATAAAAGTCTGAAGGAAATATAACATAATTCTGTTTGTCTCGGAACAAAGAGACTACAGCTAATAACATAAATAAAGAGAGAGACGCCGGGCCTGCGGACGTCTGCAAGCTACCTCGGTCTCAAATATGATCAACTCCCACGCAATCGATTTACTGCTGATGTTGCTCCTGATCGTAACCTGGACCTGTGCAAAAACGCACAGAAGTGTAGCATCAGCACAACCGACCCCATGTGCTGGTAAGTGCCTGGCCTATCCCGGCGAAGTAGTGACAAGCCTAGGACCGGACACCCACATAAACCTGTGCAATTCAATATCTATGTATACCACAGAATAACAAGAAATAATCAGGTAATAACACAATAAGGAATATCTCAATGAATTCAACAATTAACAACAGAATAAATTCACAAGGAAAAACAAAGTATAATGTAAAACACAAGTAATATCAATTCAAGAAATAGCAAACAGTTGCACGGCATCACCCTTCGTGCTTTTACTCTCATCCTCACCAAATAAACAAATAAAGTACACGGCATCACCCTTCGTGCTTTTACTCTCATCCTCACATCCATAGTACGGCATGATCCTTCGTACATGGTTCAATAACAGGGCACGGCATGATTCTTCGTGCATAATCAATAAATAAACATGGCACGACATTAACCTTCGTGCATAAATAAATAAACATGGCACGGCATCACCCTTCGTGCATTATCACTCTTCCTCACCCAAATAACAATCACAGTTAAGGGCAAAGAAAGAAACGGTAATTCATAAACCGTCCCATCAAGGGCAATCAATAATTATCTTCACAACAAGTCCCAACAAGGGAGAACAATATCAATTCATCTGTAATATATCTCAAAATAATCATTTTCCAACGACTCACGGTCATACTAGACGCCGGTGTATGGATGCTCGTCACCACAGCCCATACACCGCACTCGATCACATAACACATAACACATAATCCTATTCCCTCAAGCTAGGATAGAACAAACACTTACCTCGAATGCTTATGAACAATTCAATCCGTGGAAATGTCTTTTTCTTTCAACTTGGCTCCAATCCAACCGTATCTATATACAATTGATTTAATATCATCAATTCTACTCAACAAACTAATTCTTAAGACCAAATACAACTTTTACAACATTCTGCCGGAATAGTGAATTTCAACCCCGGGCCCACATGGTCGGAACTCGGGGTTAGGACCAAAATCCGGTTACCCATCCCCTCACGAGTTCATGTATATGATTTGTTTCAAAATCGGACCTCAATTCGAGGTCCAATTCCCTAATTTATGAAAAACCCTATTTTCTAACAAAAATAAGAATTCTACCATGAAAATCTTTAATTTCTTATGAAAAACATGTTTAATGATGTTAGGAATTGAAAGAATTAAGTAAAAAGTGACTTACAATCGTTTTGATGAAGAAGAAATCCTTGAAGAATCGCAAATGGGTGTTTTGGTTTTGAAAAAAGTGAAGAAATGACTGAAATTCGTGTGTTTCAGGTCTCTGTGTTCGCATTTGCGAACATGGGTTCGCAATTGCGAACCCCGACCAATTTCTGGAGTTTGAAAAATAAGCTAAGGCTGGGAAGTTCGCATTTGCGAACATTTGTTCGCATTTGCGAACACTGGCAAACAAAGGGATGTTCGCATTTGCGAACTAATGTTCGCATTTGCGAACACATGCTGTATAAGGCAGTGTTCGCATTTGCGAACAATGGTTTGCATTTGCGAACCAAGGCGGTATGGGGAATGTTCGCATTTGCGAACTATTGTTCGCATTTGCGAACATAGGCAGCACTGGGGACCTTCGCAAATGCGAACAATTGTTCGCATTTGCGAACAAGGCTAGCTTCGCATTTGCGATCAAGGTTCGCATTTGCGAGCCTTGCCTTACACTGTCCCCTTCGCAATTGCGAAGCCAACAGCTGGGTGAAAAACCAGCAGTTCAAAAAATCAGATTTTCATCCAACGGCCTATCAAATCTTTACCCGAGCCTCCCGGGCTCCAAACCAAACATGTACATAACCTCAAAAACACATTATGGACTTGTTCGTGCGATCACATCGCCAATATCACTTCGTTTTAATCAAATCAAGCCTCAAACTCATGATTTTCATACTTTTGATTTTCAAAACTTCTTAACTTGGAACTTAAGGTCCAAAACATCTCAAACGACATCCGAATGTCACCAAACTTTACAGAAATCACATATATAATATTTAAGACTTGTACCGGGCGTCGGAACCAAAATACGAGCCCGATACCAAGGTCAATTAATTTATTTCCTTTAATAATTACATCAAAAACAATTTCACATAAAAATTCATAACATGGGCTCTAGGCCTCAGAATTCGACTCCGGACACATGTCCAAGTCCCATATTTTCCTACGGACCTCTCGGGACCATCCAAACTTGGGTCCGGATCCGTTTACCAAAAATGTTGACCGAAGTCAACCATATCAATATTAATATTATTTTTATCCAAATTCCTCATAGAATTCATATTTTCTATCACAAAATCTTTCCGGCTACATGCTCGGATTGTGCACGTACATCGAGGCAACATAAAATGAGGTTTTCAAGGCCTCAGAAGCTCGAAATGATTAATAAAATAAGTGATGACCCTTTGGGTCGTCACAGAATCAAACTTAAGAAGACAATCAAGTAGATTCAAAACACTAAACTCAATAATCAATTGAACTTTAAATTAAATCTAACAATATTTCAATCAGGATTAAAGATGCGAGTGATTGAACTATAACATTTCTATATTAAAAACTTGAACAAAATAAATAAACAAATTTCCTAAACAATCTGGAACCATGATGAACAACAAATCAAGAAGATAATCAAATAAATATACAACAATTTTGGATCTGAAAATGCCAACAATATATGGACAAGAACAAAATTTAAATCGACTAACCGGATCGAAATAACGATGAACTCGAATGGAAACAAATCTGCCCGGATTTTTCTTAAACCAAAAATAGCTCGAATATGCCCGAAATCTCAACAACGACATCGACGAATCCACGGCCAACTCAGTAACGATCATACGTACATACATACATATATATATATACATATATATATGGATATGGGTGGGAGATTTAGACGTGGGGACTGGTGGCAGGCGGGTGGCTGGACGTGGTGCTGTCCCTTTTTCTGGTGAGTTTGGAGGGCGGAAATGGTGGTGCGATAGTTGTTTGGTGTGGCTGCTCGAGTTTTCTGGCGACTGGGAGGTTTGCGGTAGTGGTTCACGACGTGGGGGGGTGTTTGGTCGGAGCTGCTGCGACTGTGAGGGGATGGGGCGACGGTTGTTTGGTCGTTGGTGGTGGCTAGCTCGTCGGACGTGGTGGTCGGAGGAGTTATGGTGGTTTGCAGCTGTTCTAATTGTTTCTCACAGCTGCTTCTTTGAAGAAGAAGAAGAAGACGTTAAAAGGGGGTCTTGCTTTGGTTTTCTGTAGTTGATTTCCAAGACTAGGTTCATAGTATGTTCGTTTTTTTTCCTTTTGTTTTGAAGAAGATGATGCCTCTCTTGTGATGGAAATGGCTGCCCTTTTGTTTTCTAGGTCTAGGGTTGCTTGTGGGGAAGATTAAGAAGAGGGGGTGGGGTGTAAGGGTGTGACGGCTAGGGAGTGTTTTAGGATTTTAGGGTTTGGATTTTTAGGAAATGAAGGGTAAAATGAAAGAAAGGGGGTCTTTTGGGTTATGGGGCGGAACGGGTTGGGTCATGGGTCATGGACTAGGTCGTTGGGTGTTTTGGGGTGGGTAGAATTGGCTTGGGCTTGGGGTTAATTCAAGAAATGGCCCAATTCCGAATTCATTCTTCTATTTTTTGTTCTCTTTTCTTTTATTAATTAATAAAACTAAAAAAAGCTACGATTAAATTATAAAACCTAGAATTATCTTAAAAACACTAATTAACTTTTAATAATAATTATCACACAAAATTAAACATAATTAAAATAAAATTGCACGATTTGGACATTAAATGCTTAAAATGCAAAATATATATTTTTTATGATTTTTCATTTTCGTAAAAGAAACTTAATTACTCTTAATTGTAAACTTGAATTTTATATACAAATGCAACATATTTTTGTATATTTTATTTAACTAAACAAATAAATATGCACAGATAAAAATGCAAATAATACAAGAAAATAACACAAAATTCATAACCATTGCAAGAAAACTAAAATTATTTCAATTTGAATCTTTGAGAGTATTTCTGTTATAGGGCAAAAATCACGTGCTCACAGTTGCCCCTCTTTGCGCGTGAACACGAAGAGTTTTTCGTGCAAAGATAAGTGAGCGGATACGAGCGATTTTTGCCCGTTTGAGCACTCTGTGAGAAGCATTTCTTTGAAAAGTTATGACCGAACATTTGCTTCAAGAGGTTTCCTACATATCCCTGGCTAAAAGGGAATCAGGTCAATGTAGTTCGGGAAGTTTTGGTAGCTGGGACTACCATATCACTGGGATTTTGCTGTTACTGTTGCTGCTGTTGCGGCTACTACTTGCCGACCTCCTTATTACACCATGCTAAAACAAAATAAGAAGCTAGACGAAATTATGGTCTATGAAATGTAAACTACTATCTATATCTTCAATTTGTCCTTGCTGCCTTGCTATCTTGTCAGCTTATGTTTCTTCCGGTGCTTCAATCTTCCAAAAACTTGGGGATGATACTGGCCTTCTACTTTTCCGAATACCAGTTTTCATCATTTTGATCAATCCTCCGTGGATACTGCTTCCTTGATTTAAAGCTTGTTGTGTAGGGGACTCTTGTTGTAACCCTTGGTGTTATTGATATCTGCTTCGATTTTGAGATGTATTCCTCTGTTTTACAGGCGGACTCCTGACTTGCCTTAAAAATATGATACAACATCCATTCTAGCAGGCGAGGTCCTGGCTTCTTCAATTTAAATTATCAACCTCCATTCTAACAGGCGAGCTCCTGACTTCTTCAACTTAAGATAACAACTTCCGTTCTAACAGGCGCGCTGGCGAGCTCCTGACTTCTTCAATTTAAATATCAACCTCCGTTCTAACAGGCGGGCTCCTAACTTCTTCACTTAAAATAATAACCTCCGTTCTAACAGGCGGGCTCCTGACTTCTTCGATTTAAATAACAACCTACATTCTATAGGCGGGCTCCTGACTTCTTCGATTTAAATAACAACCTCAATTCTACAGGCGGGCTCCTGACTTCTTCAACTTAAAAATATCAACCTCCGTTCTGACAGGCGGGCTCCTGATTTCTTCAACTTAAGAATAACAACCTCCGTTCTAACAGGCGGGCTCCTGAATTCTTCAATTTGAAATAACAACCTCCATTCTACAGGCGGGCTCCTGACTTCTTCAATTTGAAATAACAACCTCTGTTCTACAGGTGGGCTCCTGACTTCTTCAATTAAAATAACAACCTCCATTCTAACAAGCGGGCTCCTGATTTCTTCATCTTAAAATAACAACCTTCGTTCTCACAGGCGGGCTCCTGTTTTCTTCAATTTAAAAATAACAACCTCTGTTCTAACAGGCGGGCTCCTAATTTCTTCAACTTAAGAGTAACAACCTCCGTTCTAATAGGCGGGCTCCTGATTTCTTCAACATAAAAATAACAACCTCCGTTCTAACAGGCGGGCTCCTGATTTCTTCAACTTAAAAAAAGCAACCTCCATTCTCACAAGCGGGCTTCTGATTTCTTCAACTTAAAAAAAAAACCTCCGTTCTCACAGGCGGGCTCCTCATTTCTTCAACTTAAAATAACAACCTCCGTTCTCACAGGCGGGCTCCTAATTTCTTCTGCTTAAAATGTCTTGAATTGATTTCCTTGTTTTCTTTGATAAAATTTTTGACAATGGCAAAACCTTTCTGCCCCAGTTTTGGTAATATTCCTTTTGGCATGTCTTTCTTCTATCGTCAACATTCTCTTTTACCTGCTTCAAATCAAAGAAAACTTATTAGTTAAAAATGCGGTGAATGGCAGTGCCACTCCTGCCGGGGATGGCTTTTTCTCTCTCCTTGTTCTAAGTTCTCGAAACTTGTCGGGGATGACATTATTTGCTAGGAATGATATTTTTGCTGGGGGATGGTTTTTTCCATTTATCCCTTCCCTTTTCTGTGTTTCAAAACCTACCGGTAAAACTCAAAAATCACTTTCTTCAAAAAGATTTCATTTTCCCTCAATACTGCTGGAGATAGCGTTGTTGAGGATAAAACTGCAGGGGGTTATTTTTCTTGGGGATGCATTTTCCCTCTTCCTTCCATGCTTGGTGTTGTCCGACAATCTTGGGACTTGGTTGATAATCTGTCAGAGTTATTCGCGTATCTTGAAAATCTACTAGGGATTCTTGGTCCGCGATTTTCTTGACTGCATCTTTTTCAGGTCTTCTCAATTTCCTGACATTCCAGACCAATTAGGTCTGTCCTACCCTCATTCTGCTTCATACCAATTCGGCAACTGATAATAAGCTCTGAAAAGTCTCACTCAAAATAAACTTGGACAAAAATCTTCAAACAGAGAAAATGAAAAGATAGCAAAAGAAGGAAGCTTTCTGAACAAATGTTGAGGAAAAACAAAAAGAACTTATCTGAATGGTATAACATGTCCCAACGATCACGTTGTGCATTCCGGATTAATAAACCCAGTCTATTTGTATCAATCAATCTTTCTGATGGCCTCATTTGTTGAGGATGAACCGGTGCCCGACCCTTTGTCAAATGCGGATCCTTTCCGCCAATATATCTTGTCACCTTATAGTGCCCTTCGAGGGGTTTTCACTAATGAGACTCTCTCATTTCTCTCAACTCTCGTCGCCTTAGGGTGCCCGTGAAGGTTTTCACCGATAAGACTCTCTCATTTTTATTTCTTCTCAGCTTTCATCGCCTTATGGTGCCTGTGAAGATTTTCACCGATAAGACTCTCTCATTTTATTTTTTCTTCGCTGGGGATTGGAACGGCACCGATAAGATTCTCTTCACTGGGGATTCTTTTGGTTATCAATTCCTTCAACTTATTCCCTTTCTATTGGGGATCAGCGTGTTACTCTTGGTTTTTTCTTGCCTGACTGGGCATTTCCTGGATACTGATCGGGAGGTCTTTTTTCGGACATCTCATATAGGTTTTTGTGTGGGCTTAAAAAGAAAAGAGTATCAAAATAACTCTGAATGGATGAAATATTACAACTCTCGGAATCAAAACTCTTTTCATAAAAACAACATAACTTCTGCCCCAGTTTCTTGTCTGGGGAATGATTAACCTTTATTTACACTATGATCGAGTCGTGAGGCGCCTACGTATCCTCTTTGAGGAATTAGGTCAAATGTAGTTCTTTTGATTCCTTTAGATTTCTTGTGACTTTCTTTATTTATTTATTTATTTATTTTTTTCCGTTATTGATTCCAAGAGAGGGATATGAAAGAATAAATAAGGCTTAAAAGGGTGAAAGCAAAGGTTAAAGTGTTTGGATAGAAGAAAGAATTGCCTCCGTCATTTCATTATCCGACAAACACCAAGTACAAGCAAATAAATGAAACAAATATTATAATTATAGAAATTACACGTAATATCTCTTGACCGCATCAGAATTGATAGCCATGTTGATACATCTTCCTTCCATATCTGTCAAACATAAAGCATCGTTGGACAGCACTCTGGTCATAGTATACAGTCCTTGCCAGTTTGGTGCGAACTTGCCCTTCGCTTCGGCTAGATAGGGCAATATTCGTTTCAGCACCTGCTGTCCCACTTCAATATTTCCTGGGACGCACCTTTTTATTATATGCTCTCGCTATTCTCTTTTGATACAATTGGCCAAGACATACTGCTGCCAATCTCTTTTTATCAATTAAGCTCAACTGCTCCAATCGGGCTTTGACCCACTCATCGTTGTCAATTTCAGCTTCATGGACAATTCGGAGGGATGGAATCTCAACTTTTGCGGGTATTACTGCTTCATTTCCGTATACCATCAAGTAAGGAGTTGCACCTACTGAAGTGCGGACAGTAGTGCCATAACCCAACAATGCAAATGGTAACTTTTCATGCCATTGCCTAGACCTTTCTACCATCTTTCTCAATATCTTCTTTATATTCTTGTTCGCTGCCTCAACCGCACCATTTTCTTTGGGACGATATGGGGTGGAATTATGGTGTGTAATCTTGAACTGTTGACATACTTATTTCATCAAACCACTGTTAAGATTAGCACGGTTGTCCGTGATGATCATTTTTGGAATTCCAAATCTACAGATGATATAGGAATGCACAAAATCCACCACTACCTTCTTGGTCACTGACTTGAAAGTTTTAGCTTCAACCCACTTGGTAAAATAGTCAGTGGATACCAGAATGAACATGTGACCATTTGAAGCTGCCGGCGCGATAGGTCCAATGACATCCATACCCCAATCAACAAATGGCCAATGGCACTGACATTATATGCAATTCTGTCGGCAGAGAATGAATCAGATCTCCGTGTATCTAACACTGATGGCATTTTGGTACGAAACTTATACAATCACGCTCCATGGTGAGCCAATAATATCCTGGTCAAATAATCTTCTTTGCCAATACATATCCGCTCATATGTGGCCCACAAACTCTGGAATGCACCTCTGTCATCACTGTTGTGGCTTCACCTGCATCTATATATATCAGCAATCCCAAATTCGGGGTTATTTTGTACAACACTCCTCCACTAAGGAAAAATCCATTTTCCAATCGCCGAATAGCTCTCTTTTGATCTCCAGTTGCCTGCTCTGGGTATATTCCCATTGTGAGGTATTCTTTGACATTATGAAACCATGGCTTGCCATCCATTTCTTCCTCCACCATATTGCAATAAGCATGTTGATCCCGAACTTGAATATATAACGTGATCAACATGAATCTTGTCCGGGTGATGCAACATCGATGCTAGAGTAGCCAAAGCATCGACAACCTCATTATGTATTCTTGGGATATGTCTGAATTCTACTGACCGGAAACGCTTAATCAGATCATGCAAACATTGACGATATGGGATAAGCTTCAAATCCCTCGTTCCCCATTCACCTGGAACCTGATGTACCAGAAGGTTCGAGTCTCCCAAGACCAAGACGTCCTAGACATCCATGTCCAAGCTAATCGTAACCCCAAAATGCATGCTTCATACTCAGCCATGTTGTTGGTACAATAGAAACGTAGTTGAGCCGTACAGGATAATGATGTCCTGTTTTAGAAATAAGTACTGCTTCTATTCTAACTCCCTTTGCATTTGAAGCTCCGTCAAAGAAAAGCTTCCACCCTGGCTCCTTGGTTAGTTCTAACTCATCAATTTGCAACACTTCTTTATCTAGAAAATACGTCCTTAAAGGTTCGTATTCATCATCAACATGATTCTCAGCTAAGTGATCAGCTAGGGCTTGAGCTTTCATAGCCGTCCTCGTCACATAGATGATGTCAAATTCTGTAAGTAATATTTGCCATTTTGCTAACCTCCCTGTAGGCATTGGTTTCTGGAAAATATACTTCAATGGATCCAAACTTGAAATGAGATAAGTAGTGTAGGAAGACAAATAATGCTTCAGTTTCTGTGCCACCCAAGTTAGGGCGCAACATGTCTTCGCAAGGTGAGTGTACTTAACTTCATATTTTGTGAACTTCTTACTAAGATAATAGATGGCCTGTTCCTTTCTGCCAGTGATGTGATGTTTCCCCAATATGCAGCCAAATGAATTATCCAAAACTGTTAGATAAAGAATCAGAGGCCTCACGGGTTCAGGTGGAACCAACACAGGTGGGTTTGACAAATACTCCTTTATCTTATCAAAAGCCTCTTGGCATTCTTCATTCCATTTGACTGCAGCATCCTTCTTTAAAAGCCTGAAAATAGGTTCAGATGTCGATGTGAGCTGAGCAATGAATTGGCTGATGTAGTTTAATCTCCCCAAAAGACTCATTACTTCAGTTTTGTTCTTTGGTGCTGGCAATTCTTGGATGGATTTGACTTTGATGGATCCAACTCAATGCCTCGCTGACTGACAATGAATCCTAACATATTTCTCGAGAGAACCCCAAATGCACATTTGGCTGGGTTGAGCTTAATGTCATACCTCCTAAGTCTTTGAAAAAACTTCCTCAGATCTGCTACATGGTCCTCGTGACGCCTGGATTTTATGATCACATCGTCTACATACACCTCAATCTCTTTGTGTATCATGTCATGAAACACAGTAGTTACTGCTCTCATGTATGTTGCCCCAACATTCTTCAAACTGAACGGCATTACCCTGTAGCAATAAGTTCCCCATGGAGTGATGAAAGCTGTCTTTTCCACATCTTCTTCATCCATCAAGATCTAATAATACCCAGCAAAACAATCCACGAAAGATCCAATCTCATGCCCGACACAATTGTCGATCAGAATATGAATGTTGGGCAATGAAAGTTATCTTTTGGACTTGACTTATTAAGATTGCGGTAGTCGACACATACCCGAATCTTCCCATCCTTCTTTGGTACTGGTACCACATTAACTAACCACTCAGGATATCTGGTGACGCGAATATCCTTTGCTTGCAGCTGTTTGGTTATTTTGTTCTTTAATCTTCACACTCATATCTGTTTTGAATTTCCTCAATTTCTACTTGACGGGAGGACACGTCGAGTCAGTGGGCAATTTGTGAACCACTAAATTGGTACTTAATCCTGGCATGTCATCATACGACCATACAAAAATATCTTTGAATTCTATGAGTGTTTTACTTAGCTCATCCTTTATGTGTGATTCAATGTGAACGCTAATCTTGGTTTCTCTCACATTGTCAACATCCCCTAAATTGACGGCTTTAGTGTCGCTTAAATTGGGTTTGGGTTTTTCTTCGAACTGGCTTAACTCTTTACTTATCTCTTCAAAGGCCTCATCTTCATCGTATTCTAATTCATCATTATAGCCAATTTCTTGCATAATTAATTCAGAATCAGACTAATCTTTTAGATTAGGTTGAAGACCCATTGTGCATGCCATGTCGTTGGAACCGGAAAAAAGAGAACTGTTCAGAAATAAAAAGAAATGAAATTAAACAAAAATAAGAAAAAGAAGGGAGACTTTCATTTTATTAAAATGCATAAATAACAGAGTTTCACACTATAAACAAAGCCAAAAACTGGATTTACAACTCTAGAACAATCCAGGAAACAAAATAAAATCCAGAGCCTACTACCAAGAATCCTTCCGGATGGGAAGAGGAGTAGCCGTTCAATTGTTGGTTTTGGCCTTAGGCCCCGCATATTGTATGTCCGCTTTGCTGAAACATTCTCCAGATTCAATCATGTTGACATTAGCAAATTACCTTTTAAAACTCTAATCCAGATCTCCATTTGGTCCAATCGACGGTCCAAGAATCTTTGGGTTCGGCAACCTCTTGATACATGCTTTAACAAAAGACCGAGAGAGGCGTGGAACTGGCTTGGGAAGGACCCAGACTTTTTTCTTCATTTTTTAAGCTCTCTTCACATCTGCTACTGTTGGCTTGAACCCTAACCCGAATGTCTCCAAATTCTCAGGCCAAAAAACAGGCTGAATGATACTTTGGAGTTTGGCCCCTAGACCTTTTCCTGGTATAAACCCACAGTTCATCATTTCTGAGGCGATCATGAAAGTTGAAGCTGAGATCCTGGGAAATGCGAGGTCCTCGCCTTCAGAAACCTTGTCCACTGAAACCACTTCGAAGACTTGGTATACCCATGGTCCCTTGTCATTCTCCATTTCTATGAATGGCACCACGTCATCACTCACAATGTCGGTGCCGTCATCCCCGTGCATCATTATTTCCTGCCTATGCCACTCAAATATCACCATCTAGTGTAATGAAGAAGGTACTGCTTTGGCAGCATGAATCCAGGGTCGTCCCAATAGCAGAGTGTATGATACGGCCACGTCCACCACTTGGAATTCTATGGTCAAATCTACTGGACCAATGGTTAGTTCTAGTATGATATCACCTACTGAGTTAGTACTCCCTCCATCAAAACCTCTGATGCAGACGCCATTCTTACGGACTCTGGCATGATCAATCTTCAGTTTGTTCAGAGTAGCCAAACTACAGATGTTGGCACTTGAACCATTATCCACCAATACTCGGGTGACCACCGAGTCTTCACACTTCACAGTCAAGTATAAGGCTTTGTTATGTTCCGTACCTTCTTTTGGCAATTCATCATCAGAGAATGTCACTCGGTTCACCTCAAAGATTTTATGTACTATCTTATCCAAGTGATTTACAAAAAGTTTATCTGGAACATGGGCTTCATTCAAGATTCTCATCAAGGCCTGGCAATGATCACTGGAATGGATCAACAAGGACAACAATGAAATTTGGGCTGGGGTTTTTCTTAACTGATCCACAATAGAGTAGTCCTGGGCTTTCATCATCTTTAAGAACTCCTCGGCTTCCTCCTCTGTTACTGGTTTCTTCACCAATGCGGGGTTAGATCTCCTCAACTCTACGAGAGCAAAACATCATCCCGATCGAGTCAACCCCTGAGCCTCGCAAATATCCTCCTCTACTATCTTCCTTTGTACAACACCACTGCCTTATCATACTTCCAAGGCACGGCCTTGCTATCAGTCACAGGCAATTGGACTACCGGCTTTACGATGAACGGTTCCCTACAAACTCCTTTCACAACCACCATAGGTGCAGATGACACTCCAGACACTACCAATTTTGTTGTCTTTGTAGTGGCAGATGGATTCTTCCCCAATATTACTACTGGCTTTATATCCTCCCTCTTAATTGGTACCTACACTTCCCCACTGGTTGATTTCTCTTTTGCACTGGCCCGGATCATCATCACTGTATGTGATGGCTTCTTGGGTTCTCCCTCTCCACGCACAATCTCAATCGTTTGGGTTTCGTGGTGGGCTAGTAGGGGGTTTTGGTTAATATTGGGTGCCTCGGGTGCATGAACCTCAATCTTATTAGTATCGATAAGATCTTGGATCGCATACTTCAACTTCTAACATTTCTCGGTGTCATGTCTAGGAGATCCCGAACAATATTCAGAGTGTACCGAGTGGTCCAAATTTTGAGGCACGGGATTTGGCAATCTGGGTTCAATAGGATTCAACAAACCTATCTGCTTTAATTTATGGAACAAAGTAGTATAGGTTTCTCCTAATTTAGTGAATGTTCTCGGCCTCTGATTCCTTTCATTCCTAAACACCTGATTCCCGTGAAATCCTGGTCCTGTAGGATTTCTATATTCCCTTGGTGGTGGGTAGGTATTTTGTGGAGCTGGGTAGGTATTATGTGGAGCGGGGTATGAATACGTGGAGTTGGGTATGTATTATATGGATCTGGCGCGCGCAATTGCGGGCGTGCCGGAGGTTGGGTGTATGCTTGGGCTTGATGAACTGAAAAATGTTGTTCTTGTGGTAGGTAATAGGATTGTGAAGGATAATTTGGAATGTGGGGGTAATTTGGGTGAGGAGGTCTAGATTAGTAATGGGGTGAAGAACCTCTGGATCTGGACCAATTGCCCTCCTCTATTGCTGTGACATCCTCTCTTTTCTTTTTCCCGAGCGCACCTCCTATGCCGCTCTAAATTGCTTGAGTAGTGGCCTTTATTGCCGAATAGCTCATGATTTTGTTTGTCTTCAAACCTTTTTCTACCATGCTTCCCATCTTAACAACTTCGTTGAAAGATTTTCCTACTGAGGTCACCAAGTGACCGAAGTAGGTTGGCTCGAGTGTTTGTAGAAAGTAATCTACCATCTCCCCCTCTCTCAAAGGCGGATCAACTCTAGCTGCATGTTCTCTCCAATAGAAACCAAATTCCCTGAAGCTTTCCCCTTGTTTCTTCTCAAGTTTCAATAACGTAAGACGGTCTGGCACTATCTCCAAATTATATTGAAAGTGCCCGGTGAAAGCCTGCACCATATCATCCCAAGTATACCATTTGCTAGGATCTTTCCTAGTGTACCATTCAAGCGCTGACCCGCTTAAACTCTGACCAAAATAGGCTATCAGCAACTCATCCTTCCCACCTGCTCCTCTCATCTTGCTACAAAACCCTCGCAGATGTGCCATTGGATCACCATATCCCTCATATAGATCAAACTTTAGCATTTTAAATCCCGCCGGTAATTGAACATCGGGGTAGGGACACAAATCTTTGTAGGCATACTGACTTGGCCGCCCAACCCATGCATATTCCTGAAGGACTGCTCCAGGCTTTTCACTTTATGAAGCACTTTATCCTGTTCTGGGCTCTGGGCCAGCTTTTCCACCGGGACCTCAGAGGGAGGAGTATAAGTGGGTGGTTCGGGTACCCTGAACGTGGGTTCAGGGTGTAATATTGAGTGTCATGAACCTTAAATAATGGCTCACTTGATGATTTGGGCAACGGAGCTGGGGACAAAGATTGGGATATTAGGTGGAGGAGGGTTTTGATTGGATGGTGGAGCTTGGGAGTCATAAGCGTCCCTTCCCTGGTAGTAATGATGACCTGTGAAGCTTGTTAAGGGACCGAGAGGAAGGTATTCTGGAGTATATCCTGGCGGGAAGGTAGGAGTAACGGGTGTCTCGGGACCTTTTTGCGCTTTGGCCAGCGCCAGCTGCATTTCGTTCATTTCAGACTGCATGTTTTCCATTTTTTCTAAGGCCTTTTTGGGCATTTGACTTATTGCCTTTTCTGACTCAACGTTGTTGATCTGACCCAGTCATAATGTCTGGTATAGGCCCTTTTGATCTTGTCTAATATCTATGTGATGCCAGCACACTTCTAACAACTAACTCGATTCTTGAAAAAAACAACAAACTTGTTAGTGTTAGATTTTCAACAGATATATTATTGCATATTGGGATGCACATGCACCTAAGCATTTTAACCATTTCTACCATGCCATTTGCCTTGATCGCATGTGTCATTCTGGCTTATTTTATTTATTTCAAAAGTGATGATCGAATCTTATATAGATTGCCTACGTATCATGTCCCCGCATGAATCAGACCGAGCGTAGTTCTGATGTAAGATAAAGATGGAACATATTTTTTGGTTTTATTATCACAAAATTTCATTTACAAATGAACACTTGCGAAAAACAACAATGGAAATCCAAACTTCAAAAGGACAAACAGACTCTTAAATGAAAATACGGACTCTTCTAAGCATGCTCTAACGCTTTGAACTTCTATGTCTTGAGGTGTTGTTTGGCCTTGTTGCGGATTTCGGTGTGAGATTTCTCTGTAGACTTCTTAATTCCAACATGACTTGGTGGACATATTCCATAACTGAATAAAAAAGGTAGTCCGTGGCATTTGCTCGCATGTTAGGCATCTTATAGTGATGTAGTGCCCAATTTCTTCGATCCTAGCCCTGATCATATCCTTTTCTCTTAGCAGCTGCTCTATATGTCGATTCTTTGCCCCCAATATATGAGTGTTACCGATGACTTGGTCCAAAAGCATATCTACTTGCCTTTCCATACGCGCCATTAAGTCGTAGCAACGGTCCTTATCTGCTTCGATATCCCGGGCTTGTCTGAAAACTCGCTCCCTAAGAGTGGCATTTGCTTCTCTCAAGCCAATGATGATCTCCCCATGATCTTTCTCTATCTGTTGCAGATGAAGTGCTCTCTGGTGGGCCGCTCTTTTCCATCTGGTCCAAATTGCAACTAGAGCAGCTTCTGCTTTTTCCAAGTCTTCTTGGTGCTCAAGGGCTTTCCTTTCTAAGTCGTTTATGAGCATTTCATCAGTCCGACTTCTCCTCGATTTTTCTGCAGTCCATTGCATCTCCTAGATTTGGGCTTGGAGTGCTTGCCTTTCTTGTTCCCAATCGGCCCTTTCCTGATCGAAGTCAGCCTGTTGTATGTCCATGGCGGCTTCCAGAATCCCTTTGTCTTCCTTCAAGGTGTTAATGCAAGATTGAAACTCTTGCACTGTTTCACCTCTAGCTTTCCTGACT
The DNA here is from genome assembly GCA_032618575.1 of Nicotiana noctiflora. NCBI lineage: Eukaryota > Viridiplantae > Streptophyta > Magnoliopsida > Solanales > Solanaceae > Nicotiana > Nicotiana noctiflora. Next base: position 112,035 of record JASVEL010013127.1, read on the forward strand.
CAGGTTTCTATTTCCTTTTCCCAATCGACGACATATTTTACCGACCTTTCCGCTCTTTGTTCGGGCATTGACTGGTTGTGGAACCACTCAAGGTATGCGAGGCTCACTTTTCCTCGTTCCCGGTCGGCAACCATTTCATTGATGTTAGAGATCTCGACTACCGGACCATACCTTTTGTGCATAAGAATATCTCGGGAGCTCCTCCGTTGTGAATTCCCACATGAATGATTGCATATCTTCCATTATGGGCCTTTTCTGTTCTCTCCCTAACTGGCGCAAGACGCATAGCGGGGCGTATGGTTGGAAACCCCTAAAACCCATTAGTATGTAGAATGGGCGATATGTTGACATGTGCATGACTTTAGCAGAAGGGAACCAACAATAGTTCTAAGTGAGTTGGTCTGCTTTCAAGGAGTTGAGCAATTCCTGACAGGTCCTTAAGTCGTTCGGAAGATTACAACGGGTGGCCCTGTTTGTATGACAACGAGTGCAATTCAGCCAATCCACATTGAATTTTATCACAATTTGTTGATGATAGAGATGCTCTATGAACCACATTTCCAATAAGATGTTACAACCCTCGAAATAATCCTTCCCTTCTTGACACCGAGTTAATGCCCAAAATATGTCTCCTAAGATCATATGAAGAATAGTGTGTTCTTTGCTACTCTGCAAATATGAGACCACTGCTGACAAACGGATTCTAATATGTTCATCATGTTCGGGAAAAACCACGGTCCCTAAAAAGGCGATTATGAAGGCGTAGATTCTTATATCTCCCCAGGTGTCATAATTTAGCTGGCTAACAAATTCGGTGTTTGAGAACTTCTCGAATCCTTTCTTGTCACCAAACCTATCGTAGAGATACTCCAACAACACCCAACCTTCATTCAAACAACCCATTGGAACTCGTCGAAAACTTAATTTCTTTAGGAAATTATTTACACCCATTTTTCTAGGAGCAGCGGGTTTCTTTTTGTGTAGATCTTTCCGAAACCCTGTGAGTCCCCCTAACTCCTCTAAAGTGGGCGTCATTTCGCAGTCTCGGAATTTGAAAACATTATTTGCTGAGTCCCAGAAGCTCACCAAAGCCCTGATCAGATCTTTGTCCAGTTTTATTCTCATAATATCTGGAAGAAACTTGAGGTATTTGTAGACTTGATTTCTTTCCCAAGCAGAAAAGCTAGCACACCAATCACAGAGACAACCTGGGGTTTTATCTTGAATCATAAACATGGGAGGCATATCATCTCTTGCCCTTTTCTGACCGATTCTTTGCGATAGAGCCATGCAGATCCTAGAAAAGGTAAAAAATAAAACTTAAGATTTTCTAATTTTTTTTATTTCTCATTTATAAAAAAAGAATCTCGTCAACACGGTCTTTCAGCACTTAAAGAAGATTTGAAGGCTGTGTAACAGGATACCGGTGTGATGACTAGGTTCTGTTTTTGCGAAATCAATCCTTCGGCGCCCTCTTCGAGGCGTTTGGCCATTTTCGCAAACTTTCCTAACCCTTGACTAAGGACAATTCTCCTAATTTTAACACACATTTTTATTCTTTTTTTTATTTTTTTATTTGTTATTTTTTGAAAAAGCAGTATTAGTTGAGCCCGATATGGGTTGCCTACGTATCCTATGTCCGGTGAGAATCAAACTTGCGTAGTTCGAAATAACGAACTATATTATTTTTAAAAACAAACTCGTTTCCATCTTTCCCCTTTTTCATAAAATTATCAAAGTTTTATTTAGGAAATTCTCGAAACATGTGCTTAAAAAAACCTTGACCCTATACCCTGATATTTTTTCAAAATCAATCCTTCCTCCCTTTTTCTTAATAATAAGCCGGTCAGCATGCAAGTTCGAAACAAATAAATGCACAAACAAAGATGCATCAAGATGGTCTTTTGCTTCAGGTATACCTGTCCTAGACAGACCCAACCCCTGTGTTGAGCCTCCTAAGTCGAATATGCACATGATGCAAATAGACGTTTCTACTGGAGATCCGGCATGAGGTATTGTTATTCTAGGTTATCATCTTGTTGGAAAATGTTTCTAGACTGGCTTTACTCGAGCAGACAACTCGAGCTGAGGAGTGTCAGTGCACCAGTAGCATGGCTTTCTAGCTTAATTGACAGTCCCCGCCTAAACATGTGTGACTAAAAATCCTTCACCGGGTGCCAAGCACCACAACTATCTTGAGAAAGATAGGCTATGTCCAGCAAATGCCCGATATTATATTTCAAAGAGACTCAGAGGAGGAACTGGGTATCGGCACAATTTATATACAATTCACAAAATATTAAAGCGGTAAAAGCAACATTTTAGCACATTAAAACAATCATATAATAAAATCAGATAATAAATAAGCCAAATACAACAATTATTCAAAGCTCAAATTCTTAAACCCTAAACCAGTGGTTCGGGGTTACGCTATCCCCAGTAGAGTCGCCAGAGCTATCACACCTCCTTTTTTCGCTAACCCGCGAGGGCGCGAGGGGAGTTTTTCCAATTAAAGGACGATCGAAACGAGATTTATTTATTTAATTCAAAGTCGCCACTTAGGAGATTTATGGTGTCCCAAGTCACCGGTTTGAATCCCGAATCGAGGAAAAGAATGACTCTATTTAACAGTCTGCGTACCAGAAATCCGGATAAGGAATTCTGTTAACCCGGGAGAAGGTATTAGTCATTCTCGAGTTCCGTGGTTCTAGCACGGTCACTCAACTGTCATATTCGGCTTATTTATCTGATTTATATCATTCTTTAACTTATATGCAAAAATTAACCCTTAACCGCTTTTAATATTAATATTATTATTATTATTATTTTAACAGAAGGATTGCAACGTTGTGAAAACGTATCTCGAACCATGTCACATCAATGTATCCGTGGTTTCGACATATTTTGACCCCGTTGAGATTTGGATTTGGGTAACATAAATGTGCACCCCAGCTTAGGGAGATAAAAATTTTAAATACGCGCCTAAAGATACCAACGCGTTATTATTTTGAGAAAGTCGCAGAATTCGCTAAACGGCATGTCCCGTAATCTATGTAATATTTATTAAACAAGTATAAGGACCCCACAATTTATAACTATTTTTGGCGAGGCATGTCACACCTCCATTTTTACTACCCCCACTATAGGAAAAGCATATAAATACGCTTATAGGGTATACCTCGGCGCTCAAATACCCGAAACGGATATAATAGCAAAGAGGAAAGAGTTTTTCCAATTAAAGGACAATCGGTTCGGGATTTCGTTGTAATTAATCAGAGTCGCCACTTGAGATAATAATGGTGTCCCAAGTTACCGGTTAATCCCGAATCTGAGGAAATTGACTCTTTCAAAAATGTCTGCGAAACAAAGATCTGGTTAAGGAACTATGTTAACCCGGGAGAAGGTGTTAGGCATTCCCGGGTTTCGTGGTTTTAGCACGGTCGCTCAATTGTCGTTCTCGACTCTTGTTTGACCTATTATAGATTTTAACAAAATGTAGTGCTTTTTTACTTAAATAGTTTTACGGAATTTACGACATCGCGAAAACACGCCTTGAGTCACACCGCAACCAGTACGCCTGTGACTTTCGGTATATTTCAGCTTTGTCGAGATTTAGATTTGAGTCGCACCAAGTGCACACTCGTTCAAAGGAAAGTACGTTAAATCGTGCCCTAAGTAGTCTATCGGCTTTTAGTTGTTTTGGGTAAGACTATGGAGCTAGCTAGTAGTCTTCCCGAGTCTAATTATGTTATTTCATTACTAAGGGGGCCCCGTTGTTTGGTATCGGGCGAGGCTCGTCCCAAGTATTATTAAGGTTCAATCCTAATACTTAGCTATATTTTCTATGAATGTTCTTTCCTTAGCCGTGTTTGATACTAGGTATTCCAGGCCCTTATTATTTCTGTTTGTTATTGGGCCTGGATTCTGGAACAATCCTCAGCATAATGCCACATATGTGTCACGACCCCAAACCCCGGTCGTGATGGCGCCCAACACATTGCTAGGCAAGCCCGACCATCTTATCCAATTACCATCCAAGTATAATTAATACTAATTAATCGGCGTGATTAGCCTGTTTTCATAACAAATCAAGAAGTGTAGAAATGAAATACAATAAAACAGTCCCAACCAAATCGTGGTGTCACAAGTTTGAGCCTCTACAAATGAGATCTACTACACAATCAAGTCTAACCAGAATGGAGACAACAAAATGATAAAAAGAAAGAGGTCAGGTACTGCGGACGTCGGCAGCTACCTCGAAGTCTCCACAGAATGGGGATAATAAAGCAGTTGCGATAGCTCAACCGCCCTCCTGAACCTGTATATCTGCACAAAAAGTGCAGGGGAGTGGGGTGAGTATATTTCAACTCAGTGAGTAACAATAATAAACAATAACTGAAAATAAGAACTCATGTACTATCACTAAACAGTTCTAAGGCAACCCCCACAGGTTAGTCATCACTATAATGAGTACCGTGATCTCCTATCCACATCTATCTCATCTAGGTCCCACACTGACCACATCCTCGCTCGAACCACTACGGTGTACATCCATCACAATATATGGAGACATATACATCTGTCTATAACATATAAATATTTCAGTATATATATGAATATGAATAAGTATAATGCTGCGGCGCGCAGCCCGCTCCAATACATATACCGCTGCGGCGCGCAGCCCGCTTGAATAAGTATAATGCTGCGGCGCGCAGCCCGCTCCATTTAACATCGACGGCGCTCACTAGGGGTGTATACAGACATCGGAGGGGCTCCCTAGGCCCAAGCACTATAATACTGCGGCGTGCAGCACGATCCACACAAATATTACTGCGGCGTGCAGTCCGATCCAATATATATATGTATATATCTCTATACTGCTGCGGCATGCAGCCCGATCCCATAATATACACCAGTGCTCACTGAGAATGTGTGCAGACTCAGACTCCGAAGGGGCTCCTACAGCCCAAGCGCAATAATACCGCGGCGTGCAATCCGTCCCACATGTATATTACATGTATATTACATGTATATTACTGCGGCGTGCAGTCCGATCCAATATATATACTGCTGCGGCGTGCAGCCCGATCCAATATATATATATAAAATACCTCATAATGGGTCCTCGACCCTATTCCAGTCAGTATATACTTGGCCTCTCAGGCCCAATATAATATATCACAGTGGGTCCTTGACCCTGTCTCAGTCAATATAGACTTGGCCTTTCGGGCCCAATATAACATCTCATAGTGGGTCCTTGACCCTATCTCATCTCAATCGGTATAGACTTGGCCTTTCAAGCCCACTCAGCTAGAACAGGAATTCCACCCTAGATAATCTCTCTCAATGTACACATCTAGTACGGGCTCATATTATGCTATACAGCTAGAGCTACGGCTGAGTGTATGTTTCCAACACGATATAAGGGTCACCTAGCTCTATTGGTTCCCTAATGCTCTACAGATCGGCACAAGGCCCCAAACATGGCTATTAGCCCAATTGTACAGTTATAATCTCATTAGCAGTCATACAACACAGTATTCTATTAGCCGGGAAGGACCAAGTCCGAACCCTCAATCACAATGTCACTACGCCCATCAGAGAACGCGTGTCTCATCTCAATATAGCACTGTGAAGTGCTAGTGCGGGGTTTCAAACCCTCAGTACATTGTTTACTACTACCACTCACCTCGAACCGGTAGAAGCCTCGGTCCGCCTTGCGCTTGCCTCGCAAATCAATCTCCTCGGTTGCCAAATCTCCTCAAAATTAATGATAATACATCAATATATGCTAAATTCACGTAACCCATTCGAAATAACCCAAATTGCATCAAAACCCACAAAGTTGTCAAAACTCGACTTTTGGTGCGCTTCTCAAAAAATTATAAAAGTTACATATTCGGAACCCTCGTCTCAATACGAGTCTAGGCATATAAAATTTACCAAATTCGGACTCCATTTGCCCGCTCAAATCGGTATTTTACCAAAGCCCTGGCCTAGGCTAAATTTCCCCACAATTTGATCCAATTTCAGTGAAATAAAGAAGGATTCTAAGATAAAAACACATATATTAACCATAAAACTTACCTCCAATGATAACCCGGTGAAATCCCAGCAATTTCCCTTCACTTTTGCTCTCCAAGACTCAACAATGGAGGTTTTCAATTAATGAGTCGCGGATGAAAACCTTCTGTCCAGATTCTTTTTAACAAAATACTGTTCACCCGTGTTACTGTTCACAAGGTACTGTTCATAATGTACTATTCACGGGGTACTATTCACGGGTACTGTTCATTGCAGCAGCTTTTTATTTAAATTGCAGCACAATTATTTTTTACTAAAATGGCTCTAAATCCATCATACGAACTCGAAATTAGACGATTCTTTTTCCTTTGGCTCCGTAATTTTGATACGGATCTAGTAGTTCAAACAAAACTGAATTTGGAGCTCATTTGCTTAGTTCAATACCAATTTCGCTCATTAAACAATTAACTCACATATCGCGTCAAAAACCCAATCGCGACTTGATGAAATTAAACCAAAATTTCCAGATCAGTCCTATAATTCATGATTTAAATTCTCGAAGTCTCGAAGTTAAATTTGGATCTCTAGAACTAAAAATAGACCTTTGGATCATTACATTTACGCTCAAAACTGCAAAAATCTTCCAAAAATGACCCGTTGGACATCCGAAATACACCCGGGACCCCCTAGACCTCAACTAAATATACAAACATGATCTATTACCTCATTCCAACTTGCTCGAATCATTAAATCACTATAGTTAACATCAAAATCGTCCGTTTTCAGCAAATTCAAGCTTAGCCAATTCAAGCCTATTTCTACACCAGACCTCCAAATTCAATTCCGATTGTTCCCCTAAGTCACAAATTACCTCCCGGAACTAACTGAATCATCCGAATCCGATTCCGAGTCCTCTAACTAAATAGTCAACGTCCAATTGACTTTTCCCAACTATTCCTTCTTCTAAGAGACTTTCTGTCTCAATTTCAATCAAACTCAACCCGGATTGACTCAAACTCACCCAACATGCATATTACAACATCAACAAGCATATAACGGGGGTATCGGGGTGATAACTCACATGATGACGGGCCGGGTCATCACATTCTCCCCAACTTAAGCAAACGCTCGTCCTCGAGGGGACCAAGAGGTCTACTGGAAGTGACCCAATAGCAGAATGACCTTACCAAGCATATATTCGGGGCGATACCACTTCACCCTATCTTTCATAAGTCTGATAACATAGTATAGCTGAATTTCCACAGTCTAACTGAACCATAAACCACATTGCACTTTCCGAAATCATATACCAGTCTGAATCCCACATCTATACTCAGAGTACACACGATCCAACTGTAATAGCCAACTCACCACTCCGGGTAAGATCACATGATGTATCAAACAACACGATCACTCGATACGATAGTCTCTAATCACGACAACTGGCCACAATAACCAAATACTAGCAGAAAGAACCTTTCTCATTAGATAGAGTCTTATTCCAACACCTTCATATCCTGCCCACGGCAACTGAAGCATGCGATATGCCGAACCCATCTATCGGGTCAACCATTCGTGAATCTATTTCCCTTTTAAAATTGATACCACAATAAGTTTCGGAGCCAAACCTCGATATTACCTTTCTAACAAGCTGAAATCATATATACTCCCTCTCATTAATGACTTGAATGATCATTTCGGTTATAACACACCACACTGGTAACATGACACCTCAGCATCGGCCTAGGCCACAACGAGCACAACACAGGCTCCAATAAGAAGGATCTGAACACACTCGAATCATGACAACCGACTCGCACAAAGAGCCATAATTCAAATTCTTCAATACCATCACAACACATAACTGAGATCTCGTCTCACATCATAGAATTAGAGTACCCGAATCCTCCTCGAAAGGTCATAACATCACGTGGCCTTGCCACAACTCATGATTCTATCCAAACACTATTACTCATGGAGCACCTCAAGTCGCAATGCTCAAAACGGTCAGCCACACACATATTTAGGTCCGAACTCAAGCAATCAATCACACGCGGTGATACATTTAGTATATGCTATCGAATCCTGAATGGACACAACCGATGTGCTATTCCTCAAGCGATACCTAATACGGACTATTCCTCAGAAGAGAGGAAGTATTGTATACAAGGTATATATAGGAAGCTATATTTCCCACATCACACTATTACGGCGCGCAACCCGTTCCAATAGCATCCTGTGGCGGCGTGCCACCCGATCCAGATACCATACATGTGGCGGCGTGCCACCCGATCCAGATACTATACATGTGGCGGCGTGCCACCCGATCCAGATACTATACATGTGGCGACGTGCCACCCGATCCACGCATAAATCTAGCAAAAGGGAATGCACATCGACTCAAGTTGCTCATTGCAACAAACATGTATATATAGCCTCGAGCTCGGTCACATGAAACTTATCCGACAAAGTTCCTCAATACCGAAACCGAATCAATGGTAGATACCTCTACACTAACATCCATCACGAAGGCCCAACTGACAAAGCAATACCTACCAACCATCCTCTGGCCCTCGGGTACATCTACCCTGCTGGAGCATGATCCTGATGCGCTCTGCCATGCAGTTTGCGACATGTTTCTGACATAGTCCATATCACATTAGTCTAGACAGTCTGACTTATGACAACCAGTGTGCAATCATATATCATTATTCAAATTCGTCATATCAAGTGACGAGATAGCCACTAGGGCTTCCAATTTCCGATAACCGCTACACCGTGCCGATACACACGATATACCACCGCTGCGTAGGCGGGTTACGAGAACTTCTAGTCTCCAACACATACATAACACAGGAATCACTATGCCTGATTCCGTACTTCACCGTACGATTACATAACGCACCTCAAGCGTCCATTCATACCACGAAAGCCATTCATAAATTTCACTATGTCATCAACGACTCAATTATTACAGTCGATCCAACGGGAGAATACCACCATACCGCTAGATATTATCAATTTATTTTACCTGGCCCTTTTTACCATAGACTCTGCCGAAATACTAGCATAGCAGTACCATTCTCCTAAATCACCAGGAAGATTGATTCTCAGATTATCTGCAACTGCCCACGCTGCTTGAGGGTTTTAATGACTTCCCATATAATGAATTGATCTCAAAACCTTGAACATGCCGTTATCAACTTTCCATAACACATCGCATACACCATACCACACTAAAACAACAGGGAAAATTCATATCCCTTTCCCTACGCCGCAAACATCGGCGCACTCAACTAGTCAAGGACTTTCATGGTCCCATATAGAGAAAACTCATTACACATTCCAAGCTTTACATACCAACAGGAAATACACTCATTTTCAAACCACGGTAAAACACATCACAAACCCTTTCTCCCAATTACATTGCATAAGTTAAATTGCCAGGACCGAGTCCTTTTACCCATACCGAGTTACACAAGTGCCAATACTCAAAAGCTTTATTGCACAATATCGGCGAGACTCATTACTTCAAACATATACCAGGAATTAATCGTATTCCTTATCATACCGTTTCGGTTTATTAACAAGTTGATCCATTTACCCAATTTCCTTTCTGATTCATCTTTAATTTAATACTAGTCTTTATTGCAGCACCACAATGCCTCAACCCATGTTACCACACAAGACTCGTACATAAGACCATACGGTCTAAGACCCATAGGCCACTGAATACTCTCTCAATTGTTTCCCAGAAATACCACATTCTACAATACTTTGTTTTGAAGAACTTCCTGCGATTTGAATTTGTTATCATTACATTTCTATACGGATACAAAGAATCTCATCATCCCCATAACATAATAAAAGTCTTGATTTCTTCTAACCAAACCACGGTCTTTAGCCACGTACACAGTCTTAAGGCACCTGACTGTTGCAAGCGTAAATCTTGAACACCGCAAGGCTATTCTCGGGCGTCATTCACCCTTAACCAGTTATAATTCAACTGCCTTATTAAACAGAACCACTCGGGCCTTAATAGAACTCTGACACCGCAGAATATGATTACATACGGATACAATTAACTATCTTTCTTTTCTATACATCAAACATCATTCTTTAGCAATAGCCACTCAAAACCTCCTAGTATTTTCTCACATCTACGAAGCACCATAACCTTCGTCGGAATTTTTCCCAACATGCTTGGGGACAGAACCATCATAGCACACAATAGTGCAATCAGTTAGTCAAGAACAACCTCCCCAACTTGGCTCGGAGCCATACATCAAAGCACTTTTAGCCACTCATAGCATTCTTACTCAATTGATGCTCCAATGTTACAGTGAGATTAAACTCGAGCTATTTACAAACTTTGGCGGAGACTCGATCATCGGAAATCTTTCTTTTGCAATTCTCGTATTCATTCACACGCAACAGCTAAGCCCATTCCTTAGGCGACAACATCTTTTTTTTTAAGTCCCAAAATTTTCAAAAATTTCAGCAGAGTTTCCTTTGTAATTGGGCCTATCCACCTGCCAGAGAACCACCAAAATCATGCTAACGACATGTCCACAAATTAACAAAGCATCACAATGTATATCAACAATATTAATCTCAATACCACCTGTATTATATTATCAAAATTGATACGTGGACATGTGTTTCACCTATTTGAATCAGAACACATAGAAAATACATTTCAACCCTCCATTATCTGGGCTATTCCACCAAGTAAGAACATTTTCTTTCCTTAATATTTCTGTATACCTTCCACTGCCATAGACATTACACAGTACCAACATACTCATTACATAGCTATCTAGCCGCCATTCCCACAATCAGGGACAATACTAAACATATAAGTTCATAATACCAGCTCGTAAAATTAGCACCTCGGTGCTCAAGCCTTAGGCAAAGATTCGGCCTCAAGTCCTTCAGACCGGCCTAACATAAAACTTACGGAGATTACATCTCGCCCCTTAATCGAGAAATCATAAGCCATCAAGGCAAATTTATCACTAAGCACTCGAGTGCGCGCATCAATGTGCAGGAGGAATTTCAAGAATTACATCTCAAGCTGAATAAAACACGCACGATGAGAATTCCAAGAATTTGAAACTTTCCTAAAGGTTTGCAGCCTCCCGAGGATAAGTACAGGCGTCCCCGTACCGATCCACGAGACTCTACCAACCGGCTCATGACTCGCGAGACCTGTTAACCTAGGCTCTGATACCAACTTGTCACGACCCCAAACCCCGATCGTGATGGCGCCCAACACATTGCTAGGCAAGCCCGACCATCTTATCCAATTACCAGCCAAGTATAATTAATACTAATTAATCGGCGTGATTAGCCTGTTTTCATAACAAATCAAGAAGTGTAGAAATGAAATACAAGAACACAGTCCCAACCAAATCGTGGTGTCACAAGTTTGAGCCTCTACAAATGAGATCTACTACACAATCAAGTCTAACCAGAATGGAGACAACAAAATGATAAAAAGAAAGAGGTCAGGTACTGTGGACGTCGGCAGCTACCTCGAAGTCTCCACAGAATGGGGATAATAAAGCAATTGCGATAGCTCAACTGCCCTCCTGAACCTGTATATCTGCACAAAAAGTGCAGTGGAGTGGGGTGAGTATATTTCAACTCAGTGAGTAACAATAATAAACAATAACTGAAAATAAGAACTCATGTACTATCACAAAACAGTTCTAAGGCAACCCCCACAGGTTAGTCATCACTATAATGAGTACCGTGATCTCCTGTCCACATCTATCTCATCTAGGTCCCACACTGACCACATCCTCGCTCGTACCACTACGGTGTACAGCCATCACAATATATGGAGACATATACATCTGTCTATAACATATAAATATTTCAGTATATATATGAATATGAATAAGAATAATGCTGCGGCGCGCAGCCCGCTCCAATACATATACCGCTGCGGCGCGCAGTCCGCTCCAATACATCGACGGCGCTCACTGAGCCATTTAACGTCGACGGCGCTCACTGGGGGTGTATACAGACTTCGGAGGGGCTCCCTAGGCCCAAGCACTATAATACGGCGGCGTGCAGCACGATCCACACAAATATTACTGCGGCGTGCAGTCCGATCCAATATATATATTTATATATTTATACTGCTGCGGCGCGCAGCCCGATCCCATAATATACACCGGTGCTCACTAAGAATGTGTGCAGACTCAGACTCCGAAGGGGCTCCTACAGCCCAAGCGCAATAATACTGCGGCGTGCAATCCGTCCCACATGTATATTACATGTATATTACTGCGGCGTGCAGTCCGATCCAATATATATACTGCTGCGGCGTGCAGCCCGATCCAATATAGGTATATATATATAATACCTCTTAATGGGTCCTCGACCCTATTCCAGTCAGTATATACTTGGCCTCTGAGGCCCAATATAATATATCATAGTGGGTCCTTCACCCTGTCTCAGTCAATATAGACTTGGCCTTTCAGGCCCAATATAACATCTCATAGTGGGTCCTTGACCCTATCTCATCTCAATCGGTATAGACTTGGCCTTTCAGGCCCACTCAGCTAGAACAGGAAATTCCACCCTAGATAATCTCTCTCAATGTACACATCTAGTACGGGCTCATATTATTCTATACAGCTAGAGCTACGGCTGAGTGTATGTTTCCAACACGATATAAGGGTCACCTAGCTCTATTGGTTCCCTAATGCTCTACAGATCGGCACAAGGCCCCAAACATGGCTATTAGCCCAATTGTATAGTTATAATCTCATTAACAGCCATACAACACAGTATTCTATTAGCCGGGAAGGACAAGTCCGAACCCTCAATCACAATGTCACTACGCCAGTCAGAGAATGCGTGTCTCATCTCAATATAGCACTGTGAAGTGCTAGTGCGGGGTTTCAAACCCTCAGTACATTGTTTACTACTACCACTCACCTCGAACCGGTAGAAGCCTCGGTCCGCCTTGCGCTTGCCTCGCAAATCAATCTCCTCGGTTGCCAAATCTCCTCAAAATTAATGATAATACATCAATATATGCTAAATTCACGTAACCCATTCGAAATAACCCAAATTGCATCAAAACCCACAAAGTTGTCAAAACTCGACTTTTGGTGCGCTTCTCAAAAAATTATAAAAGTTACATATTCGGAACCCTCGTCTCAATACGAGTCTAGGCATATAAAATTTACCAAATTCGGACTCCATTTGCCCGCTCAAATCGGTATTTTACCAAAGCCCTGGCCTAGGCTAAATTTCCCCACAATTTGATCAAATTTCAGTGAAATAAAGAAGGATTCTAAGATAAAAACACATATATTAACCATAAAACTTGCCTCCAATGATAACCCGGTGAAATCCCAGCAATTTCCCTTCACTTTTGCTCTCCAAGACTCAACAATGGAGGTTTTCAATTAATGAGTCGCGGATGAAAACCTTCTGTCCAGATTCTTTTTAACAAAATACTGTTCACCCGTGTGTACTGTTCACAAGGTACTGTTCACGGGGTACTGTTCATAATGTACTATTCACGGGGGTACTATTCACGGGTACTGTTCATTGCAGCAGCTTTTTATCTAAATTGCAGCACAATTATTTTTTACTAAAATGGCTCTAAATCCATCATACGAACTCGAAATTAGACGATTCTTTTTCCTTTGGCTCCGTAATTTTGATACGGATCTAGTAGTTCAAACAAAACTGAATTTGGAGCTCATTTGCTTAGTTCAATACCAATTTCGCTCATTAAACAATTAACTCACATATCGCGTCAAAAACCCAATCGCGACTTGATGAAATTAAACCAAAATTTCCAGATCAATCCTATAATTCATGATTTAAATTCTCGAAGTCTCGAAGTTAAATTTGGATCTCTAGAACTAAAAATAGACCTTTGGATCATTACATTTACGCTCAAAACTGCAAAAATCTTCCAAATATGACCCGTTGGACATCCGAAACACACCCGGAACCCCCGAGACCTCAACTAAATATACAAACATGATCTATTACCTCATTCCAACTTGCTCGGATCAAAATCTCACCTACCGTCCGGATTTCGCCAAAATTCAACCTTAGCCAATTCAAGCCTATTTCTACACCGGACCTCCAAATTCAATTCCGATTGTTCCCCTAAGTCACAAATTACCTCCCGGAACTAACCGAATCATCCGAATCTGATTCTGAGTCCTCTAACTAAATAGTCAACATCCAATTGACTTTTCCCAAATATTCCTTCTTCTAAGAGACTTTCTGTCTCAATTTCAATCAAACTCAACCCGGATTGACTCAAACTCACCCAACATGCATATTACAACATCAACAAGCATATAACGGGGGTATCGGGGTGATAACTCACATGATGACGGGCCGGGTCATCACATTCTCCCCAACTTAAGCAAACGCTCGTCCTCGAGGGGACCAAGAGGTCTATTGGAAGTGACCCAATAGCAGAATGACCTTACCAAGCATATATTCGGGGCGATACCACTTCACCTTATCTTTCATAAGTTTGATAACATAGTATAGCTGAATTTCCACAGTCTAACTGAACCATAAACCACATTGCACTTTCCGAAATCATATACCAGTCTGAATCCCACATCTATACTCAGAGTACACACGATCCAACTGTAATAGCCAACTCACCACTCCGGGTGAGATCACATGATGTATCAAACAACACGATCACTCGATACGATAGTCTCTAATCACGACAACTGGCCACAATAACCAAATACTAGCAGAAAGAACCTTTCTCATTAGATAGAGTCTTATTCCAACACCTTCATATCCTGACCACGGCAACTGAATCACGCGATATACCGAACCCATCTCTCGGGTCAACCATTCGTGAATCTATTTCCCTTTTAAAATTGATACCACAATAAGTTTCGGAGCCAAACCTCGATATTACCTTTCTAACGAGCTGAAATCATATATACTCGCTCTCATTAATGACTTGAATGATCATTTCGGTTATAACACACCACATTGGTAACATGACACCTCAGATCGGCCTAGGCCACAACGAGCACAACACAGGCTCCAATAAGAACGATCTGAACACACTCGAATCATGACAACCGACTCGCACAAAGAGCCATAATTCAAATTCTTCCATACCATCACAACACATAACTGAGATTCTCGTCTCACATCATAGAATTAGAGTACCTGAATCCTCCTCGAAAGGTCATAACATCACGTGGCCTTGCCACAACTCATGATTCTATCCAAACACTATTACTCATGGAGCACCTCAAGTCGCAATGCTCAAAACGGTCAGCCACACACATATTTAGGTCTGAACTCAAGCAATCAATCACACGCGGTGATACATTTAGTATATGCTATCGAATCCTGAATGGACACAACCGATGTGCTATTCCCCGAGCGATACCCAATACGGACTATTCCTCAGAAGAGAGGAAGTATTGTATACAATGTACATATAGGAAGCTATATTTCCCACATCACACTATTGCGGCGCGCAACCCGTTCACAAGGTACTGTTCACGGGGTACTGTTCATAATGTACTATTCATGGGGTACTATTCACGGGTACTGTTCATTGCACCAGCTTTTTATCTAAATTGCAGCACATTTATTTTTTTACTAAAATGGCACTAAATCCATCATACGAACTCGAAATTAGACGATTCTTTTTCCTTTGGCTCCGTAATTTTGATACGGATCTAGTAGTTCAAACAAAACTGAATTTCGAGCTCATTTGCTTAAGTCAATACCAATTTCGCTCATTAAACAATTAACTCACATATCGCGTCAAAAACCCAATCGCGACTTGATGAAATTAAACCAAAATTTCCAGATCAGTCCTATAATTCATGATTTAAATTCTCGAAGTCTCGAAGTTAAATGTGGATCTCTAGAACTAAAAATAGACCTTTGGATCATTACATTTACGCTCAAAACTACAAAAATCTTCCAAAAATGACCCGTTGGACATCCGAAACACACCCGAGACCCCCGAGACCTCAACCAAATATACAAACATGATCTATTACCTCATTTCAACTTGCTCGAATCATTAAATCACTATAGTTAACATCAAAATCGTCCGTTTTCAGCAAATTCAAGCTTAGCCAATTCAAGCCTATTTCTACACCGGACCTCCAAATTCAATTTCGATTGTTCCCCTAAGTCACAAATCACCTCCCGGAACTAACCGAATCATCCGAATCCGATTCCGAGTCCTCTAACTAAATAGTCAACGTCCAATTGACTTTTCCCAACTATTCCTTCTTCTAAGAGACTTTCTGTCTCAATTTCAATCAAACTCAACCCGGATTGACTCAAACTCACCCAACGTGCATATTACAACATCAACAGGCATATAACGGGGGTATCGGGGTGATAACTCACATGATGACGGGCCGGGTCATCACAATATGTCTAGGTCTTAATGACCCAGATCCGGCTTGGGCTTTTAGCCATCGGCCCAGCGAGTTTACTACTACAATCCAGGCCCATATTGTATACCAGGCCCAGACCAAATCGAAATAACAAAAGCAAAAATGTAAAATTCATAGTAAAATAGACACACAGGATTAAGAATGAGATCAAAATACTTTTATTTATCAATAAAAAGAAAAACCATTGTACATGATGATCCATATTAATTGTAGATTACAACTAATTAATGTATGTATGAATGAACTACTCATATTCTTTTGTTTTCTGCTAAATGACCTATAACAGTATTGAAATTACTTAGCTAAGAAAGAAAGAAAAAGTGATTTAACTATTTGAGACAGTATTTAAACAATCCAATTGCTTACTAATGATAACTAAATTATCTAAGGCTAAGTGATCTGATGATATGTGCACAATTGTATTACTGATCCTAATACGACTTAGCATTATGTAGTGTCACAGACCCAGTTGCAAACGATTTATCAATTCTTCTAACTATTCTTCTCCTTTTGGACTTTGTCTGTATACTAATTCACAGATATGATTAACTACTGATGTTAATACTAGCCAAGCTTATTTGATGTTATCATAGCCAGTTTCACCCTAGTTGTTACTTCATCTGGTTGTTTCCTCTTTTAACTTATTCAAATCTATATATTGATCAACGAAACAGATAAACTACGTGAGCATGATTGTTATTGATTCATGTGAAGGCCGTTTAACTTTGTTTTGAAGGTTTTACCTACTTAAACTAAGTGATATGCTATCTACACTACACTACTACTATACTACTTATTACATTGTTTTTGTTTCGGTCTTTCTAATCATACATACTACACTACATCTAAAATTACAGATCTAAACTACACTTCACTGTCAATTAGAAATGAAACAGAGATACAAAAACACTAGTATTGGATTTAATCTTTGAACTTCTTTTCATCCACACTTCAGCATTACATTTCATCGAACAGGGTATGTACCTGATTCAGCAAAAGAAGCCAATGAGTACTAGGGAAATCAGGCAGATAAGTAACAGCAAGGACTCAGACAGCAATGCAACAGTGTATTGGATGTCAATGAATAAGGAAAACCACAGCAACAGCAACACAAGAAGAAACCCAGGCAGATACTCGAGCAGAAAACCCAAAGAATCAGATTAAAATCAACAAGTTCTCACTCGAAAAATCCCAGAATAACTACTTGCTATATCACTCCTTTTTCTCTGAACTTTTCTTATCAAAAGCCAGCCCCTATTTCACTATTTTGGGAGTATTTATAGGAATGGGTAAGGGCTGAAACTTGGGGAGAAAGTATGGGATTAAATCCCACTTCTCCCCCTCTTAAAATTATCCATCTTACACTTGGACCCCTAATTCAGTTATGAAACCCCTTCCAGCATGTGCTGGAAGGTTCTAAAAGATTCCTTTTAAGGGCTTTTACCAAAGTAACCTTAGGGGTTAAAGATTTTTACAGATTTCCCAATTTAGGGAGACCATTATACCCTTTAATCTCTGCAAAATTGCAGAAATCAGGGGTACAAATGACTCCCTTAACCCTTTATGTTTCAAACTATTTACCAAATTACTAAATTGGTTCCCTTTTATACCCTTGAAGGCACTGTTGAATTACCTGACCTACCTAGGTCATGTTTCAGCATTTTAAGACTATATTTAACTAGTGGCCAATCCTTGCATTGGTATTTAAGGACTGGCTAACTCTACTTTAGGGAACTATTTCAATTTTAGCCTCTTTTAGTTCAGCTTCAGTTAATTAAAACCTTCTTATTTCAATTTTAAGCTAATTGCAGGACTAGCCTGCCTTATTATTAATTAAATAATTTAATTAATGGCCAGTCTCAAGTTGAGACTTAGCCTGGGCAATTGAACCCAATTACTGAACATAGGCTGGGCCCAAGCCTTTGCAGGCTTAGCCACCTGTAGTTCAGGGCTCAAAATTAGCCTTGGTAAGCCTGTATTTGCAAGCTTAACCATTTTCGCACAACCAGCCCCTTTTGAGGTGGACTGGAGTGTTAGGACCTTATAAAGTTGGTCAACCTTTGCAAAGTTGACCACTCTTAGGTCAATTATTGCCTAATAGCCTATCTTTGTTCATTTAAAGTTAATTAAACTAATTTGCAGGACTAGCCTGCTTTATTAAGGCATTCAGACTGTTAAACTAATGGCCAGTCTCAAATTGAGACTTAGCTTGGGCAAATGAAGCCCAATTACTGAACATAGGCTGGGCTAAGGTCTTTGCGGACCTAGCCACTTAAGGTTCAGGGCTCAAACAGAGCCTGGGCAAGTCTGCATTTGCAGACTTAGCCAATTTTGGGAAAACTAGCCTTTTGACTGATCACAGGCTAGGCCTTATAGAGTTGGTCAACCTTTGCAAAGTTGACCACTCTTAGGTCAGTTATTGAACTTATAGCCTATTCTTGTGATTTTCAGTTTAGCCTATTTCAAAACTAGCCACTTTATGAAACCTAGCACTAACAGCTATAACCAATTCACCTAGGCATGATAGGTATTAACAGTGTTTACTAACATAAAATCATTACAAACATAGCTAATTCATCAGATAATTGCACACATAGCCAAATGAAATCAAATATTATTCATTAATCAATTAAAACTTAGAAGAGGAGTTTGATAATGTTGAATCTTAACTAATCAACTCACATAACTCAAATTCATGTAGCAAAAATGTCAATTAACATCAATCAGGCTTAGTCACAATCAATTCATGTCAGATGACACACTGAAAAACCCCAAAACACTTAGAATTCATGGGCATAGACACTAAATTCTCACAAAACAGTCAAGAAGAAATGCAACATGACTTATTTTAAACAGGAGAGCAATGGACCTTGGCATAACAATATAAGAATGGTAGTCAGAATCCTCTTTCAAGTACTAAACCTAGCTTTGACATATATATATATATATATATATATATATATATATATATATATATATATATATATATATATATATATATAGTGTGTGTGTGTGTGTGTGTGTGTGTGATAGATAATAAAGAAAAGAAAAGACATGAAGAAACAGTGAAGAAGAATCCTACATCTATCATGTGAAGTAACAGAAGAAAGAATCAGGATCACTAACTCAGATTTCAGGAGATCAAAATCCCAATTTTAAGCATGCTATTTAGCAAGTAAGGAAAACAGAAGAGATACTATAAACTACCACAAGAAACCTTATTATGGGAGATGAAAGGGGATGGTGAATCAAACAGTTAAACCTGGCACTAAGATTAAACATGCTAAGCGACAGAAAGGATAGTCTAGCGATTATGAAACTCAACGAAAACATCTTAATATAAAGATAAGAAGAATAAGAGTCAAGCTAGTATTAAAACTTAGACATGCAGAACAATAGAAGAGAAGATAGTCAAGAACCTAGTTTTAACTCAGAGAAACAGATAAACAGGGGAACAAATATGAAGATGAACGAAGTGAAAAGAAAACCTAGTTCTAACATAGATCTTTCAAACCAAGGCAACAAGAACATTCAAAACAGAAGAATACCATGGAGATGAACAATATGAATCGAAAAAACCCTAATACTAAATAGATCTTTCGAATCAGAGAAAAAAAGCAGAAAAAATAACATAGGACAATATCACAGAAGAAAGATATGAACAACGAGCAAGTTAGAAAGAACCTCAGTAACAACAGATGAAGCACAGGATTTCAAGATAGAAAAACAGACAGAAATATCAAGACAAAAGTAATGAAACAAAAGGAAAACATGAATATGAATAGATAAAGGGAAGCAGATAAAGCACAAAAGGGGGCGAGGGTACTTAGCTTGCAGGGCCTATCCCCTGAGCTTCCCCTTTCCCTCTTCTCTTTCTTTTCAATCTCGTCCAGACCTTTTCTTTGTTTCTTTTCTTATTTCTTTCTTTCAGACCTTTTCTTAGATTTTCTTTTTGCTTTCTACTTTAACCTTCAAGACGGAGCCTTTATGGCTTTTAGTTTGGACTGGGGGGTATACAGAGGGGTAAAGGTTAGACCTTGGCAAAGGGGTTTGGATTCCGAGTCGTCGGAGTTAGGTTTCCGGCGACACTTTTTGGGATATTCGAAGAGTTCAGGGCAGATTCGAAGGTGGTGGCTGGTGGGGTTAGGTAGATCAGGTCAAGGTGGACCGATTGGCGTTGATTTGAGGCGGTGATTCATTGTTTGAGTGGTCACCGGTGAAGTTCCGGTGACCGGAGTTTCAAAAGAAGGGGGTCTATTTTTGGAGTTTTGATGGAGAAGAAGAAAAAGAAGAAGGAAAAGAAGAGAGGAGGGGTTGGAGGGGCCGGCAACCACCGTGGAGGGTTCTGGCCGCCATTGGCCGGCTAGGGTTGTGATGATGATGAAGACGGAGAAGACGGGAGAGAAGAAAGGGGTGAGGGGCTGCTAGGGTTTGGAAATTAGAAAAATGGCCGGCTCGTCCGGACCAAACCTTTTTATAGCCGTGGAGATTGAGGTGATCTTGGCCGTCCAATTGATGGAGATCAACGGCTACCAATAACGTTACTAAAACGACGCCGTGTCGTTACTTATGAGACCAAAACCAAGACCCTTAGATCAATCTAAACGGACGGCCCAGATTTGATCTCGCAATTTATAATTAAACCATTAATTCACCTAAATATCTCCACCGTTGGATTCAGCCTGTTGAACGGTGGAGATTGAATCTCATGTGTGGCCTGGACCCGATTTATTGGCTGATGCATTTGGGCCTTTAAATTGGGTCATGTTTTGGCCCAATGCTATTATGCCCAACTATTTTTTGTATTTTCTGGTATTTAATTATTTTTTATGTATTTTCTTTTGTATTTTTTTTTCTTTTCTTTTATCGAATATTATAAAAACCTAATTTCCTACTTACTCTAATTATTTAGTATTTTTTGGCAATTTTCTACTATTTTTCCAAATTTTCACTACTTAAAACTATTTTTGCTAATTTTCTTCTTAAAACTAATCAATTAAAACAAAGTAATTACCTAGCCTATTTTTTGATTTTTTCTAATTTCTAATTATTCAAACACACAAAGTGTAGCTAATTTCAAACAAAGCATGTAATTGCACTCAAAAACATATTTATTTTAATTTTGGAACGGTTTGCCCGGTGCAAAAATCACGTGCTCACAGCTGCCCCTCTTTGCTCGGGAACACGAAGAGTTTCAGTGCAAAGACAAGTGAGCAGAAATGAGAGATTTTTGCACATTGACACGTTCCGTAAAAGCATTTTTGAAAACCTTTTGACTGCACCCTGCTTTAGAGGTTGCCTACATATCCTGGGCTAAACAGGAATCAGGTCAGTGTATTTTGGGAAGGTCTGGCAGTTTAAAAAATTACCGGACTCACCGTTGCATTGACACCGTTGAGACCTGCCGACTTACTCCTTATTACACCGGGGGGGGATGTAAAATGAAGAAGCTATTTCTAAGCTATGATCCTACAATGACAATTGTTCCCAATCTAGCCTTTGTTTGCTTCTTCTCCTCTTTTTCTTGATTCTGTGATGCCGACTCTTTTTTTTGTTGATTTTCTTTTCTTGCTTTCCTCTTTTTTGTCGATTTTCTTTTCTTGCTTCCCCCCCCCCCCTTTTTTTTTATTTTCAATGATACTTTATGTCCTCGAGTTGAATCCTGCTCAAAACAAAACAAAATAACAAACTTTTTCTTCTGCCCCAGTGTGGGCTTTTAGCTAACATAAAAACCAAAATTGCAGGAAGTAAATATGCAGAAATGTATTCCCTTGTTAGATAGGTGGGCGCCGACAGAATTTAAACGTGCTTGATATGCGATGCGAGAAAAGTATTCCTTTGTTAGAAGGTGGGCGCCTAACGGAAATTAAACGTGCAATGCGGAAAAGTATTCCCTTGTTAGAAGGTGGGCGCCTAACGGAAATTAAACATGCAATGCGAGAAAAGTATTCCCTTGTTAGAAGGTGGGCGCCTAACGAAATTAAACGTGCAATGCGAGAAAAGTATTCCCTTGTTAGAAGGTGGGCGCCTAGTAGAAATTAAACGTGCAATGGAGAAAAGTATTCCCTTGTTAGAAGGTGGGCGCCTAACGGAAATCAAACGTGCAATGCGAGAAAAGTATTCCCTTGTTAGAAGGTGGGCGCCTAACGAAATTAAACGTGCAATGCGAGAAAAGTATTCCCTTGTTTGAAGGTGGGCGCCTAACGGAAATTAAACATGCAATGCGAGAAAAGTATTCCCTTGTTAGAAGGTGGGCGCCTAACGAAAATTAAATGTGCAATGGAGAAAAGTATTCCCTTGTTAGAAGGTGGGCGCCTAACGAAATTAAACGTGCAATGCGATGCAGAATTCCCTTGTTAGAAGGTGGGCACCTAACGGAAATTAAACGTGCAATGCGAGAAAAGTATTCCCTTGTTAGAAGGTGGGCGCCTAACGAAATTAAACGTGCAATGCGAGAAAAGTATTCCCTTGTTAGAAGGTGGGCGCCTAACAAAAATTAAACGTGTAATGCAGAAGTATTCCCTCAGCCTGATGACTGGGGAGTGGATTTTTGAAGATGCTACCTTCCTTTTTTTGGTATTTTGTTTGACCAATTGTCTCTCACCTATGAATTTCTCCACTTATTGGCAAACTTTCTCTTTTTGGTGTTTTCTATTTTTCCACATTGGTCACATTCACTTTAAAGTGAATAGTGACAATTTGTTCCTGCATGAATCAAGAAATAAAATTTATTAGATATAAACTGCTGGCAACTGACATCTGCCATCCCTGCCTCTTATTGCTTTCCTCTTTTTTGCTTTATCTCCTGCTGTGTGGCTTTTCAGCTGCCTATCTTCTGCAAACTCTTTTTGTATTTTCTTATTTTTTCCTTTTTGTTTCGTTTTCTTTTCCTTTGGCCATGTTTGCCAAACTTCTTTATTTTATCCCCAACTCTTCTTTCTTTCTGATCCAGTGTTGTTTCAGCTTTCGTTATCAGGATTTGGTAGTTAGCTCTCAAAAGATAAACAATGAAATGTAGAAAAATAAAAGAAGGTAAAGGGTGTTTTGGAGAGGTGATAGAACTTATCTGGGTATTTGCTGACTGATTCTGCTGACCATGCCATGTATTTAAACTCTGACCCAGTTCGTTCCAATCATTATTCTAACTCCGAATTGTTTTCAACCCAAACTGATACTATTTTTGTTGCCTTTTCTCTTTTCCTGGTAGTCCTTACGATCGCCCTATGGTGCCTCGAAAGTTTTTCACGGATAGGACTCTCTCATTTATTCTCTCAACCTCACAATCGTCTCATAGTGCCGGTTAAGGTTTTCACTGATGAGACTCTCTCATTTTATTTCTCTCAAACTCACAATCGCCTCACAGTGCCGGTTAAGGTTTTCACCGATGAGACTCTCTCATTTTTTTCATTTTTCATTTTTTCCTTTTGTATTTTGTTTTCTGTACCACGGGTATTATCCGATGTCTTGCTCTTCCTTCATTGCATCTGTTATCATTTTGGAATTGATCAGAAGGTCTTTCTTTGGACCGTAACGTGTCTTTTGGATGGGTTAAGAAAGAAAGGTATAAAGGCTCAAAATTTTACGAGGGTTCAAAAATATTTACAACTCTCGGAATTTATTCAACATAACTTCTGCCCCAGTTTCAATATGTGGGGAATTTTTGGATTTTTTCATTATTGTGACCGAACCTCAGATGGGTTGCCTACGTACCCTTTCGGGATCAAGTCAGACGTAGTTCATCCAACTACATTAGTTAGATGGATTTCTTTTTGACTTTTTCCCGATTTCTTGTCTTTTTCTTCTTTTTCTCTTTTTTTTCTTTTTTTTTTCTCTTTCTTTTTTTTTCTTTTCCTTTTTTTTTCATTCATCAGTTTCCATTTTGCCAATTTTAATCGTCAATTTTCTTATTGCGCTATAAGCGATTCCGAGAGAGGGATATGAAAGAACATATTCATTAAGGCTCAAAGGGGTTGTCAATGGATAAAGTGTTTGGATAGAGAATAAAACACCTTCGTCATTTCAATTCCAAAATCACAACAAAATACAAAACATACAATTGAAAAGAAATCATACATAGTATCTTTTGACCGCATCTGAATTGATAGCAGTCTCCACGCACTTTCCTTCAACATCTGTTAAATATAATGCCCCATTGGACAACACCTGCAATACTACAAATGGCCCCTGCCAATTTGGCGCAAACTTGCCCTTTGCGTCGGCCCAATGCGGTAAGATACGCCTCAATACGAGTTGTCCGACTTCAAACTTCCGAGGACGCACCTTCTTATTGTATGCTCTGGCCATTCTTCGTTGATACAATTGCCCGTGGCAAACTGCTGCCAACCTCTTCTCGTCAATCAGACTTAATTGTTCCAGTCGGGCTTTTACCCATTCTTCGTCATCTATTCCGGCTTCAGCTATGATTCGTAATGACGGTATCTCTATTTCTGCAGGTATAACAGCCTCTGTCCCATAAACCAATGTGAGTAAGGTGTGGTTCCAATAGAAGTATGCACTGTCGTGCGGTAACCCATAAGAGCAAAGGGTAACTTTTCATGCCATTGCATGGATCCCTCCACCATTTTCTGGAGAACCTTCTTGATATTATTATTCGCCGCTTCTACTGCCCCATTCGCCTTTTGCCTATAAGGTGTGGAATTGCGATGTGTGATCTTAAATCCCTCGTAAACTTCCGCTATGAGGTGACTATTTAGATTGGCTTCATTATCTGTGACGATCACCTTGGGAATTCCAAACCGGCATATAATATTCTCATGCACAAAGTTAACCACCGCTTTCTTTGTCACTGCCTTGAATGTTTTTGCCTCAACCCACTTGGTGAAATAATCGATTGCAACCAAGATGAATCTATGCCCGTTGGAGGCTGCTGGATCTATCGGACCGATAACATCCATGCCCCAGGCGACAAAGGGCCATGGTGCAGACATTGTATGCAATTCATAAGGCGGGGAATGGATTAGATCTCCATGTACCTGGCACTGGTGACATTTCCTCACATATCTGATACAATCACGCTCCATAGTGAGCCAATAATACCCAGCTCTCAAAATTTTCTTTGCAAGGACATATCCGCTCATGTGGGGTCCACAGGCTCCAGCATGTACTTCATTCATAATCTCATCAGCTTGTTGTGCATCCACACACCTCAATAACCCCAGATCTGGTGTTCTCTTGTATATGACTCCTCCACTGAGAAAAAATCCATTAGCTAAGCCTCTGATGGCTCTTTTCTGATCTCCAGTGGCCTGCTCCGGGTATTTGCCAGCTTTCAGGTATTCCCTGATGTCATGATACCACGGTTCTCCATTCAATTCTTCTTCCACAGCAAAGCAGTAAGCCTTTAGATCACGGACTTGGATCTGGAGTGGATCTATATAAGTCTTGTCCGGATGATACAGCATGGAGGACAGTGTGGCTAAAGCATCTACAATCTCTTTGGGCATTCTTGGGATGTGTTTGAATTCTATGAACTGGAATCTTTGGGATAACTCATGCAAACAATACCGATAAGGTATCAATTTCAAATCTCGTGTCTCCCATTCTCCTTGGATTTGGTGTACCAAAAGATCCGAGTCACCCATGACCAAAATCTCTTGAATACCCATGTCTATAGCCATCCTTAATCCCAAGATACATGCCTCATATTCGGCCATGTTGTTGGTACAGAAAAATCGAAGTTGAGCTGTGACGGGATAGTGTTGACCCGTACCTGAAATGAGTACCGCTCTGATACCAACGCCCTTGCTGTTGACGGCTCCGTTGAAGTACATTTTCCATCCTGGCTTCTCATCTTGTTCTATTTCCTCGACATTCATAGCCTCCTCATCCGGAAAGTATGTCTTTAAAGGCTCATATTCATCATCCACTGGATTCTCTGCTAAGTGGTCCGCAATTGCTTGTGCCTTCATTATCGTACGAGTCACATAGATAATGTCAAATTTTGTGAGCAGAATCTGCCACTTAGCAAGTCTCCCTGTAGGCATAAGCTTCTGAAATATGTACTTCAGAGGATCCAGTCGTGATATCAAGTATGTGGTATATGCTGACAAATAATGCTTCAATTTCTGAGCCACCCAGATCAACGCACAACAGGTTCTTTCTAGTTGAGTATATTTCACCTCGTAAGATGTGAACTTCTTACTGAGGTAATATATAGCTTGTTCTTTCTTTCCCATCTCATCGTGATGGCCTAGAATACAACCAAAGGAGTTATCGAGCACCGTCAAGTACAAAATCAAAGGTCGCCCCGGCTCTGGAGGAACTAACACTGGAGGATTGGCCAAATATTTCTTGATCTTGTCGAAGGCTTCCTGACATTCGTCGGTCCATTTCACTGCTGCATCTTTCTTTAACAACTTGAAGATGGGCTCACATGTTGATGTCAACTGAGCGATGAACCGGCTAATGTAATTCAACCTCCCCAATAAGCTCATTACCTCCTTTTTGTTCTTCGGCGGGGGTAGACTTTGGATGGCCTTGATCTTTGATGGATCTAGTTCAATACCTCGCCGACTCACTATAAACCCCAACAATTTCCCTGAAGGTACTCCGAAGGCGCACTTCGTAGGATTGAACTTTAGATTGTACCTCCGGAGTCTTTGGAAAAACTTTCTCAGATCCCTCACGTGATCAGGTTGCTTTTTGGACTTTATGATGACATCGTCCACATATACTTTGATTTCGTGGTGCATCATATTATGGAACATCATGGTCATTGCCCTCATATAAGTTGCCCCGGCATTCTTTAATCCAAACGGCATTACCCTGTAACAATACGTTCCCCAAGGTGTAATGAAAGCAGTTTTCTCCGCGTCTTCTTCGTCCATCAAGATCTGGTGATAACCTGCATAACAATCCACAAATGAACCGATCTCATGTTTGGCACAATTGTCGATCAATATGTGGATGTTTGGCAATGGGAAGTCATCTTTTGGACTGGCTTTGTTGAGGTCTCTGTAATCCATACACACTCTGGTTTTTCCATCTTTCTTTGGGACCGGCACGACGTTCGCCAACCAGGTGGGGTATTTGGTGACTCGTATGACCTTCACCTCAAACTGCTTATTCACCTCTTCTTTTATCTTTACACTAATGTCCGTTTTGAATTTCCGCAACTTTTGCTTCACTTAGGCAATTTGTGCACCACCAAGTCAGTACTAAGTCCGGGCATGTCATCATAGGACCAAGCAAAGATGCCCTTAAATTCATGCAACAACCTTATCAATTCCTCCCTGAGGGGTGCCTCCAAATGAACACTAATCTTTGTTTTCCGGACATTATCTTCACTCCCCAAATTGATGGATTCTGTATCACTCAAATTTGGTTTGGGCTTTTCCTCGTATTGGTTCATGTCCTTACTTATTTCTTCCAGGGCTTCCTCATCCTCACATTCTACCTCACTATCCTCCTCTATTTCTTGTATGGTAATGCGACTGTCAGAACTAGGTCGAGAATCCTTCATGCATGACATGGCATCGGAATCAGCACATACAAAACTGTACAGAAGAAAAAAGAAAATAAGGCAAAAAATAAAGAAAAGTAAAACTGCATTTCATTGATAAAAAGATAAACAAAGTTCGGGATACATTTTGATTTTTCTTTTCATAAGGGGGTAGGAGAACTACAAAAAGTAACAATTATTTTTGTGGGAAAGCGATGATAAAATTTTCAGAGCTAACTACTAGGACTCCTTCCCGATAGGGAAAGGAGTGGCTTCCCAATTGTTCAGCATGACGCCAGATCCCACAAACTGCACATCCATTTTGCTAGTGCCTTCCCCCACCTCAACCATATTCACATCCCCAAATATCTTATCAAACCTCAGAAGCTCTTCATCAGGTCGGGTCTCGATGTACCTTGACACAGCAGATGTCCGTTATTTAGTACCAGGCTTGGTAAAGGTGTCGGATAGTTTGGGTATAGGCTTAGGCAGGGTCCAGTTCTTTTTGGCTTTGGAGGCTCTTCGGATGTCGGCATAAGTGGGTTTGAACCCTAAGCCGAAAGTACCTTTGTTTTCTGGCAGTTGAACCGGTTGGATAACTCCTTACAAAGCTTTGCCCAGCCCTTTTCCTGGCGCAAACCCATTTTTAAGCATCTCCCTAGCCACCATCACAGCAGTAGGTGCTACCGTAGGGATCGACAGTTTTTCTCCTTCAGCAATTTTGTTTACTGCTATGGTATCTGTCATCTGGTAGACCCAAGGTCCCCTATCTCCGTCAGCACCATCAAACGGCATCACAACATTGCAAGTATTTTCTTCCCCATGCACCACAATTTCTTGCTGCTCCCATTCGAA
This sequence comes from Nicotiana noctiflora, assembly GCA_032618575.1. Taxonomy (NCBI): domain Eukaryota; kingdom Viridiplantae; phylum Streptophyta; class Magnoliopsida; order Solanales; family Solanaceae; genus Nicotiana; species Nicotiana noctiflora. The sequence continues at coordinate 140,826 of JASVEL010013127.1, forward strand.
TTTGACCATCTGGTGTAAAGACGACGGCACTGCCTTGGCCGCGTGGATCCATGGTCGTCCTAGCAATAAATTATAGGACACAGCAATATTCAACACCTGAAATTCCATAGTAAAATCCACAGGTCCAATGGTCACTTCGAAGACAATGTCTCCAACGTGTTCTTACCTCCCCCATCAAATCCTCTCACATTTATACTGTTCTTCCGAATTCTATCCGGACTGACATTCAGCGTCCCCAAAGTTGACAGCGGGCAAATATTTGCGCTTGAACCATTATCTATCAATACTCTGGTCACCACCGACTCCTCGCTCTTTACCGTAAGATAAAGCACCCTATTGTGCTCGGTTCCCTCAACAGGTAATTCATTATCTGAGAACGTAATCCTATTAGACTCAAAGATCTTATTGGTAATCTTTTCAAGGTGACAGACTGAGATCTTCTCTGGGACATGAGCCTTGTTCAATATCTTCATCAGAGCTTTCCTGTGTTCTTCTGAATGTATTAACAACGAGAGCAAAGAGATCTGTGCAGGGGTTTTCCTCGGTTGTTCGACTATGGAGTAATCTTGTGCTTTTATCTTTTTGAGGAATTCCTCCGCCTCTTCCTCGGACACTGGCTTCTTCAACTGATTCTCTTTCACTGTTTTCATTCTTCTTAACTCTTCTGGGGCAAAACACCTCCCAGACCGAGTCAGACCGTGAGTTTCATTGATTTCTCCGGATACCTCTTTCCCTTTATAGATCACTGCTACCTTGTTGTAATTCCAAGGTACAATCTTCGTGTTTACTACCGGCATCTGCACCACCGGTCTTATGATTACTGGTTCCACATTCGTGCCTTTTACTGTTAATATCGTCTTCACGCCTGGTACTACAACCTTCAAATTCTCCACCACTACTTGCCTTTTTACTGGTTCCACAATAATCACTTTTTCTTTCTCAACTTCCTTTTCCGTTCTGCTACTGGCTTTAATCATCATAACAGACTGAGACGGCTTCCGACTGCTCTCATCCTGCGCCAATTCTATCATATGTGTTTCATGGTGAGCTGGCAGTGGGTTTTGCGTGATGTTTGGAGCTTCCGGAGCTTGCACTTCAATTCTCCGACTATCAATAAGATCCTGGATAGCACTCTTCAGATGCCAACACTTTTCAGTATCGTGTCCTGGTGTTCCTGAACAATATTCACACCTGACAGATTGATCAATGTTTTTCGGAGGTGGGTTTGGAAGTTTAGGCTCAATCGGGCTCAACATCCCCAATTCTTTTAATCTGTGATAGAGGCTGGTATATGACTCCCCCAACGGGGTGAATGTTTTCTTTGCCTTATTCCTCCATTCTGGGTCAGGCTTGGGTCTATTTGGGTTTCTGTAGGTTCTAGGAGCAGGGTATGTGTTTTGTGTGTGGTAGACATTATGTGGGTCTTGGGCTCTCCATACATGTGGCGGTGGTGGTGAGTAGGTTTGGGCTTGTGGGTGGTGGTAATGCGGGGCAGTTGGTAGGTAATATGGTGGCGGTGGGCTATATGTGGTTAGTGTATTGTATGGGGTTGGTGGGTTATATGTGGTTGGCGGGTTGTATGGAGTTGACAGGTTTGGTGGGTATGGACGGTATGGTCTTGGTGGTTGTTGGTTACGGTTCCAAGGCCTGCTTTCCACAACTGCTACTTCTTTTTTTTTCTTCTTTCCAATTGCTCCTCCATTCCCAGTCTGTATTACTTGATTCGTGGCCTTAATTGCCGAAAAACTCATGATCTTGTTTGTTTTTAAACCTTCCTCAACAAAGCTCCCCATCTTCACAACCTCATTGAAACTTTTTCCAATTGCTGACACTAAATGACCATAATAAGTAGGATCCAAAGCTTGTAAGAAACAATCTACCATTTCTCCTTCCTTCATCGGCGGATCTACTCTTGCGCTTGTTCTCTTCACCTGAAACCAAACTCCCTGAAGCTTTCTCCTGGCTTTTTCTCCATCTTTGTGTGTGATAGCCTGTCTGGTATGATTTCCAGATTGTATTTGAAATGGTTCGCGAAGGCTTGCACGAGATCGTCCCAAACGAACCACCTGGTATGATCCTGTCGAGTATACCACTCCAAAGCAGAACCGCTTAAACTTTGGCTAAAATACGCCATCAACAGCTCATCCCTGCCTCCTGCACCTCTCATTTTACTGCAATATCCCGTGAGGTGGGCCACCGGGTCTCCATGTCCGCTATACATATCAAACTTCGGCAACTTAAATCCTGTAGGAAGTTGCACTGCAGGGAACAGACACAAATCCTTGTATGCCACACTCACTTTCCCTCCCAATCATTGCATATTGCGAAAGGCGTTTTCCAAATTTTTCACCTTCCTAGCCATCTCCTCTTGCCCTACATTTTTAGCAGGTTACTCTTCGCTCATCTCCATCAGCGGAGTGTGGTATTCGTGATGTCAGAAAGTTGGTTCGGGTGGGTAGTAATGAGGATCTTGTATGTGGAACACTGGTTCACTAGATGATTTGTGCAGGGTGGCAGTGGATGTGCCACATACACTGGAGCAACTTGGGGTGGATAGGATGGTAATTGTTTTGTTGGAGGTGGTGGTACTTGGGAAGTGGAAGCATAATAGTGATGGTAGTCAGGGTATATAGAGGGTGCATTCAATGTGGGTGGTTCGGGATTGGGGTTAGCTGGAGGGATGTATGTGGGATTGGCAGGGTAAGTTGGCAGGGGTTGACCTCTAGACCAAGCCTGATACATTTCGGCCATCAGCTGCTTTAATTTGTACATCTCTTCCTTCATCCCCGCTACGTCCACAATTTCTTCCTCTTGTGCGGGTTCCATGAGATTTGCCTCAATTTCTTGTGACACAGCTTTTGTCATTTTCTTATATCTCGTGTTGTAAGGGTGAGTAGCCAGAATGCCAGTTGCCACAAAAATCTGAAGCTCACAAGCATCAAAACCCATTAGTTGTTAGCTCATGAAGAGATAAGATGCAACGACTTTAAAGTAAACATATTTTCCTCGAGTTGTCATGCATCATCCCGGCCTTTACTTATTTGAGTCATCTCTTTTTCATCTTTTCTTTCTTTTTTTTTCATTTTTTTTCTTTTTCTTATTCATTTCGCAATTGTGTTCCTATTTATTTGCCTACCGTAATTAAAAGAAATAACATAAAGCAAAAGGATTGACAACAACACTTAATTTTCATTGATAGTTCAAAATCATTGATTTACAAGATGATGTTGTAATGCTAATGCAAAGAAATATAAAAAATAAGATGCATGCCCTATGAATACATTAATGCTCCTAGTGCCCACGAGACATCGTTCGGTCTTGCCGCGGGCCTATATGCTAATCCCCTTTGGAGCCTATCCAGGTCAGACATGACTTGTTGCACGAAGAACTTCACCGCTGATACAAAGGTTCCTCGGGACATATCTTCACACAGCTGACTCTTTCGGGTGATGTATTGAGCAATGCGAACAATCTTCTCTCGAACGACCATTTTTTCTTGAAGCAATCGGCTTATCTGTTCAGTGCGAGCATCCAAGGTATGTTGGTTATCTTTCTGTATTTGCTGTAGCTCCAACTCTAGTCGAGCCATAGTTGTGTAACAATGCTCTCTCTCTTCTTCGAGATCCTTGATAATCTTGTTACTTTTAACCGCGGCTGAAACCATTTTCTTTCTTAGCCGAGCTACCTCAAATTCGTGCTTATCTTGTAACTGCCGAACCAACTTGGCCCTTTCTTCAGCATCTCTGGTTATTTGCTTCCGAGCCCTGACTAATTCCTTTTCAGCCTTGTCCAAGTCAAAGCTATAGTCATTCACTTTACGCCGGAGAGTTTCAATCAATTTCTCATCCCGGGCTAAGCGAACGGGGGTCTCAGATGCAATTTTCATTTGAGCAACCTGAGCCTTTAGCATTTCGTTTTCTTTCCTCAGCTGTTTTTTCTCTCCTTCATCAGATGCTGCCTGTAAACCATTTTCAAACTGGAGATTTCTCAATTGTTCCTCCAACAAGCTGATTTTTGCCTTGTATTCTCTTTCTTTGGCCGACCAATTCTGGTTTTCCTTAGACTGCTCCACCAAATCTTGTAGGTGTGGTCTTTTCGAAAGCCGTTCATGCTCAACACCCCGTCGATACCACGTGAAATATCTAGACGATACTTCTCCCCGAGCTCTATTTTGCACACAAGTATCCACTTTCAGGTTTTGACACTTATTCCAAATTTGCCGGATCTTTACTTCAGGGAATTGCCCATCCGGACCAATTTCTATAGCTTGTGAACTGAGATCCCCATCTCTCGGAATAACTTGACATCTACCCAGCTGTCGCAGGGCCCTGTATGGGGCGTAAGGTTGGATGCTTTTCAAGCCCATGATAAAAAATGGTGACCCTTCTGTAGGCATATATATTACCTCGTCAAGAGGTAGCCAATCATATGTCCAATCGATCTGGCCATCGGTCAACGATCGAAGATGCGAAATCCAATCCTTTACTCCCTCTGGAAATTTGACTTCTTTTGTTCTCGTACATAATTCTTCCAGACATGTTCGTCCGGTCGGACCATAATTTGAGAACGAAGGATGATGGCATAGATGTTCAATCAACCAAATCTGCAAAATCAAATTGTACCCTTCAAAGAAGTTGGCTCCAGCTTTGCATACAGTCGAGGCACGGTAGATGTCTGCTAGAATCATTGGAGCTAGAGTACAATTGTCTTGTACTATCAATGTGCTCGCTACCCCGGCAACCTTTATGCTGATGTGCCCATCTTTTCTCGGAAATATGACAATTCCGAGAAATGCCACTAAGAAAGCAAACCTTCGATGCTCCTCCCATTTTGCTCGGTTGGACTTGCTGCATAACTTGTTCGTGGAGTCGTTAAAACCCCCGATGTGTCCATACCTACTATAGATGAAGTTCAAGGAGCAAAACCCGTTGGCTAAATCTTTGTTGTGGACATTCCTCGCAATTTTCAAAGAATCCGGAAAACGATGCACCATTACCGTTCTTGGCGATACCGGGTATTTTCCTTTTAAGGGGACCTCATTCTTCCCTATATAGAAAGCAATTTCCTCCAGAGTAGGAGTGAGTTCAAAATCCGGGAGATGTAATACATTGTGTGCCGGGTCCCAATATGTGACCAATGCTCTAATCATGTCACCTCGGGGAATTATGTCCAATAATCCCGTAAGATCTTTCAAGTAACCCTTGACCCAGTCCTGATTTTCCGTTCCCATGTCTTGCCACCACAGTTTCAGCTCCAAAGGGATTTTATTCATTAAGGAGAAATGTTCATTCAACATTGTGCTCGTCCTGCACATTTATCAAGGCGATTTTATTTAGAAAAGAGGAAATCTTTTTTTTCAATGCAAGTTTTCATTTTTTGAAAGAATCATGGTTCTCGAAGTGGCCATTTTTGCCGAAACAGCCTTCCGGCGTCCTTTCGGAACATTCGGCCGTTTCCAAAAATAGCAATCACTTCTATTATTTGAAAAAAAATCTTTTTGGTCTTTTCCCAAAAGTGTGGTTGGACCCGTTTAAGGGTTGCCTACGTATCCCACCTAATGATGAGAATCAAACCTGCGTAGTTCGGTCAGATTAATTGACCACTTATTTCAAAAACAAAACCATTTTTCACATTTACGGATTTTCCGGATATCCAATTTCACTAATTCTCATTTCTCTCTCTTTGTTTTTCTTTTCAACAAATTTTCTAGCCTCGGGATTTTCGCCTGTCCGCATAACGATCAAGGACAATAAAATGCAAAACATAATATGCTCGGTCTTTTCCAAATACCGGGTCACCTGTCCTAGATGGACCCAACCCCTGTGTTGAGTCCCCTAAGTCAGATATGATGCAAATAATCGTCCTAGACCTATGTTCAACATCTTATATTTTCATAGAATGCTAGACCGTGTACCCGAGCGGACAACTCGAATCGAGGAGGGGGCTATGTACCGGTGACTCGCGGAGTCAATCGGCTTTGTAACTTATCCGGCCTCTATTTTCTTAATTTTTGGTGACTTTAACAAAAAGGGGAGTCTCAACCAGTAAGCACATCCCCGGGGGTGAAGAAGAGAAGGGTTTTCGGCACAATGTTTATATACAATCCACATAACCACATAATATCAAAGCGATAAAGCACATAGCATGTTGTTCAAATCATATAGTGAAGTCAAACAATATCGCGAATGGCAATTCTAAGGAGCTCGAGTTCTTAAACCCTGAAATCGAAGTTCGGGGTTGGGATTCCCCAGCAGAGTCGCCAGAGCTGTCACACGTCCCTTTTTACTACCCCCACTATAGGAAAAGCATATAAATACGCTTATAGGGTATACCTCGGCGCTCAAATACCCGAAACGGATATAATAGCATAGAGGAAGGAGTTTTTCCAATTAAAGGACAATTGGTTTGGGATTTCGTTGTAATTAATCAGAGTCGCCACTTGAGATAATAATGGTGTCCCAAGTCACCGGTTAATCCCGAATCCGAGGAAATTAACTCTTTCAAAAATGTTTGCGAAACAAAGATCTGGTTAAGGAACTCTGTTAACCCGGGAGAAGGTGTTAGGCATTCCCGGGTTCCGTGGTTTTAGCACGGTCGCTCAATTGTCGTTCTCGACTCTTGTTTGACCCATTATAGATTTTAACAAAATGTAGTGCTTTTTTACTTATATATTTTTACGGAATTTACGACATCGCGAAAACACACCTCGAGTCACACCGCAACCAGTACGCCTGTGACTTTCGGTATATTTCAGCTTTGTCGAGATTTAGATTTGAGTCGCACCAAGTGCACACTCGTTCAAAGGAAAGTACGTTAAATCGTGCCCTAAGTAGTCTATCGACTTTTAGTTGTTTTGGGTAAGACTATGGAGCTAACTAGTAGTCTTCCCGAGTCTAATTATGTTATTTCATTACTAAGGGGGCCCCGTTATTTGGTATCGGGCGAGGCTCGTCCCAAGTATTATTAAGGTTCAATCCTAATACTTAGCTATATTTTCTATGAATGTTCTTTCCTTAGCCGTGTTTGATACTAGGTATTCCAGGCCCTTATTATTTCTGTTTGTTATTGGGCCTGGATTCTGGAACAATCCTCAGCATAATGCCACATATGTCCAGGTCTTAATGACCCAGATCCGGCTTGGGCTTTTAGCCATCGGCCCAACAAGTTTACTACTACAATCCAGGCCCATATTGTATATCAGGCCCAAACCAGATCGAAATAACAAAAGCAGAAATGTAAAATTCATAGTAAAATAGACACAGAGGATTAAGAATGAGATCAAAATACTTTTATTTATCAATAAAAAGAAAAACCACTATACATGATGATCCATATTAATTGTAGATTACAACTAATTAATGTATGTATGGATGAACTACTCATATTCTTTTGCTTTCTGCTAAATGACCTATAACAGTATTGAAATTACTTAGCTAAGAAAGGAAGAATAAGTGATTTAACTATGTGAGACAGTATTTAAACAATCCAAATGCTTACTAATGATAACTAAATTATCTAAGGCTAAGTGATCTGATGATATGTGCACAATTGTATTACTGATCCTAATACGACTTAGCATTATGCAGTGTCACAGACCCAGTTGCAAACGATTTATCAATTCTTCTAACTATTTTTCTCCTTTTGGACTTTGTCTGTATACTAATTCACAGATATGATTAACTACTAATGTTAATACTAGCCAAGCTTATTTGATGTTATCATAGCCAGTTTCACCCAAGTCGTTACTTCATCTGGTTGTTTCCTCTTTTAACTTATTCAAATCTAGATATTGATCAACGAAACAGATTAACTACGTGAGCATGATTGTTATTGATTCATGTGAAGGTCGTTTAACTTTGTTTTAAAGGTTTTTCCTACTTAAACTAAGTGATATTCTATCTACACTACACTACTACTATACTACTTATTACATTGTTTTTGTTTCGGTCTTTCTATTCATACATACTACACTACATCTAAAATTACAGATCTAAACTACACTACACTGTCAATTGGAAATGAAACAGAGATACAAAAACACTAGTATTGGATTTAATCTTTGAACTTCATTTCATCCACACTTCAGCATTACATTTCATTGAACAGGGTATGTACCTGATTCAGCAAAAGAAGCCAATGAGTTCTAGGGAAATCAGGCAGATAAGTAACAGCAAGGACTCAGACAGCAATGCAACCGTATATTGGATGTCAGTGAATAAGGAAAACCACAGCAACAGCAACACAAGAAGAAACCCAGGCAGATACTCGAGCAGAAAACCCAAAGAATCAGATTAAAATCAACAAGTTCTCACTTGAAAAATCCTAGAATAACTACTTGCTATATCACTCCTTTTTCTCTGAACTTTTCTTATCAAAAGTCAGCCCCTATTTTAGTTTTTTTGGGAGTATTTATAGGAATGGGTAAGGGCTGAAACTTGGGGAGAAAGTATGGGATTAAATCTCACTTCTCCTCCTTTTAAAATTATCCATCATACGCTTGGACCCCTAATTCAGTTATGAAACACCTTCCAGCATGTGCTGGAAGGTTCTAAAAGATTCCTTTTAAGGGCTTTTACCAAAGTAACCTTAGGGGTTAAAGATTTTTACAGATTTCCCATTTTAGGGAGACCATTATACCCTTTAATCTCTGCAAAATTGAAGAAATCAGGGGTACAAATGACTCCCTTAACCCTTTATGTTTCAAACTATTTACCAAATTACTAAATTGGTTCCCTTTTATACCCTTGAAGGCACTGTTGAATTACCTGACCTACCTAGGTTAGGTTTCAGCATTTTAAGACTATATTTAACTAGTGGCCAGTCCTTGCATTGGTATTTAAGGACTAGCCAACTCTACTTTAGGGAACTTGTGACGACCCAAAGGGTCATCACTTATTTTTATTAATCATTTCGAGCTTCTGAGGCCTTGAAAACCTCATTATATGTTGCCTCGATTTACGTGCATGATCCGGGCATGTGGCTGGAAAGTTTTTGTGATAGAAAATATGAATTCTATGAGAAATTTGGAGAAAAATAATAATAATATTGATATGGTTGACTTCGGTCAACATTCTTGGTAAACGGACCCGGACACAAGATTGGATGGTCCCGAAAGGTCTGCAGGAAAATATGGGACTTGGACATGCGTCCGGAGTCGAATTCTGAGGCCTAGAGCCCAAGTTATGAATTTTTCTGTGAAATTGTTTATTATGAAATTATTGAAGAAAAATGAATTAATTGACCTTGGTATCGGGCTCGTATTTTGGTTCCGACGCCCGGTACAAGTCTTAAATATTATATATGTGCTTTCTCTGCAAAGTTTGGTGACATTTGGATGTCGTTTGATATGTTTTGGACCTTGAGTTCCAAGTTTAAAAGTTTTGAAAACAAAAAGAATGAAAATCATGAACTTGAGGCTTGATTTGATGAAAACGATGTGATATTGGCGATGTGATCGCACGAACAAGTTTGTAATGTGTTTTTGATGTTGTGTACATGTTTGGTTTGGAGCCAGGGGGCTCGGGTAATGATTTGATAGGCCGTTGGTTCAATTTCTGAAATTTTACACAGCTGATTTTTCACCCAGCTGGTATCTTCGCAATTGCGAAGCATTTCTCGCAATTGCGAAGGTGACAGATCAAGGCAGGGTTCGCAAATGCGAACCCTTGATCGCAAATGCGAAGGGCGCCCAGGAATGTTTGGGTTCGCAAATGCGAACCAAACCTCGCAAATGCGAGGCCTTCTGTGTTACGCCATTCTTCGCAAATGCGAAGAATTCTTCGCAAATGTGAAGGCCCCTCAGCCCAGCTTTGTTCGCAAATGCGAACAAATGTTCGCAAACGCGAAGGCCCTAGAATTGCCTTGGCTTCGCAAATGCGAACTTCCCAGCCTTAGGTTATTTTTCAAACTCCAGAAATTGGTCGGGGTTCGCAATTGCGAACCCATGTTCGCAAATGCGAACACAGAGACCTGTAAATCCCGATTTCCAGCTTCATTTTTCACATTTCACAACCCAAAAACACCCATTGGCGATTTTTCACGAACTCCCTCTTCTTCAAAACAATTGTAAGTCACTTTTTACTTAATTCTTTCAATTCCTAACAACATTAAACATGTTTTTCAATAGAAATCAAAGGTTTTCATGGTAGAATTTCTTGTTTTTGGTAGAATATAGGGTTTTTCATAAATTGGGAAATTGGACCTCGAATTGAGGTCCAATTTTGAAACAAATCATATACTTGAACTCGTGGGGGGATGGGTAACCAGATTTTGGTCCGAACCCCGAGTTCCGACCATGTGGGCCCGGGGTCGAAATTCACTATTCCGGGCATAATGTTGTAAAAGTTGTAATTGGCCTTATGAATTAGTTTGTTGGGTAGTATTGATGATATTAAATTAATTGTGTATAGATACGATTGGATTGGAGCCAAATTTGAAAGGAAAAGGAATTGCCACGGATTGAATTGTTCATAAACATTCGAGGTAAGTGTTTGTTCTATCCTAGCTTGAGGGAATAGGATTATGTGCTATGTGCTATGTGATCGAGTGCGGTGTATGGGCTGTGGTGACGAGCATCCATACACTGGCGTCTAGCATGACCGTGAGTCATTGTTAATACTTGTTGTGAGACATATTTGAAGATAAATTGTTGAATCCTTGCCGGGTTGTAGAATTGTTATTGTTCTCCCTTGTCGGGACTTGTTGTGAAGTGAGACATTGATTGCCCTTGCAGGGACTTTGTTGAAATGATTATTGTGTCCCTTGCCGGGACGGTTCATGATTTGTTGTTTTCTTTCTCTGCCCTTAACTATGATTGTTATTTGGGTGAGGAAGAGTGATAATGCACGAAGGGTGATGCCGTGCCTTGATTTATTATTTATGCACGAAGGTTAATGTCGTGCCTTGTTATTGATTATGCACGAAGGTTAATGTCGTGCCATGTTTTATTGATTATGCACGAAGGTTAAATGCCGTGCCATGTTTTATTGATTATGCACGAAGGATTATGCCGTGCCTTGTTATTGAACCATGTACGAAAGATCATGCCGTACCATGGATGTGAGGATGAGAGTAAAAGTACGAAGGGTGATGCCGTACACTTTATTTGCTTATTTGGTGAGGATGAGAGTAAAAGTACGAAGGGTGATGCCCTACACTTTATTTTCTTATTTGGTGAGGATGAGAGTAAAAGCACGAAGGGTGATGCCGTGCAACTACTTGCTATTCCTTGACTTGATATTACTTGTTTTTCCGTTATACTTTGTTTTTCCTTGTGGACTTATTAACTGTTGTTACTTGTTGAGTTCTTTTGAGATATTCCTTATTGCGCTATTACTTGGTTATTTCTCGTTATTTTGTGGCATACATATAAATGGAACTGCACAGGTTTATGTGGGTGTCTGGTCCTAGGCTTGTCACTACTTCGTCGGGATAGGCCAGGCACTTACCAGCACATGGGGTCGGTTGTGCTGATACTGCACTTCTGTGCATTTTTGCACAGGTCCAGGTTACGATCAGGAGCAGCAGCAGTAAATCTTTTGTGTGGGAGTTGATCACATTTGAGACCGAGGTAGCTTGCAGACGTCCGCAGGCCCGGCGTCTCTCTCTCTTTACTTATGTTATTAGTTGTAGTCTCTTTGTTCTCAGACAAATAGATTATGTTATATTTCTTTCAGACTTTTATGTGTAGTATTCAGTAGTAGTTCGTGAGTTGGTGACTCCACGTCTTGGGTAGAGGATTTCAGTATGATTTTACCTTGAAACTGGTTATTTCCATTTCGATAAAGTCTTCCGCACTTATTTAATTAAAGTTATGGTTTGTTGATAAATTAATTATGAAATATTATTAAAAATAGGATAGTATGAATACGGTGGCTAGCCTAGCTACTACGAGTAGGCGCCATCACGATCCCGATATTGGGGGAAAATCCGGGTCGTGACAAGTTGGTATTAGAGCTCTAGGTTATATAGGTCTCACCACTCACGAACAAGCTTAGTAGAGTTTGAGAGGTAGGTACGGAGACGTCTGTACTTGTCCTCCAGAGTCTATTGAGTTAGGAAAAGTCTCTCATTTGTTCTTTCTTATCGTGCAAATTCATTCTTCAAATGTTAAATTGAATTTCTACTCTTGTCTTCCCACGGATGGCGAAGTCACGTACCGCTTCTTCAGCCGAACAATGGCACAGGCTAGTGATAGATCAACTATGCCTTCAAAAGTTTTACGGAAGTCGGATAGGTTTCACCAAACTCTTCCCTACCACCTTTAGCGGTGCATCTTTTGAGAACCCACGAGATTGTGCTTGACAGTTGTTATGAGGAATTACTGAACGTGGGAATAGTTAAATGCGAGGGTGGTTAATTTTACTGTTCTTCGGATGGAAAACAGAAGTAATGGGAAGATAATGTATTTACCACACCAGTTATGGTCCCAACGGAAGATGCAATTATATCAGGAGGTCACCTAATGAATCGTGTGGGGTTTAAATGGACGTTGACGTCCGGTTGATTTGTTGGAGTCTTGAAGTACAAATATTGTGAATTATTGGAATGTGTATATATATGGTATGGAAAGGTCCTCCAAATAATTTATACATTAAGGTTGGTTCTTTTCATGGGGTAAGAGTCGCCCCAGAGAACAATGAAGAGTATATGAGTAAATGGGGTAGCTCATCAGTGTTAAGCCAACATAGCAAAAGAGGAAAGTCGCCGTCGATGTTTGTGCAAGCCTACGAAGAGGGCAAGCCGTCCAATGCAACACTATCTACTAAACTCTATTTTAAGAAAATATTCTGAAGACGTCACCCCCGAGATTCTCTGCAATATGTAGTATATGCGATCTGAATGGTTGTACCAGGTCACAATGTGTGTCCGAATATATATTGTCATGAGCAATAAGTTAACTGAGCCTTAAAAGGAATTGTTGTGAATGTGGAATTTTGGAGAAATACAATTTAGGAAAGCACTTAGGCTACACGCTCCATTGCAGTTAATATTTATCCTACATGGCCAGCCAGATGTATAGGTCAGGATGTTAGAGGTGGAGGTGAAAATCCTAGAGGTGGAGACCCAACCATTGATATAATTTTTATGGTATGAGGGAGGTCACTACACCAGATGGTGTCATCACATGTATAATTCAGATTGTTATAAACAGAATAATTTTCCCTTAATTTGGTTTGGTTTGTTTTTCATTATTTGAAAGAAAAGTTTAGGCGAGCCCTTTTAACATGCTCCATTCATGGGTGAGCATCGTAATCATAAAATCTGCTTATGGAAATACTCACATTGAGATATTACATGAGGATAGACATCCCTATTATTAGGTGTTAGTCACTAAAATATCCATGAGGCTAAGAGTGACTTTATATTACTTATTACAGTGAGTTTTGATATAATTCTCGGAATAACTAATTTTAATCGTTAATTGTGTGCCCTATCAGTATGAGGGTTCATTTTATGTCGTGATTATCTTTGACGGACGATTATTGAAAGGAAGAAAGAAAGGAAATGAAAAATTTCAGATGATATGATGTGCAAGCACTGTGATTCAGAGTTGAGGATGAGATCCTCCAATTTTTGGCATAATGTGAAATATTTCTAAGCCGAGCTTCAAGCCTGCGGTGGATATCATATGAGGACTGGGTCCTGGTAGTAAGAGTTTATGTGTTTAAAATTCTTCTTTTATGAAATTAATATTTTCGTATTGCATTCGTAAATAAGAGTCATGTCCGTTAGGACTATTTGACAATTCTTGTATAGTTTCTATTCATATTTAGCCATTTCTATTTTGAAACCGTTGAGCTTAGCCTTTGAGACGAGCACCGGGTAAGGATAAATATGATGCATTAATTTGGGAAAATAATCACGAGGTCACCATACCTCATTCTGAGTAAAGCGGGATTTGTAGAATAAGGTATTTGATAACACGTAGTTAACTGGCAATGTTGTAATTTAGGGACGACTCCTATCGCCGAAGTCATGGTTATGTGTATAAGTACGAAGTGTTCATGCCTTAGTTAGACTGGCTCGTGATAGTACCCATGGATAACGTATTGATATGCTCCCGCAGTTAGGAAGTGCATGCGCAACATCTCAGAGTGGTTCTTCAGACTCTGAAGGATAATCAACTATATGCCAAATTTTCGAAATGTGAGTTCTGGTTGAGTTCGGTGGCATTTCTGGGTCACACTGTATCAGTGGAAGGTATTCAGGTAGACCCAAAGAAGATTGAGGCAGTCCAAAATTGGCCTCGACCAGCTTCAGTGACTGAGATCCGTAGTTTCTTGGGATTAGCAGGTTACTACCGTCGATTTGTAGAGGGGTTTTCTTCTATTGCAGCCCCGATGACTAGATTGACCCAAAAGGGTATCCAGTTCCAGTGGTCAGAGGAGTGTGAGGCGAGCTTTCAGAAGCTCAAGACAGCCTTGACCACCGCGTCAGTGTTGATACTACCTACGGGTACAGGGCCTTATACAGTTTATTGTGACGCATCTCGTACAGGGCTTGGAGCGGTATTGATGCAGGATGGTAAGGTTATCGCTTATGCTTCGAGGCGGTTAAAGATACATGAGAAGAATTATCCAGTTCATGATCTTGAGTTAGCAGCAGTGGTTCATGCCTTAAAGATCTGGAGGCATTATCTATATGGTGTGACATGTGAGGTGTACACTGATCACAAAAGCCTACAGTACTTGTTCAAACAAAAGGAGTTGAATCTACGACAGCGGAGATGGTTAGAGTTGCTAAAAGACTATGATGTTACTATATTATATCACCCAGGTAAGGCCAATGTGGTGGCCGATGCATTGAGTAGAAAGTATGCCAGCATGGGTAGTCTTGCATATATTCCGGTCAATCAGAGACCATTAGCTTTAGATGTCCAGGCCTTAGCCAACCGGTTCGTGAGATTAGACATTTCTGAGCCTAGCAGGGTGTTAGTCTGCACGGTCGCTCGTTCTTCTTTATTAGAGCGTATCCGTGAGAGGCAATTTGATGATCCTCATTTGCGTGAGTTGAGAGATACAGTACAGCGGGGAGGTGCCACACAGGTAAATCTAGATGATGATGGGGTATTGAGATTGCAGGGTCGAGTTTGTGTGCCTAATGTCGAAGGGATTCGAGAGTTGATCTTAGCGGAGGCCCACAGTTCGCGGTATTCCATTCACCCTGGCACCGTGAAGATGTACCAGGACTTACGGCAGCACTATTAATGGCGCAGAATGAAAAAGAGATATCATTGCGTATGTCGCTCGGTGTCTAAATTTGTCAGCAGGTGAAATATGAACACCAGAGGCCTGGTGGTGTATTCCGGAGGATTGAGATTCCCGAGTGGAAATGGGAGCGGATCACTATGGACTTCGTTACGGGACTTCCTTTGACTCGGAGGAAATTTGATGCTATTTGGGTCATTGTTGATAGGCTGACCAAGTCAGCACACTTTATTCTAGTATATGTCTCCTACTCGTCGGAGAGGTTAGCAGAGGTTTACATTTGGGAGATTGTTCGTCTCCATGGGGTGCCAGTATCTATTATCTCTCATCGGGGTACGCAGTTTACCTCGCGGTTCTAAAGAGCGGTCCAGCAGGAGTTAGGCACCTAGGTTCAGTTGAGTACAACTTTTCATCCTCAGACGGACGGCTAGTCCGAGAGGACTATTCAGATTCTAGAGGACATGCTTCGAGCCTGTGTCATTGATTTTGGAGACTCGTGGGACCTGTTTCTGCCATTAGCGGAGTTCGCCTACAACAACAGCTACCAGTCTAGCATCCGGATGGCCCCGTATGAGGCGTTGTATGGTAGGCGATGTCGGTCTCCAGTTGGATGTTTTGAGC
Organism: Nicotiana noctiflora; assembly: GCA_032618575.1. NCBI lineage: Eukaryota > Viridiplantae > Streptophyta > Magnoliopsida > Solanales > Solanaceae > Nicotiana > Nicotiana noctiflora. The sequence continues at coordinate 156,656 of JASVEL010013127.1, forward strand.
CGGGAGAGGCTCGGTTGTTGGGTACGGACTTAGTTCGGGAGGCCTTGGACAAGGTCAAGACTATCCAAGAGAGATTGTTCAGCTCAGTACGGACAGAAGACTTATGCGGATCGTAAGGTTCGAGATGTAGATTTTATGGTTGGTGAGCGAGTACTGCTCCGAGTGTCGCCTATGAAGGGCGTGATGAGGTTCGGGAAAAAGGGCAAGCTCTGCCCTAGGTATATTGGTCCATTTGAAATTCTTGACAAAGTGGGAGGGGTGGCTTACAGACTAGCTTGTCCGCCTAGCTTATCAGCCGTGCATCCAGTTTTTCATGTATCTATGCTTCGGAGATAACACGGCGATCCCACACATGTATTAGACTTCAGCACTGTCCAATTGGACAATGATCTATCTTACGAGGAGGAGCCGGTGGCCATTCTAGACCGGCAGGTTCGACGGTTGAGGTCGAAGAGTTATCCTTCTGTGCGTGTTCAGTGGAGAGGTCAGCCTCCTGAGGCATCGACCTGGGAGTCCGAGTCTGATATGCGGAATCGCTACCCATAATTATTTCCTAACTCAGGTACTTCTTCCTTTTGTCCATTCGAGGACGAACGGTTGTTTTAGAGGTGGAGATTGTGACGGCCCAAAGGTTCATCACTTATTTTTATTAATCATTTCGAGCTTCTGAGGCCTTGAAAACCTCATTCTATATTGCCTCGATTTACGTGCAAGATCCGGGCATGTGGCCGAAAAGTTTTTGTGATAGAAAATATGAATTCTATAAGAAATTTGGAGAAAAATGATATTAATATTGATATGGTTGACTTCGGTCAACATTCTTGGTAAACGGACCCGAACCCGAGATTGGATGGTCCCGAAAGGTCTGTAGGAAAATATGGAACTTGGACATGCGTCCGGATTCGAATTCTGAGGCCTAGAGCCCAAGTTATGAATTTTTCTGTGAAATTGTTTTTGATGAAATTATTGAAGGAAAATGAATTAATTGACCTTGGTATCGGGCTCGTATTTTAAACGTGCAATGCAGAAAAGTATTCCCTTGTTAGAAGGTGGGCGCCTAACAGAAATTAAACGTGCAATGCAGAAAAGTATTCCCTTGTTTGAAGGTGGGCGCCTAATTGAAATTAAACATGCAATGCAGAAAAGTATTCCCTTGTTAGAAGGTGGGCGCCTAACAGAAATTAAACGTGCAATGCAGAAAAGTATTCCCTTGTTAGAAGGTGGGCGCCTAACAGAAATTAAACGTGCAATGCAGAAAAGTATTCCCTAGTTAGAAGGTGGGCACCTAACAGAAATTAAACGTGCAATGCAGAAAAGTATTCCCTTGTTAGAAGGTGGGCGCCTAACAGAAATTAAACGTGCAATGCAGAAAAGTATTCCCTTGTTAGAAGGTGGGCGCCTAACAAAAATTAAACGTGTAATGCAGAAAAGTATTCCCTCAGCCTGATGACTGGGGAGTGGATTTTTGAAGATGCTACCTTCCTTTTTTTGGTATTTTGTTTGACCAATTGTCTCTCACCTATGAATTTCTCCACTTATTGGCAAACTTTCTCTTTTTGGTGTTTTCTATTTTTCCACATTGGTCACATTCACTTTAAAGTGAATAGTGACAATTTGTTCCTGCATGAATCAAGAAATAAAATTTATTAGATATAAACTGCTGGCAACTGACATCTGCCATCCCTGCCTCTTATTGCTTTCCTCTTTTTTGCTTTATCTCCTGCTGTGTGGCTTTTCAGCTGCCTATCTTCTGCAAACTCTTTTTGTATTTTCTTATTTTTTCCTTTTTGTTTCGTTTTCTTTTCCTTTGGCCATGTTTGCCAAACTTCTTTATTTTCTCCCAGACTCTTCTTTCTTTCTGATCCAGTGTTGTTTCAGCTTTCGTTATCAGGATCTCTAGTTAGCTCTCAAAAGATAAACAATGAAATGTAGAAAAATGAAAGAAGGTAAAGGGTGTTTTGGAGAGGTGATAGAACTTATCTGGGTATTTGCTGACTGATTCTGCTGACCATGCCATGTATTTAAACTCTGACCCAGTTCGTTCCAATCATTATTCTAACTCCGAATTGTTTTCAACCCAAACTGATACTATTTTTGTTGCCTTTTCTCTTTTCCTGGTAGTCCTTACGATCGCCCTATGGTGCCTCGAAAGTTTTTCACGGATAGGACTCTCTCATTTATTCTCTCAACCTCACAATCGTCTCATAGTGCCGGTTAAGGTTTTCACTGATGAGACTCTCTCATTTTATTTCTCTCAAACTCACAATCGCCTCACAGTGCCGGTTAAGGTTTTCACCGATGAGACTCTCTCATTTTTTTCATTTTTCATTTTTTCCTTTTGTATTTTGTTTTCTGTACCACGGGTATTATCCGATGTCTTGCTCTTCCTTCATTGCATCTGTTATCATTTTGGAATTGATCAGAAGGTCTTTCTTTGGACCGTAACGTGTCTTTTGGATGGGTTAAGAAAGAAAGGTATAAAGGCTCAAAATTTTACGAGGGTTCAAAAATATTTACAACTCTCGGAATTTATTCAACATAACTTCTGCCCCAGTTTCAATATGTGGGGAATTTTTGGATTTTTTCATTATTGTGACCGAACCTCAGATGGGTTGCCTACGTACCCTTTCGGGATCAAGTCAGACGTAGTTCATCCAACTACATTAGTTAGATGGATTTCTTTTTGACTTTTTCCCGATTTCTTGTCTTTTTCTTCTTTTTCTCTTTTTTTTCTTTTTTTTTTCTCTTTCTTCCTTTTTTTCTTTTCCTTTTTTTTCATTCATCAGTTTCCACTTTGCCAATTTTAATTGTCAATTTTCTTATTGCGCTATAAGCGATTCCGAGAGAGGGATATGAAAGAACATATTCATTAAGGCTCAAAGGGGTTGTCAATGGATAAAGTGTTTGGATAGAGAATAAAACACCTTCGTCATTTCAATTCCAAAATCACAACAAAATACAAAACATACAATTGAAAAGAAATCATACATAGTATCTTTTGACCGCATCTGAATTGATAGCAGTCTCCACGCACTTTCCTTCAACATCTGTTAAATATAATGCCCCATTGGACAATACCCGCAATACTACAAATGGCCCCTGCCAATTTGGCGCAAACTTTCCCTTTGCGTCGGCCCAATGCGGTAAGATACGCCTCAATACGAGTTGTCCGACTTCAAACTTCCGAGGACGCACCTTCTTATTGTATGCTCTGGCCATTCTTCGTTGATACAACTGCCCATGGCAAACTGCCGCCAATCTCTTTTCATCAATGAGACTTAGTTGTTCCAGCCGGGCTTTTACCCATTCTTCGTCATCTATTCCAGCTTCAGCTATGATCCGCAATGACGATATTTCTACTTCTGCGGGTATAACAGCCTTCGTCCCATACACCAGTGAGTAAGGTGTGGTTCCAATAGAAGTATGCACTGTCGTGCGGTAACCCATAAGAGCAAAGGGTAACTTTTCATGCCATTGCATGGATCCCTCCACCATTTTCTGGAGAACCTTCTTGATATTATTATTCGCCGCTTCTACTGCCCCATTCGCCTTTTGCCTATAAGGTGTGGAATTGCGATGTGTCATCTTAAATCCCTCGTAAACTTCCGCCATGAGGTGACTATTTAGATTGGCTCCATTATCTGTGACGATCACCTTGGGAATTCCAAACCGGCATATAATATTCTCATGCACAAAGTCAACCACCGCTTTCTTTGTCACTGCCTTGAACGTTTTTGCCTCAACCCACTTGGTGAAATAATCGATTGCAACCAAGATGAATCTATGCCCGTTGGAGGCTGCTGGATCTATCGGACCGATAACATCCATGCCCCAGGCGACAAAGGGCCATGGTGCAGTCATTGTATGCAATTCATAAGGCGGGGAATGGATTAGATCTCCATGTACCTGGCACTGGTGACATTTCCTCACATATCTGATACAATCACGCTCCATAGTGAGCCAATAATACCCAGCTCTCAAAATTTTCTTTGCAAGGACATATCCGCTCATGTGGGGTCCACAGGCTCCAGCATGTACTTCATTCATAATCTCATCAGCTTGTTGTGCATCCACACACCTCAATAACCCCAGATCTGGTATTCTCTTGTATATGACTCCTCCACTGAGAAAAAATCCATTAGCTAAGCGTCTGATGGCTCTTTTCTGATCTCCAGTGGCCTGCTCCGGGTATTTGCCAGCTTTCAGGTATTCCCTGATGTCATGATACCACGGTTCTCCATTCAATTCTTCTTCCACAGCAAAGCAGTAAGCCTTTAGATCACGGACTTGGATCTGGAGTGGATCTATATAAGTCTTGTCCGGATGATACAGCATGGAGGACAGTGTGGCCAAAGCATCTGCAATCTCATTGGGCATTCTTGGGATGTGTTTGAATTCTATGAACTGGAATCTTTGGGATAACTCATGCAAACAATACCGATAAGGTATCAATTTCAAATCTCGTGTCTCCCATTCTCCTTGGATTTGGTGTACCAAAAGATCCGAGTCACCCATGACCAAAATCTCTTGAATACCCATGTCTATAGCCATCCTTAATCCCAAGATACATGCCTCATATTCGGCCATGTTGTTGGTACAGAAAAATCGAAGTTGAGCTGTGACGGGATAGTGTTGACCCGTACCTGAAATGAGTACCGCTCTGATACCAACGCCCTTGCTGTTGACGGCTCCGTTGAAGTACATTTTCCATCCTGGCTTCTCATCTTGTTCTATTTCCTCGACATTCATAGCCTCCTCATCCGGAAAGTATGTCTTTAAAGGCTCATATTCATCATCCACTGGATTCTCTGCTAAGTGGTCCACAATTGCTTGTGCCTTCATTGCCGTACGAGTCACATAGATAATGTCAAATTTTGTGAGCAGAATCTGCCACTTAGCAAGTCTCCCTGTAGGCATAAGCTTCTGAAATATGTACTTCAGAGGATCCAGTCGTGATATCAAGTATGTGGTATATGCTGACAAATAATGCTTCAATTTCTGAGCCACCCAGATCAACGCACAACAAGTTCTTTCTAGTTGAGTATATTTCACCTCGTAAGATGTGAACTTCTTACTGAGGTAATATATAGCTTGTTCTTTCTTTCCCATCTCATCGTGATGGCCTAGAATACAACCAAAGGAGTTATCGAGCACCGTCAAGTACAAAATCAGAGGTCGCCCCGGCTCTGGAGGAACTAACACTGGAGGATTGGCCAAATATTCCTTGATCTTGTCGAAGGCTTCCTGACATTCGTCGGTCCATTTCACTGCTGCATCTTTCTTTAACAACTTGAAGATGGGCTCACATGTTGATGTCAACTGAGCGATGAACCGGCTAATGTAATTCAACCTCCCCAATAAGCTCATTACCTCCTTTTTGTTCTTCGGCGGGGGTAGACTTTGGATGGCCTTGATCTTTGATGGATCTAGTTCAATACCTCGCCGACTCACTATAAACCCCAACAATTTCCCTGAAGGTACTCCGAAGGCGTACTTCGTAGGATTGAACTTTAGATTGTACCTCCGGAGTCTTTGGAAAAACTTTCTCAGATCCCTCACGTGATCAGGTTGCTTTTTGGACTTTATGATGACATCGTCCACATATACTTCGATTTCGTGGTGCATCATATTATGGAACATCGTGGTCATTGCCCTCATATAAGTTTCCCCGGCATTCTTTAATCCAAACGGCATTACCCTGTAACAATACGTTCCCCAAGGTGTAATGAAAGCAGTTTTCTCCGCGTCTTCTTCGTCCATCAAGATCTGGTGATAACCTGCATAACAATCCACAAATGAACCGATCTCATGTTTGGCACAATTGTCGATCAATATGTGGATGTTTGGCAATGGGAAGTCATCTTTTGGACTGGCTTTGTTGAGGTCTCTGTAATCCACACACACTCTGGTTTTTCCATCTTTCTTTGGGACCGGCACGACGTTCGCCAACCAGGTGGGGTATTTGGTGACTCGTATGACCTTCACCTCAAACTGCTTATTCACCTCTTCTTTTATCTTTACACTAATGTCCGTTTTGAATTTCTGTAACTTTTGCTTTACTGGCCAGCATTTGGGGTAGATAGGCAACTTGTGTACCACCAGATCAGTGCTAAGTCCGAGCATGTCATCATAGGACCAGGCAAAAATGTCCTTAAACTCATGCAACAACCTTATCAATTCTTCCCTGAGGGGTGTCTCCAAATGAACACTAATCTTTGTTTCCCGGACATTATCTTCACTCCCCAAATTGATGGATTCTGTATCACTCAAATTTGGTTTGGGCTTTTCCTCGTATTGGTTCATGTCCTTACTTATTTCCTCCAGGGCTTCCTCATCCTCGCATTCTATCTCACTATCCTCCTTAATTTCTTGTATGGTAATGCGACTATCAGAACTGGGTCGAGAATCCTTCATGCATGACATGGCATCAGAATCAACACATACAGAACTGTACAGAAGAAAAAAGAAAATAAGGCAAAAAATAAAGAAAAGTAAAACTGCATTTTATTGATAAAAAGATAAACAAAGTTCGGGATACATTTTGATTTTTCTTTTCATAAGGGGGTGGGAGAACTACAAAAAGTAACAATTATTTTTGTGGGAAAGCGATGATAAAATTTTCAGAGCTAACTACTAGGACTCCTTCCCGATAGGGAAAGGAGTGGCTTCCCAATTGTTCAGCATGACGCCAGATCCCACAAACTGCACATCCATTTTGCTAGTGCCTTCCCCCACCTCAACCATATTCACATCCCCAAATATCTTATCAAACCTCAGAAGCTCTTCATCAGGTCGGGTCTCGATGTACCTTGACACAGCAGATGTCCGTTATTTAGTACCAGGCTTGGTAAAGGTGTCGGATAGTTTGGGTATAGGCTTAGGCAGGGTCCAGTTCTTTTTGGCTTTGGAGGCTCTTCGGATGTCGGCATAAGTGGGTTTGAACCCTAAGCCGAAAGTACCTTTGTTTTCTGGCAGTTGAACCGGTTGGATAACTCCTTACAAAGCTTTGCCCAGCCCTTTTCCTGGCGCAAACCCATTTTTAAGCATCTCCCTAGCCACCATCACAGCAGTAGGTGCTACCGTAGGGATCGACAGTTTTTCTCCTTCAGCAATTTTGTTTACTGCTATGGTATCTGTCATCTGGTAGACCCAAGGTCCCCTATCTCCGTCAGCACCATCAAACGGCATCACAACATTGCAGGTATTTTCTTCCCCATGCACCACAATTTCTTGCTGCTCCCATTCGAATTTGACCATCTGGTGTAAAGACGATGGCACTGCCTTGGCCGCGTGGATCCATGGTCGTCCTAGCAATAAATTATAGGACACAGCAATATTCAACACCTGAAATTCCATAGTAAAATCCACAGGTCCAATGGTCACTTCGAAGACAATGTCTCCAACGTGTTCTTACCTCCCCCATCAAATCCTCTCACATTTATACTGTTCTTCCGAATTCTATCCGGACTGACATTCAGCGTCCCCAAAGTTGACAGCGGGCAAATATTTGCGCTTGAACCATTATCTATCAATACTCTGGTCACCACCGACTCCTCGCTCTTTACCGTAAGATAAAGCACCCTATTGTGCTCGGTTCCCTCAACAGGCAATTCATTATCTGAGAACGTAATCCTATTAGACTCAAAGATCTTATTGGTAATCTTTTCAAGGTGACAGACTGAGATCTTCTCTGGGACATGAGCCTTGTTCAATATCTTCATCAGAGCTTTCCTGTGTTCTTCTAAGTGTATTAACAACGAGAGCAAAGAGATCTGTGCAGGGGTTTTCCTCAGTTGTTCGACTATGGAGTAATCTTGTGCTTTTATCTTTTTGAGGAATTCCTCCGCCTCTTCCTCGGACACTGGCTTCTTCAACTGATTCTCTTTCACTGTTTTCATTCTTCTTAACTCTTCTGGGGCAAAACACCTCCCAGACCGAGTCAGACCGTGAGTTTCATTGATTTCTCCGGATACCTCTTTCCCTTTATAGATCACTGCTACCTTGTTGTAATTCCAAGGTACAGTCTTCGTGTTTACTACCGGCATCTGCACCACCGGTCTTATGATTACTGGTTCCACATTCGCGCCTTTTACTGTTAATATCGGCTTCACGCCTGGTACTACAACCTTCAAATTCTCCACCACTACTTGCCTTTTTACTATTTCCACAACAATCACTTTTTCTTTCTCAGCTTCCTTTTCTGTTCTGCTACTGGCTTTAATCATCATAACAGACTGAGACGGCTTCCGACTGCTCTCATCCTGCGCCAATTCTATCATATGTGTTTCATGGTGAGCTGCCAGTGGGTTTTGCGTGATGTTTGGAGCTTCCGGAGCTTGCACTTCAATTCTCCGACTATCAATAAGATCCTGGATAGCACTCTTCAGATGCCAACACTTTTCAGTATCGTGTCCTGGTGTTCCTGAACAATATTCACACCTGACAGATTGATCAATGTTTTTCGGAGGTGGGTTTGGAAGTTTAGGCTCAATCGGGCTCAACATCCCCAATTCTTTTAATCTGTGATAGAGGCTGGTATATGACTCCCCCAACGGGGTGAATGTTTTCTTTGCCTTATTCCTCCATTCTGGGTCAGGCTTGGGTCTATTTGGGTTTCTGCAGGTTCTAGGAGCAGGGTATGTGTTTTGTGTGTGGTAGACATTATGTGGGGCTTGGGCTCTCCATACATGTGGCGGTGGTGGTGAGTAGGTTTGGGCTTGTGGGTGGTGGTAATGCGGGGCAGTTGGTAGGTAATATGGTGGCGGTGGGCTATATGTGGTTAGTGTATTGTATGGGGTTGGTGGGTTATATGTGGTTGGCGGGTTGTATGGAGTTGACGGGTTTGGTGGGTATGGACGGTATGGTCTTGGTGGTTGTTGGTTACGGTTCCAAGGCCTGCTTTCCACAACTGCTACTTCTTCTTTTTTCTTCTTTCCAATTACTCCTCCGTTCCCAATCTGTATTGCTTGATTCGTGGCCTTAATTGCCGAAAAACTCATGATCTTGTTTGTTTTTAAACCTTCCTCAACAAAGCTCCCCATCTTCACAACCTCATTGAAACTTTTTCCAATTGCTGACACTAAATGACCATAATAAGTAGGCTCCAAAGCTTGTAAGAAACAATCTACCATTTCTCCTTCCTTCATCGGCGGATCTACTCTTGCGCTTGTTCTCTTCACCTGAAACCAAACTCCCTGAAGCTTTCTCCTGGCTTTTTCTCCATCTTTGTGTGTGATAGCCTGTCTGGTATGATTTCCAGATTGTATTTGAAATGGTTCGCGAAGGCTTGCACGAGATCGTCCCAAACGAACCACCTGGTATGATCCTATCGAGTATACCACTCCAAAGCAGAACCGCTTAAACTTTGGCTAAAATACGCCATCAACAGCTCATCCCTGCCTCCTGCACCTCTCATTTTACTGCAATATCCCGTGAGGTGGGCCACCGGGTCTCCATGTCCGCTATACATATCAAACTTCGGCAACTTAAATCCTGTAGGAAGTTGCACTGCAGGGAACAGACACAAATCCTTGTATGCCACGCTCACTTTCCCTCCCAATCCTTGCATATTGCGAAAGGCGTTTTCCAAACTTTTCACCTTCCTAGCCATCTCCTCTTGCCCTACATTTTTAGCAGGTTTCTCTTCGCTCATCTCCATCAGCGGAGTGTGGTATTCGTGATGTCGAAAGTTGGTTCGGGTGGGTAGTAATGAGGATCTTGTATGTGGAACACTGGTTCACTAGATGATTTGTGCAGGGTGGCAGTGGATGTGCCACATACACTGGAGCAACTTGGGGTGGATGGGATGGTAATTGTTTTGTTGGAGGTGGTGGTACTTGGGAAGTGGAAGCATAATAGTGATGGTAGTCAGGGTATGTAGAGGGTGCATTCAATGTGGGTGGTTCAGGATTGGGGTTAGCTGGAGGGATGTATGTGGGATTGGCAGGGTAAGTTGGCGAGGGTTGACCTCTAGACCAAGCCTGATACATTTCGGCCATCTGCTGCTTTAATTTGTACATCTCTTCCTTCATCCCCGCTACGTCCACAATTTCTTCCTCTTGTGCGGGTTCCATGAGATTTGCCTCAATTTCTTGCGACACGGCTTTTGTCATTTTCTTATATCTCGTGTTGTAAGGGTGAGTAGCCAGAATGCCAGTTGCCACAAAAATCTGAAGCTCACAAGCATCAAAACCCATTAGTTGTTAGCTCATGAAGAGATAAGATGCAACGACTTTAAAGTAAACATATTTTCCTCGAGATGTCATGCATCATCCCGGCCTTTACTTATTTGAGTCATCTCTTTTTCATCTTTTCTTTCTTTTTTTTTTTCATTTTTTTTCTTTTTCTTTTTCATTTCGCAATTGTGTTCCTATTTATTTGCCTACCGTAATTAAAAGAAATAACATAAAGCAAAAGGATTGACAACAACACTTAATTTTCATTGATAGTTCAAAATCATTGATTTACAAGATGATGTTGTAATGCTAATGCAAAGAAATATAAAAAATAAGATGCATGCCCTATGAATACATTAATGCTCCTAGTGCCCACGAGACATCGTTCGGTCTTGCCGCGGGCCTATATGCTAATCCCCTTTGGAGCCTATCCAGGTCAGACATGACTTGTTGCACGAAGAACTTCACCGCTGATACAAAGTTTCCTCGGGACATATCTTCACACAGCTGACTCTTTCGGGTGATGTATTGAGCAATGCGAACAATCTTCTCTCGAACGACCATTTTTTCTTGAAGCAATCGGCTTATCTGTTCAGTGCGAGCATCCAAGGTATGTTGGTTATCTTTCTGTACTTGTTGTAGCTCCAACTCTAGTCGAGCCATAGTTGTGTAACAATGCTCTCTCTCTTCTTCGAGATCCTTGATAATCTTGTTACTTTTAACCGCGGCTGAAACCATTTTCTTTCTTAGCCGAGCTACCTCAAATTCGTGCTTATCTTGTAACTGCCGAACCAACTTGGCCCTTTCTTCAGCATCTCTGGTTATTTGCTTCCGAGCCCTGACTAATTCCTTTTCAGCCTTGTCCAAGTCAAAGCTATAGTCATTCACTTTACGCCGGAGAGTTTCAATCAATTTCTCATCCCGGGCTAAGCGAACGGGGGTCTCAGATGCAATTTTCATTTGAGCAACCTGAGCCTTTAGCATTTCGTTTTCTTTCCTCAGCTGTTTTTTCTCTCCTTCATCAGATGCTGCCTGTAAACCATTTTCAAACTGGAGATTTCTCAATTGTTCCTCCAACAAGCTGATTTTTGCCTTGTATTCTCTTTCTTTGGCCGACCAATTCTGGTTTTCCTTAGACTGCTCCACCAAATCTTGTAGGTGTGGTCTTTTCGAAAGCCGTTCATGCTCAACACCCCGTCGATACCACGTGAAATATCTAGACGATACTTCTCCCCGAGCTCTATTTTGCACACAAGTATCCACTTTCAGGTTTTGACACTTATTCCAAATTTGCCGGATCTTTACTTCAGGGAATTGCCCATCCGGACCAATTTCTATAGCTTGTGAACTGAGATCCCCATCTCTCGGAATAACTTGACATCTACCCAGCTGTCGCAGGGCCCTGTATGGGGCGTAAGGTTGGATGCTTTTCAAGCCCATGATAAAAAATGGTGACCCTTCTGTAGGCATATATATTACCTCGTCAAGAGGTAGCCAATCATATGTCCAATCGATCTGGCCATCGGTCAACGATCGAAGATGCGAAATCCAATCCTTTACTCCCTCTGGAAATTTGACTTCTTTTGTTCTCGTACATAATTCTTCCAGACATGTTCGTCCGGTCGGACCATAATTTGAGAACGAAGGATGATGGCATAGATGTTCAATCAACCAAATCTGCAAAATCAAATTGTACCCTTCAAAGAAGTTGGCTCCAGCTTTGCATACAGTCGAGGCACGGTAGATGTCTGCTAGAATCATTGGAGCTAGAGTACAATTGTCTTGTACTATCAATGTGCTCGCTACCCCGGCAACCTTTATGCTGATGTGCCCATCTTTTCTCGGAAATATGACAATTCCGAGAAATGCCACTAAGAAAGCAAACCTTCGATGCTCCTCCCATTTTGCTCGGTTGGACTTGCTGCATAACTTGTTCGTGGAGTCGTTAAAACCCCCGATGTGTCCATACCTACTATAGATGAAGTTCAAGGAGCAAAACCCGTTGGCTAAATCTTCGTTGTGGACATTCCTCGCAATTTTCAAAGAATCCGGAAAACGATGCACCGTTACCGTTCTTGGCGATACCGGGTATTTTCCTTTTAAGGGGACCTCATTCTTCCCTATATAGAAAGCAATTTCCTCCAGAGTAGGAGTGAGTTCAAAATCCGGGAGATGTAATACATTGTGTGCCGGGTCCCAATATGTGACCAATGCTCTAATCATGTCACCTCGGGGAATTATGTCCAATAATCCCGTAAGATCTTTCAAGTAACCCTTGACCCAGTCCCTGATTTTCCGTTCCCATGTCTTGCCACCACAGTTTCAGCTCCAAAGGGATTTTATTCATTAAGGAGAAATGTTCATTCAACATTGTGCTCGTCCTGCACATTTATCAAGGCGATTTTATTTAGAAAAGAGGAAAATCTTTTTTTTCAATGCAAGTTTTCATTTTTTGAAAGAATCATGGTTCTCGAAGTGGCCATTTTTGCCGAAACAGCCTTCCGGCGTCCTTTCGGAACATTCGGCCGTTTCCAAAAATAGCAATCACTTCTATTATTTGAAAAAAAATCTTTTTGGTCTTTTCCCAAAAGTGTGGTTGGACCCGTTTAAGGGTTGCCTACGTATCCCACCTAATGACGAGAATCAAACCTGCGTAGTTCGGTCAGATTAATTGACCACTTATTTCAAAAACAAAACCATTTTTCACATTTACGGATTTTCCGGATATCCAATTTCACTAATTCTCATTTCTCTCTCTTTGTTTTTCTTTTCAACAAATTTTCTAGCCTCGGGATTTTCGCCTGTCCGCATAACGATCAAGGACAATAAAATGCAAAACATAATATGCTCGGTCTTTTCCAAATACCGGGTCACCTGTCCTAGATGGACCCAACCCCTGTGTTGAGTCCCCTAAGTCAGATATGATGCAAATAATCGTCCTAGACCTATGTTCAACATCTTATATTTTCATAGAATGCTAGACCGTGTACCCGAGCGGACAACTCGAATCGAGGAGGGGGCTATGTACCGGTGACTTGCGGAGTCAATCGGCTTTGTAACTTATCCGGCATCTATTTTCTTAATTTTTGGTGACTTTAACAGAAAGGGGAGTCTCAACCAGTAAGCACATCCCCGGGGGTGAAGAAGAGAAGGGTTTTCGGCACAATGTTTATATACAATCCACATAACCACATAATATCAAAGCGATAAAGCACATAGCATGTTGTTCAAATCATATAGTGAAGTCAAACAATATCGCGAATGGCAATTCTAAGGAGCTCGAGTTCTTAAACCCTGAAATCGAAGTTCGGGGTTGGGATTCCCCAGCAGAGTCGCCAGAGCTGTCACACGTCCCTTTTTACTACCCCCACTATAGGAAAAGCATATAAATACGCTTATAGGGTATACCTCGGCGCTCAAATACCCGAAACGGATATAATAGCATAGAGGAAGGAGTTTTTCCAATTAAAGGACAATTGGTTCGGGATTTCGTTGTAATTAATCAGAGTCGCCACTTGAGATAATAATGGTGTCCCAAGTCACCGGTTAATCCCGAATCCGAGGAAATTAACTCTTTCAAAAATGTTTGCGAAACAAAGATCTGGTTAAGGAACTCTGTTAACCCGGGAGAAGGTGTTAGGCATTCCCGGGTTCCGTGGTTTTAGCACGGTCGCTCAATTGTCGTTCTCGACTCTTGTTTGACCCATTATAGATTTTAACAAAATGTAGTGCTTTTTTACTTATATATTTTTACGGAATTTACGACATCGCGAAAACACACCTCGAGTCACACCGCAACCAGTACGCCTGTGACTTTCGGTATATTTCAGCTTTGTCGAGATTTAGATTTGAGTCGCACCAAGTGCACACTCGTTCAAAGGAAAGTACGTTAAATCGTGCCCTAAGTAGTCTATCGACTTTTAGTTGTTTTGGGTAAGACTATGGAGCTAGCTAGTAGTCTTCCCGAGTCTAATTATGTTATTTCATTACTAAGGGGGCCCCGTTATTTGGTATCGGGCGAGGCTCGTCCCAAGTATTATTAAGGTTCAATCCTAATACTTAGCTATATTTTCTATGAATGTTCTTTCCTTAGCCGTGTTTGATACTAGGTATTCCAGGCCCTTATTATTTCTGTTTGTTATTGGGCCTGGATTCTGGAACAATCCTCAGCATAATGCCACATATGTCCAGGTCTTAATGACCCAGATCCGGCTTGGGCTTTTAGCCATCGGCCCAACAAGTTTACTACTACAATCCAGGCCCATATTGTATATCAGGCCCAAACCAGATCGAAATAACAAAAGCAGAAATGTAAAATTCATAGTAAAATAGACACAGAGGATTAAGAATGAGATCAAAATACTTTTATTTATCAATAAAAAGAAAAACCACTATACATGATGATCCATATTAATTGTAGATTACAACTAATTAATGAATGTATGGATGAACTACTCATATTCTTTTGCTTTCTGCTAAATGATCTATAACAGTATTGAAATTACTTAGCTAAGAAAGGAAGAATAAGTGATTTAACTATGTGAGACAGTATTTAAACAATCCAAATGCTTACTAATGATAACTAAATTATCTAAGGCTAAGTGATCTGATGATATGTGCACAATTGTATTACTGATCCTAATACGACTTAGCATTATGCAGTGTCACAGACCCAGTTGCAAACGATTTATCAATTCTTCTAACTATTTTTCTCCTTTTGGACTTTGTCTGTATACTAATTCACAGATATGATTAACTACTAATGTTAATACTAGCCAAGCTTATTTGATGTTATCATAGCCAGTTTCACCCAAGTCGTTACTTCATCTGGTTGTTTCCTCTTTTAACTTATTCAAATCTAGATATTGATCAACGAAACAGATTAACTACGTGAGCATGATTGTTATTGATTCATGTGAAGGTCGTTTAACTTTGTTTTAAAGGTTTTTCCTACTTAAACTAAGTGATATGCTATCTACACTACACTACTACTATACTACTTATTACATTGTTTTTGTTTCGGTCTTTCTATTCATACATACTACACTACATCTAAAATTACAGATCTAAACTACACTACACTGTCAATTAGAAATGAAACAGAGATACAAAAACACTAGTATTGGATTTAATCTTTGAACTTCATTTCATCCACACTTCAGCATTACATTTCATCGAACAGGGTATGTACCTGATTCAGCAAAAGAAGCCAATGAGTTCTAGGGAAATCAGGCAGATAAGTAACAGCAAGGACTCAGACAGCAATGCAACCGTGTATTGGATGTCAGTGAATAAGGAAAACCACAGCAACAGCAACACAAGAAGAAACCCAGGCAGATACTCGAGCAGAAAACCCAAAGAATCAGATTAAAATCAACAAGTTCTCACTTGAAAAATCCCAGAATAACTACTTGCTATATCACTCCTTTTTCTCTGAACTTTTCTTATCAAAAGTCAGCCCCTATTTCAGTTTTTTTGGGAGTATTTATAGCAATGGGTAAGGGCTGAAACTTGGGGAGAAAGTATGGGATTAAATCTCACTTCTCCTCCTTTTAAAATTATCCATCATACACTTGGACCCCTAATTCAGTTATGAAACACCTTCCAGCATGTGCTGGAAGGTTCTAAAAGATTCCTTTTAAGGGCTTTTACCAAAGTAACCTTAGGGGTTAAAGATTTTTACAGATTTCCCATTTTAGGGAGACCATTATACCCTTTAATCTCTGCAAAATTGAAGAAATCAGGGGTACAAATGACTCCCTTAACCCTTTATGTTTCAAACTATTTACCAAATTACTAAATTGGTTCCCTTTTATACCCTTGAAGGCACTGTTGAATTACCTGACCTACCTAGGTCAGGTTTCAGCATTTTAAGACTATATTTAACTAGTGGCCAGTCCTTGCATTGGTATTTAAGGACTGGCCAACTCTACTTTAGGGAACTTGTGACGACCCAAAGGGTCATCACTTATTTTTATTAATCATTTCGAGCTTCTGAGGCCTTGAAAACCTCATTCTATGTTGCCTCGATTTACGTGCATGATCCGGGCATGTGGTTGGAAAGTTTTTGTGATAGAAAATATGAATTCTATGAGAATTTTGGAGAAAAATGATATTAATATTGATATGGTTGACTTCGGTCAACATTCTTGGTAAACGGACCCGGACACGAGATTGGATGGTCCCGAAAGGTCCGTAGGAAAATATGGGACTTGGACATGCGTCCGGAGTCGAATTCTGAGGCCTAGAGCCCAAGTTATGAATTTTTCTGTGAAATTGTTTATTATGAAATTATTGAAGAAAAATGAATTAATTGACCTTGGTATCGGGCTCGTATTTTGGTTCCGACGCTCGGTACAAGTCTTAAATATTATATATGTGCTTTCTGCAAAGTTTGGTGACATTTGGATGTCGTTTGATATGTTTTGGACCTTGAGTTCCAAGTTTGAAAGTTTTGAAAACAAAAAGAATGAAAATCATGAACTTGAGGCTTGATTTGATGAAAACGATGTGATATTGGCGATGTGATCGCACGAACAAGTTTGTAATGTGTTTTTGATGTTGTGTACATGTTTGGTTTGGAGCCAGGGGGCTCGGGTAATGATTTGATAGGCCGTTGGTTCAATTTCTGAATTTTTGCACTGCTGGTTTTTCACCCAGTTGTTGGCTTCGCAATTGCGAAGTATTTCTCGCAATTGCGAAGGTGACAGATCAAGGCAGGGTTCGCAAATGCGAACCCTTGATCGCAAATGCGAAGGGCGCCCAGGACTGTTTGGGTTCGCAAATGCGAACCAAACCTCGCAAATGCGAGGCCTTCTGTGTTACGCCATTCTTCGCAAATGCGAAGAATTCTTCGCAAATGTGAAGGCCCCTCAGCCCAGCTTTGTTCGCAAATGCGAACAAATGTTCGCAAACGCGAAGGCCCTAAAATTGCCTTGGCTTCGCAAATGCGAACTTCCCAGCCTTAGCTTATTTTTCAAACTCCAGAAATTGGTCGGGGTTCGCAGTTGCGAACCCATGTTCGCAAATGCGAACACAGAGACCTGTAAATCCCGATTTCCAGCTTCATTTTTCACATTTCACAACCCAAAAACACCCATTGGCGATTTTTCACGAACTCCCTCTTTTTCAAAACAATTGTAAGTCACTTTTTACTTAATTCTTTCAATTCCTAACAACATTAAACATGTTTTTCAATAGAAATCAAAGGTTTTCATGGTAGAATTTCTTGTTTTTGGTAGAATATAGGGTTTTTCATAAATTGGGAAATTGGACCTCGAATTGAGGTCCAATTTTGAAACAAATCATATACTTGAACTCGTGGGGGATGGGTAACCGGATTTTGGTCCGAACCCCGAGTTCCGACCATGTGGGCCCGGGGTCGAAATTCACTATTCCGGGCATAATGTTGTAAAAGTTGTAATTGGCCTTATGAATTAGTTTGTTGGGTAGTATTGATGATATTAAATCAATTGTGTATAGATACGATTGGATTGGAGCCAAATTTGAAAGGAAAAGGAATTGCCACGGATTGAATTGTTCATAAACATTCGAGGTAAGTGTTTGTTCTATCCTAGCTTGAGGGAATAGGATTATGTGCTATGTGCTATGTGATCGAGTGCGGTGTATGGGCTGTGGTGACGAGCATCCATACACTGGTGTCTAGCATGACCGTGAGTCATTGTTAATACTTGTTGTGAGACATATTTGAAGATAAATTGTTGAATCCTTGCCGGGTTGTAGAATTGTTATTGTTCTCCCTTGTCGGGACTTGTTGTGAAGTGAGACATTGATTGCCCTTGCAGGGACTTTGTTGAAATGATTATTGTGTCCCTTGCCGGGACGGTTCATAATTTGTTGTTTTCTTTCTCTGCCCTTAACTATGATTGTTATTTGGGTGAGGAAGAGTGATAATGCACGAAGGGTGATGCCGTGCCTTGATTTATTATTTATGCACGAAGGTTAATGTCATGCTTTGTTATTGATTATGCACGAAGGTTAATGCCGTGCCATGTTTTATTGATTATGCACGAAGGTTAAATGCCGTGCCATGTTTTATTGATTATGCACGAAGGATTATGCCGTGCCTTGTTATTGAACCATGTACGAAGGATCATGCCGTACCATCGATGTGAGGATGAGAGTAAAAGTACGAAGGGTGATGCCGTACACTTTATTTGCTTATTTGGTGAGGATGAGAGTAAAAGTACGAAGGGTGATGCCCTACACTTTATTTTCTTATTTGGTGAGGATGAGAGTAAAAGCACGAAGGGTGATGCCGTGCAACTACTTGCTATTCCTTGACTTGATATTACTTGTTTTTCCGTTATACTTTGTTTTTCCTTGTGAACTTATTAACTGTTGTTACTTGTTGAGTTCTTTTGAGATATTCCTTATTGCGCTATTACTTGGTTATTTCTCGTTATTTTGTGGCATACATATAAATGGAACTGCACGGGTTTATGTGGGTGTCTGGTCCTAGGCTTGTCACTACTTCGCCGGGATAGGCCAGACACTTACCAGCACATGGGGTCGGTTGTGCTGATACTACACTTCTGTGCGTTTTTGCACAGGTCCAGGTTACGATCAGGAGCAGCAGCAGTAAATCTTTTGTGTGGGAGTTGATCATATTTGAGACCGAGGTAGCTTGCAGACGTCCGCAGGCCCGGCGTCTCTCTCTCTTTACTTATGTTATTAGTTGTAGTCTCTTTGTTCTCAAACAAATAGATTATGTTATATTTCTTTCAGACTTTTATGTGTAGTATTCAGTAGTAGTTCGTGAGTTGGTGACTCCACGTCTTGGGTAGAGGATTTCAGTATGATTTTACCTTGAAACTGGTTATTTCCATTTCGATAAAGTCTTCCGCACTTATTTAATTAAAGTTATGGTTTGTTGATAAATTAATTATGAAATATTATTAAAAACAGGATAGTATGAATACGGTGGCTTGCCTAGCTACTACGAGTAGGCGCCATCACGATCCCGATATTGGGGGAAAATCCGGGTCGTGACAAGTTGGTATTAGAGCTCTAGGTTATATAGGTCTCACCACTCACGAACAAGCTTAGTAGAGTTTGAGAGGTAGGTACGGAGACGTCTGTACTTGTCCTCCAGAGTCTATTGAGTTAGGAAAAGTCTCTCATTTGTTCTTTCTTATCGTGCAAATTCATTCTTCAAATGTTAAATTGAATTTCTACTCTTGTCTTCCCACGGATGGCGAAGTCACGTACCGCTTCTTCAGCCGAACAATGGCACAGGCTGGTGATAGATCAACTATGCCTTCAAAAGTTTTACGGAAGTCGGATAGGTTTCACCAAACTCTTCCCTACCACCTTTAGCGGTGCATCTTTTGAGAACCCACGAGATTGTGCTTGACAGTTGTTATGAGGAATTACTGAACGTGGGAATAGTTAAATGCGAGGGTGGTTAATTTTACTGTTCTTCGGATGGAAAACAGAAGTAATGGGAAGATAATGTATTTACCACACCAGTTATGGTCCCAACGGAAGATGCAATTATATCAGGAGGTCACCTAATGAATCGTGTGGGGTTTAAATGGACGTTGACGTCCGGTTGATTTGTTGGAGTCTTGAAGTACAAATATTGTGAATTATTGGAATGTGTATATATATGGTATGGAAAGGTCCTCCAAATAATTTATACATTAAGGTTGGTTCTTTTCATGGGGTAAGAGTCGCCCCAGAGAACAATGAAGAGTATATGAGTAAATGGGGTAGCTCATCAGTGTTAAGCCAACATAGCAAAAGAGGAAAGTCGCCGTCGATGTTTGTGCAAGCCTACGAAGAGGGCAAGCCGGCCAATGCAACACTATCTACTAAACTCTATTTTAAGAAAATATTCTGAAGACGTCACCCCCGAGATTCTATGCAATATGTAGTATATGCGATCTGAATGGTTGTACCAGGTCACAATGTGTGTCCGAATATATATTGTCATGAGCAATAAGTTAACTGAGCCTTAAAAGGAATTGTTGTGAATGTGGAATTTTGGAGAAATACAATTTAGGAAAGCACTCAGGCTACACGCTCCATTGCAGTTAATATTTATCCTACATGGCCAGCCAGATGTAGAGGTCAGGATGTTAGAGGTGGAGGTGAAAATCCTAGAGGTGGAGACCCAACCATTGATATAATTTTTATGGTATGAGGGAGGTCACTACACCGGATGGTGTCATCACATGTATAATTCAGATTGTTATAAACAGAATAATTTTCCCTTAATTTGGTTTGGTTTGTTTTTCATTATTTGAAAGAAAAGTTTAGGCGAGCCCTTTTAACATGCTCCATTCATGGGTGAGCATCGTAATCATAAAATCTGCTTATGGAAATACTCACGTTGAGATATTACATGAGGATAGACATCCCTATTATTAGGTGTTAGTCACTAAAATATCCATGAGGCTAAGAGTGACTTTATATTACTTATTACAGTGGGTTTTGATATAATTCTCGGAATAACTAATTTTAATCGTTAATTGTGTGTCCTATCAGTATGAGGGTTCATTTTATGTCGTGGTTATCTTTGACGGACAATTATTGAAAGGAAGAAAGAAAGGAAATGAAAAATTTCAGATGATATGATGTGCAAGCACTGTGATTCCGAGTTGAGGATGAGATCCTCCAATTTTTGGCATAATGTGAAATATTTCCAAGCCGAGCTTCAAGCTGCGGTGGATATCATATGAGGATTGGGTCCTGGTAGTAAGAGTTTATGTGTTTAAAATTCTTCTTTTATGAAATTAATATTTTCGTATTGCATTCGTAAATAAGAGTCATGTCCGTTAGGACTATTTGACAATTCTTGTATAGTTTCTATTCATATTTAGCCATTTCTATTTTGAAACCGTTGAGCTTAGCCTTTGAGACGAGCACCGGGTAAGGATAAATATGATGCATTAATTTGGGAAAATAATCACGAGGTCACCATACCTCATTCTGAGTAAAGCGGGATTTGTAGAATAAGGTATTTGATAACACGTAGTTAACTGGCAATGTTGTAATTTAGGGACGACTCCTATCGCCGAAGTCATGGTTATGTGTATAAGTACGAAGTGTTCATGCCTTAGTTAGACTGGCTCGTGATAGTACCCATGGATAACGTATTGTTATGCTCCCGCAGTTAGGAAGTGCATGCGCAACAACTTATAGTGGTTCTTCAAACTCTGAAGGATAATCAGCTATATGCCAAATTTTCTAAATAAGAGTTCTGGTTGAGTTCGGTAGCATTTCTGGGTCACACTGTATCAGTGGAAGGTATTCAGGTAGACCCAAAGAAGATTGAGGCAGTCCAAAATTGGCCTCGACCAGCTTCAGTGACTGAGATCCGTAGTTTCTTGGGATTAGCAGGTTACTACCGTCGATTTGTAGAGGGGTTTTCTTCTATTGCAGCCCCGATGACTAGATTGACCCAAAAGGGTATCCAGTTCCAGTGGTCAGAGGAGTGTGAGGCGAGCTTTCAGAAGCTCAAGACAGCCTTGACCACCACACCAGTGTTGATACTACCTACGGGTGCAGGGCCTTATACAGTGTATTGTGACGCATCTCGTACGGGACTTGGAGCGGTATTGATGCAGGATGGTAAGGTTATCGCTTATGCTTCGAGACAGTTAAAAATACATGAGAAGAATTATCCAGTTCATGATCTTGAGTTAGCAGCAGTGGTTCATGCCTTGAAGATCTGGAGGCATTATCTATATGGTGTGACGTGTGAGGTGTACACTAATCAAAAAAGCCTACAATACTTGTTCAAACAAAAGGAGTTGAATCTACGACAGCGGAGATGGTTAGAGTTGCTGAAAGACTATGATGTTACTATCCTATATCACCCAGGTAAGGCCAATGTGGTGGCCGATGCATTGAGTAGAAAGTCTGCCAGCATGGGTAGTCTTGCATTCATTCCGGTCAGTCAGAGACCATTTGCTCTAGATGTCCAGGCCTTAGCCAACCGGTTCGTGAGATTAGACATTTCTGAGCCTAGCAGAGTGTTAGTCTGCACGGTCGCTCGTTCTTCTTTATTAGAGCGTATCCGTGAGAGGCAATTTGATGATCCTCATTTGCGTGATTTCAAAGATACAGTACAGTGGGGAGGTGCCACACAGGTAAATCTAGATGATGATGGGGTATTGAAATTGCAGGGTCGAGTTTGTGTGCCTAATGTCGAAGGGATTCGAGAGTTGATCTTAGCGGAGGCCCACAGTTCGCGGTATTCCATTCACCCTGGCACCGTGAAGATGTACCAGGACTTACGGTAGCACTATTAATGGCGCAGAATGAAAAAGAGATATCATTGCGTATGTCGCTCGGTGTCTAAATTTGTCAGCAGGTGAAATATGAACACCAGAGACCTGGTGGTGTATTCCATAGGATTGAGATTCCCGAGTGGAAATGGGAGCGGATCACTATGGATTTCGTTACTGGACTTCCTTTGACTCGGAGGAAATTTGATGCTATTTGGGTCATTGTTGATAGGCTGACCAAATCAGCACACTTTATTCCAGTATCTGTCTCCTACTCGTCGGAGAGGTTAGCGAAGGTTTACATTAGGAAGATTGTTCGTCTCCATGGAGTGCTAGTATCTATTATCCCTGATTGGGGTAAGCAGTTTACCTCACGATTCTGGAGAGCGGTCCAGCAGGAGTTAGGCACCCAGGTTCAGTTGAGTACAACTTTTCATCCTCAGACGGACGGCTAGTCCGAGAGGACTATTCAGATTCTAGAGGACATGCTTCGAGCCTGTGTCATTGATTTTGGAGACTCGTGGGACCTGTTTCTGCCATTAGCGGAGTTCGCCTACAACAACAGCTACCAGTCTAGCATCCGGATGGCCCCGTATGAGGCGTTGTATGGTAGGCGATGTCGGTCTCCAGTCGGATGGTTTGAGCAGGGAGAGGCTCAGTTGTTGGGTACAGACTTAGTTTGGGAGGCCTTGGATAAGGTCAAGACTATCTACGAGAGATTGCGTTCAGCCCAGTCCAGAGAGAAGACTTATGCGGATCGTAAGGTTCGAGATGTAGATTTCATGGTTGGTGAGCGAGTACTGCTCCGAGTGTCGCCTATGAAGGGCGTGATGAGGTTCGGGAAAAAGGGCAAGCTCTGCCCTAGGTATATTGGTCCATTTGAAATTCTTGACAAAGTGGGAGGGGTGGCTTACAGACTAGCTTGTCCGCCTAGCTTATCAGCCGTGCATCCAGTTTTTCATGTATCTATGCTTCGGAGATAACACGGCGATCCCACATATGTATTAGACTTCAGCACTGTCCAATTGGACAATGATCTATCTTGCGAGGAGGAGCCGGTGGCCATTCTAGACCGGCAGATTCGACAGTTGAGGTCGAAGAGTTATCCTTCTGTGCGTGTTCAGTGGAGAGGTCAGCCTCCTGAGGCATCGACTTGGGAGTCCGAGTCTGATATGCGGAATCGCTACCCATAATTATTTCCTAACTCAGGTACTTCTTTCTTTTGTCCATTCGAGGACGAACGGTTGTTTTAGAGGTGGAGATTGTGACGGCCCAAAGGTTCATCACTTATTTTTATTAATCATTTCGAGCTTCTAAGGCCTTGAAAACCTCATTCTATATTGCCTCGATTTACGTGCAAGATCCGGGCATGTGGCCGAAAAGTTTTTGTGATAGAAAATATGAATTCTATAAGAAATTTGGAGAAAAATGATATTAATATTGATATGGTTGACTTCGGTCAACATTCTTGGTAAACGGACCCGAACCCGAGATTGGATGGTCCCGAAAGGTCTGTAGGAAAATATGGAACTTGGACATGCGTCCGGATTCGAATTCTGAGGCCTAGAGCCCAAGTTATGAATTTTTCTGTGAAATTGTTTTTGATGAAATTATTGAAGGAAAATGAATTAATTGATCTTGGTATCGGGCTCGTATTTTGGTTCCGACGCCCGATACAAGTCTTAAATATTATATATGTGCTTTCTGAAACGTTTGGTGACATTTGGATGTCGTTTGATATGTTTTGGACCTTGAGTTCCAAGTTTGAAAGTTTTGAAAACCAAAAGAATTAAAATCATGAACTTGAGGCTTGATTTGATGAAAACGATGTGATATTAGCGATGTGATCGCACGAACAAGTTCGTAATGTGTTTTTGATGTTGTGTACATGTTTGGTTTGGAGCCCGGGGGGCTCGGGTAAAGATTTGATAGGCCGTTGGATTAAATTCTGAATTTTTGCACTGCTGGTTTTTCACCCAGTTGTTGGCTTCGCAATTGCGAAGTATTTCTCGCAATTGCGAAGGTGACAGATCAAGGCAGGGTTCGCAAATGCGAACCCTTGATCGCAAATGCGAAGGGCGCCCAGGACTGTTTGGGTTCGCAAATGCGAACCAAACCTCGCAAATGTGAGGCCTTCTGTGTTAAGCAATTCTTCGCAAATGGGAAGAATTCTTCGCAAATGCGAAGGCCCCTCAGCCCAGCTTTGTTCGCAAATGCGAACAAATGTTCGCAAATGCGAAGGCCCCAGAATTGCCTTGGCTTCGCAAATGCGAACAAAAGTTCGCAAATGCGAACTTCCCAGCCTTAGCTTATTTTTCAAACTCCAGAAATTGGTCGGGGTTCGCAATTGCGAACCCATGTTCGCAAATGCGAACACAGAGACCTGTAAATCCCGATTTCCAGCTTCATTTTTCACATTTCACAACCCAAAAACACCCATTGGCGATTTTTCACGAACTCCCTCTTCTTCAAAACAATTGTAAGTCACTTTTTACTTAATTCTTTCAATTCCTAACAACATTAAACATGTTTTTCAATAGAAATCAAAGGTTTTCATGGTAGAATTTCTTGTTTTTGGTAGAATATAGGGTTTTTCATAAATTGGGAAATTGGACCTCGAATTGAGGTCCGATTTTGAAACAAATCATATACTTGAACTCGTGGGGGGATGGGTAACCGGATTTTGGTCCAAACCCCGAGTTCCGACCATGTGGGCCCAATGTCGAAATTCACTATTCCGGGCAGAATGTTGTAAAAGTTGTAATTGGCCTTATGAATTAGTTTGTTGAGTAGTATTGATGATATTAAATCAATTGTGTATAGATACGATTGGATTGGAGCCAAATTTGAAAGGAAAAGGCATTGCCACGGATTGAATTGTTCATAAACATTCGAGGTAAGTGTTTGTTCTATCCTAGCTTGAGGGAATAGGATTATGTGCTATGTGCTATGTGATCGAGTGCGGTGTATGGGCTATGGTGACGAGCATCCATACACTGGCGTCTAGCATGACCGTGAGTCATTGTTAATACTTGTTGTGAGACATATTTGAAGATAAATTGTTGAATCCTTGCCGGTTGTAGAATTGTTATTGTTCTCCCTTGTCGGGACTTGCTGTGAAGTGAGACATTGATTGCCCTTGCAGGGACTTTGTTGAAATGATTATTGTGTCCCTTGCCGGAACGGTTCATGATTTGTTGTTTTCTTTCTCTGCCCTTAATTGTGATTGTTATTTGGGTGAGGAAGAGTGATAATGCACGAAGGGTGATGCCGTGCCTTGATTTATTATTTATGCACGAAGGTTAATGTCGTGCCTTGTTATTGATTATGCACGAAGGTTAATGACGTGCCATGTTTTATTGATTATGCACGAAGGTTAAATGCCGTGCCATGTTTTATTACTTATGCACGAAGGATCATGCCGTGCCTTGTTATTGAACCATGTACGAAGGATCATGCCGTACCATGGATGTGAGGATGAGAGTAAAAGTACGAAGGGTGATGCCGTACACTTTGTTTGCTTATTTGGTGAGGATGAGAGTAAAAGTACGAAGGGTGATGCCGTACACTTTATTTGCTTATTTGGTGAGGATGAGAGTAAAAGCACGAAGGGTGATGCCGTGCAACTACTTGCTATTCCTTGACTTGATATTACTTGTTTTTCCGTTATACTTTGTTTTTCCTTGTGGACTTATTAACTGTTGTTACTTGTTGAGTTCTTTTGAGATATTCCTTATTGCGCTATTACTTGGTTATTTCTCATTATTTTGTGGCATACATATAAATGGAATTGCACAGGTTTATGTGGGTGTCTGGTCCTAGGCTTGTCACTACTTCGCCGGGATAGGCCAGGCACTTACCAGCACATGGGGTCGGTTGTGCTGATACTGCACTTCTGTGCGTTTTTGCACAGGTCCAGGTTACGATCAGGAGCAGCAACAGTAAATCTTTTGCGTGGGAGTTGATCATATTTGAGACCGAGGTAGCTTGCAGACGTCCGCAGGCCCGACGTCTCTCTCTCTTTACTTATGTTATTAGCTGTAGTCTTTTTGTTCCGAGACAAACAAATTATGTTATATTTCTTTCAGACTTTTCTGTGTAGTATTCAGTAGTAGTTCGTGAGTTGGTGACTCCGCGTCTTGGGTAGAGGATTTCAGTATGATTTTACCTTGAAACTGGTTATTTCCATTTCGATAAAGTCCTCCGCACTTATTTAATTAAAGTTATGGTTTGTTGATAAATTAATTATGAAATATTATTAAAAACAAGATAGTATGATACGGTGGCTTGCCTAGCTACTACGAGTAGGCGCCATCACGATCCCGATATTGGGGGAAAATCCGGGTCGTGACAGAACTATTTCAATTTTAGCCTCTTTTAGTTCAGCTTCAGTTAATTAAAACCTTCTTATTTCAATTTTAAGCTAATTGCAGGACTAGCCTGCCTTATTATTAATTAAACTATTTAATTAATGGCCAGTCTCAAGTTGAGACTTAGCCTGGGCAATTGAACCCAATTACTGAACATAGGCTGGGCCCAAGCCTTTGCAGGCTTAGCCACCTGTAGTTCAGGGCTCAAAATTAGCCTTGGTAAGCCTGCATTTGCAAGCTTAACCATTTTCGCACAACCAGCCCCTTTTGAGGTGGACTGGTGTGTTAGGACCTTATAGGGTTGGTCAACCTTTGCAAAGTTGACCACTCTTAGGTCAATTATTGCCTAATAGCCTATCTTTGTTCATTTAAAGTTAATTAAACTAATTTGCAGGACTAGCCTGCTTTATTAAGGCACTCAGACTGTTAAACTAATGGCCAGTCTCAAGTTGAGACTTAGCCTGGGCAATTGAAGCCCAATTACTGAACATAGGCTAGGCTAAGGTCTTTGCAGACCTAGCCACCTAAAGTTCAGGGATCAAATGAGCCTTGGTGAGCTTGCATTTGCAAGCTTAACTAGTTTTTGCACAACCATCCCCTTTTGTAGTGGGCTGGTGTGTTTGGACCTTATAGAGTTGGTCAACCTTTGCAAAGTTGACCACTCTTAGGTCAGTTATTGAACTTATAGCCTATTTTTGTGATTTTTAGTTTAGCCTATTTCAAAACTAGCCACTTTATGAAACCTAGCACTAACAGCTATAACCAATTCACCTAGGCATGATAGGTATTAATAGTGTTTACTAACATAAAATCATTACAAACATAGCCATTTCAACAGATAATTGCACACATAGCCAAATGAAATCAAATATTGTTCATTAATCAATTAAAACTCAGAAGAGGAGTTTGATAATGTTGAATCTTAACTAATCAACTCACATAACTCAAATTCATGTAGCAAAAATGTCAATTAACATTAATCAGGCTTAGTCACAATCAATTCATGTCTCACAAAACAGTCAAGAAGAAATGCAACATGACTTATTTTAAACAGGAGAGCAATGGGCCTTGGCAGAACAATATAAGAATGGTAGTCAGAATCCTCTTTCAAGTACTAAACCTAGCTTTGATATATATATATATATATACATATATGATAGATAATAAAGAAAAGAAAAGACATGAAGAAACAGTGAAGAAGAATCCTACATCTATCATGTGAAGTAACAGAAGAAAGAATCAGGATCACTAACTTAGATTTCAGGAGATCAAAACCCCAATTTTAAGCATGCTATTTAGCAAGTAAGGAAAACAGAAGAGATATTATAAACTACCACAAGAAACCTTATTATAGGAGATGAAAGGGGATGGTGAATCAAACAGTTAAACCTGGCACTAAGATTAAACATGCTAAGCGACAGAAAGGACAGTCTAGCGATTATGAAACTCAACGAAAACATCTTAATATAAAGATAAGAAGAATAAGAGTCAAGCTAGTATTAAAATTTAGACATGCAGAACAATAGAAGAGAAGATAGTCAAGAACCCAGAAGATGAAGAAGAAAAAAGTGAATCAAGATGGATCTTTTAACTCAGAGAAACAGACAAACAGGAGAACAAATATGAAGATGAACGAAGTGAAAAGAAAACCTAGTTCTAACATAGATCTTTCAAACCAAGGCAACAAGAACAGTCAAAACAGAAGAATACCATGGAGATGAACAAGATGAATCGAAAAAATCCTAATACTAAATAGAGGGGTAAAGGTTAGACCTTGGCAAAGGGGTTTGGATTCCGAGTCGCCGGAGTTAGGTTTCCGGCGACTCTTTATGGGACAGGGCAGATTCGAAGGTGGTGGCTGGTGGGGTTAGGTAGATCAGGTCAAGGCGGACCGATCGGCATTGGTTTTAGGCGGTGATTCGTTGTTTGAGCTGGAGTTTCAAAAGAAGGGGGTCTATTTTTGGAGTTTTGATGGAGAAGACGAAAAAGAAGAAGGAAAAGAAGAGAGGAGGGGTTGGAGGGGCCGGCGACCACCGTGGAGGGTGGTGGCCGCCATTGGCCGGCTAGGGTTGTGATGATGATGAAGACGGAGAAGACGGGAGAGAAGAGAGGGGTGAGGGGCGGCTAGGGTTAGGAAATTAGAAAAATGGCCGGCTCGTCCGGACCAAACCTTTTTATAGCCGTGGAGATTGAGGTGATCTTGGCCGTCCAATTGATGGAGATCAACGGCTACCAATAACGTTACTAAATCGATGCTGTGTCGTTACTTATGAGACCAAAACCAAGACCCTTAGATCAATCTAAACGGACGGCCCAAATTTGATCTCGCAATTTATAATTAAACCATTAATTCGCCCAAATATCTCCACCGTTGGATTCAGCCTGTTGAACGGTGGAGATTGAATCTCATGTGTGGCCTGGACTGGATTTATTGGCTGATGCATTTGGGCCTTTAAATAGGGTCATGTTTTGGCCCAATGCTATTATGCCCAACTATTTTTTGTATTTTCTGGTATTTAATTATTTTTTATGTATTTTCTTTTGTATTTTTTTTCTTTTCTTTTATGGAATATTATAAAAACCTAATTTCCTACTTACTGTAATTATTTAGTATTTTTTGGCAATTTTCTACTATTTTTCCTAATTTTCACTACTTAAAACTATTTTTGCTAGTTTTCTTCTTAAAACTAATCAATTAAAACAAAGTAATTACCTAGCCTATTTTTTGATTTTTTCTAATTTCTAATTATTCAAACACACAAAGTGTAGCTAATTTCAAAGAAACCATGTAATTGCACTCAAAAATATATTTATTTTAATTTTGGAACGGTTTGCCCGGTGCAAAAATCACGTGCTCACAAGGCACGCCTTATTTATTTTAAAAGGGCAATCCTAAAGTGGCTACATTTTTCTATTAAGTACGTCTCTAAATTAAAAGAGAAAAATCTTAATTAACTACGAGTTTAATAAAATGTAACGCACT
This sequence comes from Nicotiana noctiflora, assembly GCA_032618575.1. NCBI lineage: Eukaryota > Viridiplantae > Streptophyta > Magnoliopsida > Solanales > Solanaceae > Nicotiana > Nicotiana noctiflora. Next base: position 186,441 of record JASVEL010013127.1, read on the forward strand.
AGTTGCTAGATTAGTACCAATATTGATGGAAGGGAAATTAATTTTAAAACAATATTGGAAAAACAAATATTAAAATAAAATTAAATTAAATTTCGAAATTACAAATAAAAATAAAAATAAAATTTTGAAATTATAAATATAATAAAATAAAATTTCGAAATTATAAATAAAAGATAAAATTTAACAACTAATATTCAAAAGAAATTGAACATAGCTAGATTAACGCTTACATTGTTATATGAAACTATTAAAATTAATTCCTAGAATGGCTACATTTTTTATGAATTCATCTCCAAAATAAAATGAAACAATTTTTCTAATTAATCCACATGCTTGGAATTACAACTTAATAAACGGATTAAAGTAGGCGCAACTGACAAATCGTAATCAAAATAGCACAAAAGGAAATTATGTTATGCTTTACTAAAATCGAAGTTATAAATAAAGTATGGCGTTTATAAATAATATATTAAAATAAACTAATTATCCAATAACTAATTTAAACCACATATGAGCGGATAAATAAGCAAATTAATATCTAACTTCCGAAATCAGTTCAAATTCAAACTTAACTAGATTTAGCTATGTTTTCACAATTAACCTACCGTTGACCATGTTAAGACATTCATAGCTCGTGAACTAACAAATTTTACCAAGCGGATTCGTTAAACAATTTAAGCTATTCTCCTCTTAATTATTAAACCCTTTGATAGTATCGAGTGTGTTTAAATATGCACTACCTAATAGTAAAGCTAAATAGAATATTGCTTAATGTATCAGTACAACTTATCTAATTATGTAAAGCGGCAGAAATATACATAATAATGATACATAAAATAACCAAAATACAATTAGAAAAGGAAATAAAGAAAAAGCTAAATTAAAAATTTAAGATTTCATTCTTCAAATGTGTTCATGCTTTCACATTAACGGATACAGGAATTACAGCAGTGTACCTGGTATTGGGACACAAAAAAAAGGAAGATCAGTAGTGCAGCAGTAGCACAACAAAGCAACAACAGCAGAATACCCTCGCAAATAAGAGCAACAAAAACCAGCAGTAACCCAGTAATAACCCAGTAATAGCAATCAGTACAGTAGCAGAAAAAATCAGTTACCAAAGTAGTTGCTTCTAATTTTTAACACCCGAGAAAAGAAGTTTGAAGCTTCGGTAAACAATAGGAATTGATGCTGAAGAAATGAAAAATAAGTTCTTTTTTTTTTCTCTTTTGAATTCTCTTTAATTCTTAAGATTCGAAAATATTTTTATCTTCTCTACAATTCTGAAATTTCTCTTCCAAAATATTTCTCTCTGTCTAATTAATCCTCAACTCTATCTCTTTATAGTCTCTTCTAAATCTGCCCCTATTTGAAAAATTCTACTTACCCGACCAACTACCAAGACTACTACTTAATTATTAGTACACACTATTTCTAATTACCAATCAGAAAAAACAATCAAACGTGGGTCCTGTTGTCCCCACACTCTTTAACTTTAATAATTATGCTCCCCACCCACTCTTGCTTTAATAAACACTGTCCCCACCCCTCTTGACATTGTCCCCTAACTTTTCAAATCTACTATTTGTCTTAATGTTTGTCTATTAATAATTGAGGGTCTCATATTTCCCAAATTACTCCCTAAATTATGCAAGAAATAACAGCAGCCGGATCAATCATCAAACCCAAACCTTTAAGTAGAGCCCACTCAATTATTTCAAAATTTTAAGTCCAAATTACCCCCCTGGAATCACTGAAACTACTAAACTATCTAATCCCGTTCTTATCTGAATTAAGCCTACCAGCTATAACCAAACTCCTAATCAAATTCAACAAGTAACTAATTAACACCTGAAACCATTTTTCAGTCAAATTCTATGATTAATCTAATGAACAAACTCATAATTAACAATATTTAAGAATCATTTTAACAAAATCGAATTCACATTAGAATCAAACTTAACAAGACAATCAAGTACATTCAAAACACTAAACTCAATAATCAATTGAACTTTAAATTAAATCTAACAACATTTCAATCAGGATTAAAGATGCGAGTGATTGAACTATAATATTTCTATATTAAAAACTTGAACAAAATAAATAAACAAATTTCCTAAACAATCTGGAACCATGATGAACAACAAATCAAGAAGATAATCAAATAAACATACAACAATTTTGGATCTGAAAATACCAACAAAATATGGACAAGAAAAAATTTTAAACCGACTAACCGGATCGAAATAACGATGAACTCGATCGGAAACAAATCTGCCAGGATTTTTCTTAAACCAAAATTAGCTCGAATCTGCCCGGAATCTCAACAACGACATCGACGAATCCACGGCCAACTCGGCAACGATCATATATATATATATATATATATATATATATATATATATATATATATATGGATGTGGGTGGGAGTTTTGGACGTGGGGACTGGTGGCAGGCGGGTGGCTGGACGTGGTGTTGTCCCTTTTTCCTGTGAGTTTGGAGGGCGGAAATGGTGGAGCGATGATCGTTTGGTGTGGCTGCTCGAGTTTTCCAGCGACTGAGAGGTGTGCGGCAGTGGTTCATGACGTGGGGGGAGGTGTTTGGTCGGAGCTGCTGCGACTGTGAGAGGCTGGGGCGACGGCTGTTTGGTCGCTGGTGGTGGCTCGTTCGTCGGATGTGGTGGTCGAAGGATTTATGGTGGCTTGTAGCTGTTCTAAGTGTTTCTCATGGCTCCTTCTTTGAAGAAGAAGAAGAAGAAGAAGAAGACGTTAAAGGGGGGGTCTTGCTTTGGTTTTCTGTAGTTGATTTCCAAGACTAGGTTCATAGTATGTTCGTTTTTTTTTCTTTTTGTTTTGAAGAAGATGATGCCTCACTTGTGATGGAAATGGCTGCCCTTTTGTTTTTTAGGTCTAGGGTTGCTTGTGGTGAAGATGAAGAAGAGGGGGTGGGGTGTAAGGGAGTGACGGCTAGGGAATGTTTTAGGATTTTAGGGTTTGGCTTTTTAGGAAATGAAAAAAAGGGGGTCTTTTGGTTATGGGGCGGACCGGGTCGGGTCATGGGTCACAGACTGGGTCGTTGGGTGTTTTGGGTTGGGTAGAATTATCTTGGGCATGGGGTTAATTCAAGAATTGGCCCAATTCCGAATTCGTTCTTCTATTTTTTGTTCTCATTTCTTTTATTAATTAATAAGACTAAAAAAAATGCTACGATTAAATTATAAAACCTAGAATTATCTTAAAAACACTAATTAACTCCTAATAATAATTATCACACAAAATTAAACATAATTAAAATAAAATTGCACGATTTGGACATTAAATGCTTAAAAATGCAAAATACATATTTTCTATAATTTTTCATTTTCGTAAAACAAACTTAATTATTCTTAATTGTAAACATGAATTTTATATACAAATGCAACATATTTTTGTATGTTTTATTTAACTAAACAAATAAATATGCACAGATAAAAATGCAAATAATACAAGAAAATAACACAAAATTCACAACCATTGCAAGTAAACTAAAATTATTTCATTTTGAATCTTTGAGAGTGTTTCTCTTATATGGCAAAAATCATGTGCTCACAGATGCACCCGGTCGACTACGATAGAGTCACCCACTAGTGTAGACACATTAACTGGAATGTCCAGGGCATAGCTAGGCACGGCCAGGTATGGTGCAAACTAGGAAGACACATATGAATATGTACACAGCACCTCTATCACAAACCATAATAGTACCTGTAATCACAGTATCTGATGTTTCTGCCTCTGGCCTAGCTGGTAAAGCATAAAATTGGGGATCGGAACCTCCCCTTTGAGCTACGCCTTTGGGACGGTCATCCACTGGCTGACCTCTACCTCTGGCGGGACGGTCTCCACCTCTACGGTCTCGAACTCCACCTCTACGATCTCTACCCCTGCCCCTAGCTGGCTGGGCAGGCTGTGGGTCACCGGGGCCTGAATCATGGGGCGAGGACCCCACTGTTGAGTGTTGCCCGCTGCTCGAGGGAAAAACCTGACGAGATGACCTGGATCACCACAACCGTAACAACACTTTGGCTGCTGAGACTGTCGGCCCTGTCGACCTGAATGGCCCCCACGAACACTCTGAAAAGGCTGAGCAAAGATGGGAGGCTGGTCTAAATACTGCTCACGAATCCCACGATCACCTGAACCACCCTGCGAAGCCTGGAGAGCTGACTGACAAGTCCTGGAAGACTGGCCCCTATCATAAGAATCCCTGCCTCCAGATGAAGTACCACTAAATCTGCCGGAATGATGAGGCCTCTTGTCTGAAGGATAACCACCTCCCCGAGAAAGAGCCATCTCAACCCTACGAGCTGCATTAGCCGCCTCCTAAAAAGATATGTCACTCCCAACTCCCATAGCCATCTGAAGTCGGATCGGTTGATTTAGCCCATCTATAAACCTGCGGACCCTTTCCCGATCTGTGGGGAGTATCACAACCGCATGAGGTGCAAAATCAACAAACCTCGTCTCATACTGGGTAACAGTCATAGAACCCTGCTGGAGGTGCTCAAACGGCCTCCAAAGTGCCTCCCGCTTGGTAACAGGGAGAAACTTCCCTAAAAATAACTCCGCAAACTGGTCCCACGTTAAAGCCAGGGACCCTGCTGGTCGAGTCAAACAGAAATTTCTCCACCAAGTCTTGGGGGATCCTTCAAGCCTAAATGGGCAAAAATCAACCCATTGGATTCCACTATTCCCATAGTCTTGGGAATCTCATGGCAACTGAATAAGAAGTCCTGGTGATCCTCTGATGTGGCACCGCTGAAAGTAGTGGTAAAAAGCTTGGAGAACCGATCAGGTCTCCATAAAGCATCAGAAGTCATGGCCGCTCCATCTCCATCCTGAGCTGCGGTGCCTGACTGAGTGGCCACAGCTGGCTGAACCACTGGTGCCTGAGGCTGGGGAGCTACTGGCTCCGGAGTACGTGCAACAGGAGTCTGGACCCCTCCTCCAGCCTGAAAAGCGGCTGGTGCAGCTGGTAATAAACCTGCTCTGGCAACACTGTCTTTGAAACCCACTATTCTGACCAGAGCCTCCCGAAGTTCCGGGGTAAATAAGACCTCCCCCGGGACCTGAGCTGGGCCACTGGAGCTACTGGTACTGGAACATCCTTACCAATCGCAACATGAGGCACCACATTTGGAATCGCTGCCTGGGGCTAAGCTCTGCCCCTACCACGGCCTCCGACACGGCCTCAGTCCCTACCCCTCGTGAGAGTTGCCTGGGGCTCAGGGTGCTGATCAGCGGATGACGAAGCGCGTGTCCTCACCATATGTGAAAGGACAGAGTAGAAATTCAATCAGTATTTGAGGAACAAATCGCACGACAAGAAGGAATAAATGAGAGACTTTTCCTAACTCAATAGACTCTGGAGGACAAGTACAGACGTCTCCGTACCTACCCCTCAAACTCTACTAAGCTTATTCGTGAGTTGTGAGACCTATATAACCTAGAGCGCCGATACCAACTTGTCACGACCCGTATTTCCCCCACCATCGGGATCGTGATGGCGCCTACTCGTGGTAGCTAGGCAAGCTAATTCACTCACCATCTTCCTGTTCATACTATTATTTTTGTTCTCATATTTAATAGCATGAATAATACTCAAATTTTTGAATGCGGAAGTCTTACGAATAAGAGATGAATAATAGTGTAAAGTAAGTGACATAAATCCTCTACCCAAGATGTATCACAAACTCACGAACTACTAAGGAATAACTACACATAATAGTCTGAAAGAAAATAAATAACAATCCGTCTATCTTGGAACAATGAGACCACATCAATAATAAAAGTAAATAGAGGAGACGCCGGGCATGCGGATGCCTGCAAGCTACCTTGGTCTCAGAAGTACGATAATCCCGCTATTGTACTACTGCTGCTGCTCCTGCTCAAAACCTGGACCTGTGCAAAAACGCACAGAAGTGTAGTATCAGCACAATCCGACCCCATGTGATGGTAAGTGCCTGGCCTATCCCGGCAAAGTAGTGACAAGCCTAGGACCAGACACTCACATAAACCTGTGCAGTTCTATATATGTATGTACCACAAAATAACAGTGATATTGAGTAACACAACTAACAAAGGAGGTAACATGCTGGGGGAGCACAATCAGCAACACATAATAAATCAGTAAGATAAAAATAGAGTGTAGCATAAACAGTTATTGCAAGGCAAGGAATTTAAATGGTTGCACAACATCACCCTTCGTGTCTTTACTCCCATCCTCACCAAATAATCAAATAAAAGTGCATGGTATCACCCTTCGTGCTTTTACTCTCATCCTCACATCCATGGCACGGTATGACTCGTGCATGGTTTAAGTAACAACGGCACGGAATGTTCCTTCGTGCATGAATAATAAACATGACACAGAATGATCCTTCGTGCATAAATTAAATAACAACAGCACGGAATGTTCCTTCGTGCATAAACAGTAAAACAAGGCACGGAATGATCCTTCGTGCGAACATCAGTAAAAATGGCACGGCATTACCCTTCGTGCATTATCACTCTTCCTCACCAAAATAACAATCACGGTCAAGGGCAAAAGAATGAAACAAGTAATATGAACCGTCCCGGCAAGGGAAACAATAATCATAACAATATCCCGGTAAGGGAATGTCACGACCCGGATTTTCCCCCAACATCGGGATCGTGATGGCGCCTACTCATGGTAGCTAGGCAAGCCTCTTTATTCACCCTATCCTGTTTTTAACAATACTTCATACTCAATTTAACAACCAAAATCATAATCTTAATTAAACAAGTGCGGAAGACTTTATAAAAATAGAAATAAGTAGTTTCAAGGTAACCGATACTGAAATCCTCTACCCAAGACGTGGAGTCACCAACTCACGAACTACTATCGAATACTACACATAAAAGTCTGAAAGAAATATAACATAATCTATTTGTCTCGGAACAAGGAGACTACAGCTAGTAACATAAGTAAAGAGAGAGACGCCGGGCCTGCGGACGTCTGCAAGCTACCTCGGTCTCAAATATGATCAACTCCCACGCAAAAGATCTACTGCTGCTGCTCCCGATCGAAACCTGGACCTGTGCAAAAACGCACAGAAATGCAGTATCAGCACAACCGACCCCATGTGCTGATAAGTGCCTGGCCTATCCCGGCGAAGTAGTGACAAGCCTAGGACCAAACACCCACATAAACCTGTGCAGTTCTATATATATGTATACCATAAGATAACGAGAAATAACCAAGTAATAACACAATAAAGATATCTCAAAAGAACTCAACAATTAACAACAGTTAATAAGTCCACAAGGAAAACAAAGTATAATGGAAAAATAAGTAATATCAAGTCAAGGAATGGCAAGTAGTTTCACGGCATCACCCTTCGTGCGTTTACTCTCATCCTCACCAAATAAGCAAATAAAGTGCATGGCATAACCCTTCGTGCTTTTACTCTCATCCTCACATTCATGGTACGGCATGATCCTTCGCACATGGTTCAATAACAAGGCACGGCATGATCCTTCGTGCATAATCAATAAAACATGGCACGGCATTAACCTTCGTGCATAATCAATATCAAGGCACGGCATTAACCTTTGTGCATAATCAATAACAAGGGACGGCATTAACCTTCGTGCATAAACAATAAATCAAGGCACGGCATCACCCTTCGTGCATTATCACTCTTCCTCACCCAAATTACAATCACAGTTAAGGGCTGAGAAAGAAAACAGTAAATCATGTACCGTCCCGGCAAGGGACACAATAATCATCACAACAAGTCCTGGCAAGGGCAATCAATATCGCACTTCACAACAAGTCCCGGCAAGGGGGAACAATAACAATTCTACAACCCGGCAAGGGTTCAACAATTTATCTTCAAATATGTCTCACAACAATTATCAACAACGACTCATGGTCATACTAGACGCCAGCGTATGGATGCTCGTCACGACAGCCCATACACCGCACTCGACCACATAGCACATAGCACATAATCCTATTCCCTCAAGCTGGGATAGAACAAACACTTACCTCGAATGTTTACGAACAATTCAGTCCGTGGCAATGCCTTTTCCTTTCTAATTTGGCTCCAATCCAATCGTATCTATACACAATTGATTTAATATCATCAATACTACTCAACAAACTATTTCATAAGGCCAATTACAACTTTTACAACATTCTGCCCGGAATAGTGAATATCGACCCCGGGCCCACATGGTCGGAACTCGGGGTTCGGACAAAAATCCGGTTACCCACCCCCCCACGAGTTCAAGTATATGATTTGTTTCAAAATCGGACCTCAATTCGAGGTCCAATTACCCGATTCATGAAAAACCCCATATTCTACCAAAAACAAGAAATTCTACGATGAAAACCTTTGATTTCTATTGAAAAACATGTTTAATGTTGTTAGGAATTGAAAGAATTAAGTACAAAGTGACTTACAATTGCTTTGAAGAAGAGGGAGTTCGTGAAAAATCGCCAAGGGATGTTTTTGGGTTGTGAAATGTGAAAAATGAAGCTGGAAATCGTGATTTACAGGTCTCTGTGTTCGCATTTGCGAACAGGGGTTCACAATTGCGAACCCCGACCAAATTCTGGAGTTTGAAAAATAAGCTAAGGATGGGAAGTTCGCATTTTTGAACTTTTGTTCGCATTTGCGAAGCCAAGGCAAAACTGGGAAGTTCGCATTTGCGAACTTTTGTTCGCATTTGCGAACCAAGGCACAAAACTGGGAAGTTCGCATTTGCGAACTTTTGTTCGCATTTGCGAATTCGCATTTGCTAACTTTTGTTCGCATTTGCTAACATTTGTTCGTATTTCCCAACTCTGCAGATCAGGTGCTGACAGCAACTTTCTAACATGAAAAATTGATCTCGTGGCCTATCCAAAATTCACCCGAGCCCTCGGGGCTCCAAACCAAACATGTACACAACATCAAAAACACATTACAAACTTGTTCGTGCGATCACATCGCCAATATCACATCGTTTTCATCAAATCAAGCCTCAAGTTCATGATTTTCATTCTTTTGGTTTTCAAAATTTTCAAACTTGGAACTCAAGGTCCAAAACATATCAAACCACATCCAAATGTCACCAAACTTTGCAGAAAGCACATATATAATGTTTAAGACTTGTACCGGGCCACCAAAATACGAGCCCGATACCAAGGTCAATTAATTCATTTTCCTTTAATAATTACATAAAAAAAACAATTTCACAGAAAAATTCATAACTTGGGCTCTAGGCCTCAGAATTCGACTCCGGATGCATGTCCAAGTCCCATATTTTCCTACGGACCTTTCGGGACCGTCCAATCTTGGGTCCAGGTCCGCTTACCAAAAATGTTGACCGAAATCAACTATATTAATATTAATATCATTTTTATCCAAATTTCTCATGGAATTCATATTTTCTATCACAAAATCTTTTCGGCTACATGCTCGGATCGTGCACGTAAATCGAGGCAATATAGAATGAGGTATTCAAGGCCTCGAAAGTACGAAATGATTAATAAAACAAGTGATGACCCTTTGGGTCGTCACATTCTCCACCTCTAAAATAACCGTTTGTCCTTGAACGGACAAAAGAAAGAAGTACCTGAGTCGGGGAACAAATGTGGGTAGCGACTCCGCATATCAGACTCGGACTCCCAGGTCGATGCCTCAGGAGGCTGACCTCTCCACTGAACACGCACAGAAGGATAACTCTTCGACCTCAACTATCGAACCTGTCGGTCTAGATTGGCCACCGGCTCCTCCTCGTAAGATAGATCATTGTCCAATTGGACAGTGCTAAAGTCCAACACATGTGTGGGATCGCCGTGGTATCTCCGAAGCATAGATACATGAAAAACTGGATGCACGGCTGATAAGCTAGGCGGCAAGGCTAGTTTGTAAGCCACCCCTCCCACTCTGTCTAAAATCTCAAATGGGCCAGTATACCTAGGGCTAAGCTTGCCCTTCTTCTCGAACCTTATCACGCCCTTCAGAGGCGACACTCGGAGCAGTACTAGCTCACCAACGATGAAATCTACATCTCGAACCTTACGATCCGCTTAAGTCTTCTGTCTGGACTGAGTTGAACGCAATCTCTCCTGGATAGTCTTGAACTTATCCAAGGCCTTCTGAACTAAATCTGTACCCAACAACCGAGCGTCTCCCGGTTCAAACCATCCAACCTGGAGATCGACATCGCCTACCATACAACTCCTCATACGGGGCCATCTGGATGCTGGACTGGTAGCTGTTATTGTAGGCGAACTCTGCTAATGGCGGAAACTAGTCCCACGAGCCTCCAAAATCAATGACACAGGCTCGAAGCAATTCCTCTAGAATTTGAATAGTCCTCTCAGACTGACCATCCGTTTGAGGATGAAAATCTGTACTCAGCTGAACCTGGGTGCCTAACTCCTGCTGGATCGCTCTCCAGAACCGCGAGGTAAACTGGGTACCCCGATCGGAGATAATAGATACCGGCACCCCATGAAGTCGAACAATCTCCCTTATGTAAATCTATGCTAACCTCTCCGATGAGTAGGAGACATATACCAGGATAAAGTGTGCTGACTTGGTCAACCTATCAACAATGACCCAAATAGCATCAAATTTCCTCCGAGTCAAAGGAAGTCCAGTAACGAAGTCCATAGTGATCCGCTCCCATTTCCACTCGGGAATTTCAATCCTCTGGAATACACCACCAGGTCTCTGGTGCTCATATTTCACCTGCCGACAATTTAGACACCGAGCGACATACGCAACGATATCTTTCTTCATTCTGCGCCACCAATAGTGCTGCCGTAAGTCCTGGTACATCTTCGCGGTGCCCGGGTGAATGGAATACCGCGAACTATGGGCCTCCGCTAAGATCAACTCTCGAATCCCTTCGACATTGGGCACACAAACTCGACCCCGCAATCTCAATACCCCATCATCATCTAGATTTACCTTTGTGGCACCTCCCCGCTGTACTGTACCTCTCAAATCACGCAAATGAGGATCATCAAATTGCCTCTCACAGATGCGCTCTACTAGAGAAGAACGAGCGACCGTGTAGGCTAACACCCTGCAAGGCTCAGAAATGTCTAATCTCACGAACCTGGTTGACTAAGGCCTAGACATCTAGAGCAAATGGTCTCTGACTAACCGGGATAAAGGCAAGACTACCCATGCCGGCGGACTTTCTACTCAATGCATCGGCCACCACATTGGCCTTACCTGGGTGATATAGGATAGTAACATCATAGTCCTTCAGCAACTCTAACCATCTCCAGCTGTCGTGGATTTAGCTCCTTTTGCTTGAACAAGTACTGCAGGCTTTTGTGATCAGTGTATACCTCACACGTCACACCATATAGATAATGCCTCCGGATCTTCAAGGCATGCACCACTGCTGCTAACTCAAGATCATGAACTGGATAATTCTTCTCATGTATCTTTAATTGCCTCGAAGCATAAGCGATAACCTTACCATCCTGCATCAATACCGCTCCAAGCCCTGTACAAGATGCGTCACAATAAACTATATAAGGCCCTGCACCCGTAGGTAGTATCAACACTGGCGCGATGGTCAAGGCTGTCTTGAGCTTCTGAAAGCTCGCCTCACACTCCTCTGACCACTGGAACTGGACACCCTTCTGGGTCAACCTAGTCACCGGGGCTGCAATAGAAGAAAACCCTTCTACAAATCGACGGTAGTAACCTGCTAATCCCAAGAAACTCCGGATCTCAATCACTGAAGCTGGTCGAGGCCAATTCTGGACTGCCTCAATCTTCTTTGGGTCCACCTGAATACCTTCCACTGATACAATGTGACCCAGAAATACTACCGAACTCAACCAGAACTCACATTTCGAAAATTTGGCATATAGCTGGTTATCCTTCAAAGTCTGAAGAACCACTATAAGGTGCTGCTCGTGCTCTTCCTGGATGCGGGAGTATACCAGGATGTCATCTATAAAGACTATCACGAACAGATCTAAGTAAGGCCTGAATACCCTATTCATCAACTCCATGAATGCTGCTGGGGCATTGGTCAACCCAAAGGACATGACCAAGAACTCATAATGCCCATATCTAGTGCGAAAGGTTGTCTTAGGAATGTCAGCCGCCCTGATCTTCAGCTGATGGTAGCCCGACCTCAAGTCTATCTTTGAGAATACCCTCGCTCCCTGGAGCTGGTCAAACAAATCATCAATCCTCGGCAGTGGATACTTATTCTTTATTGTCACTTTGTTCAATTGCCGATAATCAATACACATCCGCATCGAGCCATCTTTCTTTTTTACAAATAATACAGGTGCTCCCCAGGGGGAAACACCGGGCCTGATGAAGCCCTTCTCAAGAAGGTCTTGCAACTGATCTTTCAATTCTTTTAACTCCGGCGGGGCCATGCTATAGGGTGGAATAGAGATGGGCTGAGTGGCCGGTGCGAGATCAATACAGAAATCAATATCCCTGTCGGGTGGCATGCCCGGCAGGTCTGAAGCGAAAACCTCAGGAAACTCCCGTACAATAGGGACTAAATCAATAAAAGGAACCTCTGCGCTGGAATTACAAACATAAGCCAGATAAGCTAGACACCCCTTCTCGACCATGCGTCGAGCCTTAACATAGGAAATAACAGTGCGAACGGAGTGGCTTGAGGTACCTTTCCACTCTAGTCGGGGTGATTCTGGCAAGGCCAAGGTCACAGTCTTAGCATGACAATCTAGAATAGCATGGTATGGGGACAACCAGTCCATCCCCAATATGACATCAAAATTCACCATGTCCAAAAGCAACAGATCAACACGGGTCTCAAGACCCCCAAATATAATTATGCACGAACGATGCACTCAGTCGACTACAATGGAGTCACCCACCGGTGTAGACACATAAATTGGAATATCCAGAGCATAGCTAGGCACGGCCAAATATGGTGCAAAGTAGGAAGACACATATGAATATGTAGATCCAGGGTCGAATAATACTGAAGCACCTCTGTCACACACAAGAATAGTACCTGTAATCACGGCATCTGATGCCTCTGCCTCTGGCCTGGCTGGTAAAGCATAGAATTGGGGATCTGCACCTCCCCTCTGAGCTGCGTCTCTAGGACGACCATCAACTGGCTGACCTCTACCTCTGGCTGGATGGTCTCCACCTCTACGGTCTTGACCTCCACCTCTATAATCTCTACCCCCGCCTCTGGCTGGCTGGGCAGGCTGAGGGCCAGCTGGGGCCTGAATCATGGGACGAGGGCCCCGCTGCTGAGTGTTGCCCGTCGCTCGAGGGCAGAACCTGACAAAATGAACTGGGTCACCACAACCGTAGCAACTCCTAGACTGATGGGGCTGCTGGCCCTGACGACCTGAATGGCCTCCACGAACACTCTAAAAAGGCTGAGCATTAATAGGAGGCTGATCTAAATACTGCCCACGAAACCCACGATCACCTGGTTCACCCTGTGAAGCCTGAAGGGCGCAATGGAAAGGCTTGGAAGACTGGCCCCTATCAAAAGATTCTCTGCCTCCGGAGGAAGGACCACTAAACATGCCTGAATAACGAGGCCTCTTGTCTAAAGAATAACCACCTCCCCGAGCAAGAGCCATCTCAACTCTACGTGCTGCGTTAGCTGCCTCCTAAAATGGTATATCACTCCCCACTCCCATAGCCATCTAAAGTCTAATTGGCTGATTAAGCCCATCTATGAACCTGCGGACCCTCTCCCGCTCTGTGGGAAGTATCACCACTGCATGACGAGCCAAATCAACAAATCTCGTCTCATACTGAGTGACCGTCATAGTGCCCTGCTGGAGGCGCTCAAACTGCCTCCGAAGTGCATCCCGCTGAGTAGCAGGGAGAAACTTCTCCAGAAATAGCTCTGCAAACTGATCCCATGATAAAGCCGGGGACCCTACTGGTCGAGTCAAACAATAATCCCTCCACCAAGTCTTGGCAGATCCTGAAAGCCTGAATGTACAGAAGTCAACTCCAATGGACTCCACGATCCCCATAGTCTTGAGAATCTCATGGCAACTGAATAAGAAATCCTGAGGATCCTCTGATGTGGCACCGCTGAAAGTAGTGGTAAACAGCTTGGAGAACCGATCAAGTCTCCATAAAGAATTAGAAGTCATGGCCGCTCCATCTCCGGCATGAGCCGTGGTACCTGACTGAGTGGCCACAGCTGGCCAAACCACTGGTGCCTGAGGCTGAGGAGCTACTGGCTCCGGAGTACGAGCGATAGGAGTCTGGGCCCCTCCTCCAGCCTGAGAAGCGGCTAGTGCAACTGATAATAAGCCTGCTCTGGCAACGCTATCTATAAATCCCGCTATCCTGACCAAGGCCTCCCGAAGATCCAGGGTAAATAAAGCCTCTCCTGGGACCTGAGCTGGGCCCACTGGAGCTGCTGGGACAGGAACCTCCTCGCCAATCTCAATATGATGCTCCACCTCTGGAGTAGCTGCCGGGGGTTGAGCTCTGCCCCTACCACGGCCTCTGATACGGCCTCGGCCCCTGCCCCTCATGGGAGCTGCCTGGGCTCGGGTTGCTAGTCAGCAGACGAAGAAGCGCGTGTCCTCACCATCTGCGAAAGGACAGAATAGAAGTTCAATCAGTATTGAGGAAGAAATCGCACGACAAGAAAGAACAAATGAGAGACTCTTTCCTAACTCAATAGACTCCGGAGGACAAGTACAGACGTCTCCGTACCTGCCTCTCAAACTCTACTAAGCTTGTTCGTTAGTGGTGAGACCTATGTAACCTAGAGCTCTAATACCAACTTGTCATGACCCGGATTTTCCCCCAACATCGGGATCGTGATGGCGCCTACTCGTGGTAGCTAGGCAAGCCTCTTTATTCACCCTATCCTGTTTTTAACAATACTTCATACTCAATTTAACAACCAAAATCATAATCTTAATTAAACAAGTGCGGAAGACTTTATAAAAATAGAAATAAGTAGTTTCAAGGTAACTGATACTGAAATCCTCTACCCAAGACGTGGAGTCACCAACTCACGAACTACTACTAAATACAACACAAAAAAGTCTGAAAGAAATATATCATAATCTGTTTGTCTCGGAACAAGGAGACTACAGCTAATGACATAAATAAAGGAAGAGACGTCGGGCCTGTGGACGCCTGCAAGCTACCTCGGTCTGAATATGCTCAACTCCCACGCAAAAGATCTACTGTTGTTGCTCCTGATCGAAACTTGGACCTGTGCAAAAACGCACAGAAGTGCAGTATCAGCACAATCCGACCCCATGTGCTGGTAAGTGCCTGGCCTATTCCGGCGAAGTAGTGACAAGCCTAGGACCAGACACCCACATAAACCTGTGTAGTTCTATATATATGTATACCACAAGATAACGAGAAATAACCAAGTAATAACACAATAAGGATATCTCAAAAGAACTCAACAATTA
The DNA here is from genome assembly GCA_032618575.1 of Nicotiana noctiflora. NCBI lineage: Eukaryota > Viridiplantae > Streptophyta > Magnoliopsida > Solanales > Solanaceae > Nicotiana > Nicotiana noctiflora. Next base: position 201,879 of record JASVEL010013127.1, read on the forward strand.
ACAACAGTTAATAAGTCCACAAGGAAAACAAAGTATAATGGAAAAACAAGTAATATCAAGTCAAGGAATGGCAAGTAGTTGCACGGCATCACCCTTCGTTCTTTTACTCTCATCCTCACCAAATAAGCAAATAAAGTACACGGCATCACCCTTCGTGCTTTTACTCTCATCCTCACATTCATGGTACGGCATGATCCTTCGTACATGGTTCAATAACAAGGCACGGCATGATCCTTCGTGCATAATCAATAAAACATGGCACGGCATTAACCTTCATGCATAATCAATATCAAGGCACGACATTAACCTTCGTGCATAATCAATAACAAGGCACGTGATTAACCTTCGTGCATAAACAATAAATCAAGGCACGACATCACCCTTCGTGCATTATCACTCTTCCTCACCCAAATTACAATCACAGTTAAGGGCAGAGAAAGAAAATAGAAAATCATGTACCGTCCCGGCAAGGAACACAATAATCATCACAACAAGTCCTGGCAAATGCAATCAATATCGCACTTCACAACAAGTCCCGGCAATGGGGAACAATAACAATTCTACAACCCGGCAAGGATTCAACAATTTATCTTCAAATATGTCTCACAACAATTATCAATAACGACTCATGGTCATACTAGACGCCAGCGTATGGATGCTCATCACCACAGCCCATACACCGCACTCGACCACATAGCACATATCACATAATCCTATTCCCTCAAGTTGGGAAAGAACAAACACTTACCTCGAATATTTACGAACAATTCAGTTTGTGGCAATGCCTTTTCCTTTCAAATTTGGCTCCAATCCAATCGTGTCTATACACAATTGATTTAATATCATCAATACTACTCAACAAACTATTTCATAAGGCCAATTACAACTTTTACAACATTCTGTCCGGAATAGTGAATATCGACCCCGGGCCCACATGGTCGGAACTCGGGGTTCGGACCAAAATCCGGTTACCCATCCCCCCACGAGTTCAAGTATATGATTTGTTTCAAAATCGGACCTCAATTCGAGGTCCAATTACCCAATTCATGAAAAACCCTATATTCTACCAAAAACAAGTAATTCTACCATGAAAACCTTTGATTTCTATTGAAAAACATGTTTAATGTTGTTAGGAATTGAAAGAATTAAGTAAAAAGTGACTTACAATTACTTTGAAGAAGAGGGAGTTCGTGAAAAATCGCCAAGGGATGTTTTTGGGTTGTGAAATGTGAAAAATGAAGCTGGAAATCGTGATTTACAGGTCTCTGTGTTCGCATTTGCGAACAGGGGTTCACAATTGCGAACCCCGACCAAATTCTGGAGTTTGAAAAATAAGCTAAGGATGGGAAGTTCGCATTTTCGAACTTTTGTTCGCATTTGCGAAGCCAAGGCAAAACTGGGAAGTTCGCATTTGCGAACTTTTGTTCGCATTTGCGAACCAAGGCACAAAACTGGGAAGTTCGCATTTGCGAACTTTTGTTCGCATTTGCGAATTCGCATTTGCCAACTTTTATTCGCATTTGCGAATTCACATTTGCTAACCTTTGTTCGCATTTGCGAATTCGCATTTGCTAACATTTGTTCGCACTTCCCAACTCTGCAGATCAGGTGCTGACAGCAACTAACTAACATGAAAAATTGATCTCGTGGCCTATCCAAAATTCACCCGAGCCCTCGGGGCACCAAACCAAACATGTACACAACATCAAAAACACATTACAAACTTGTTCGTGCGATCACATCGCCAATATCACATTGTTTTCATCAAATCAAGCCTCAAGTTCATGATTTTCATTCTTTTGGTTTTCAAAACTTTCAAACTTGGAACTCAAGGTCCAAAACATATCAAACCACATCCAAATGTCACCAAACTTTGCAGAAAGCACATATATAATGTTTAAGACTTGTACCAGGCGTCGGAACCAAAATACGAGCCCGATACCTAGGTCAATTAATTTATTTTCCTTTAATAATTACATAAAAAAAAACAATTTCACAGAAAAATTCATAACTTGGGCTCTATGCCTCAGAATTCGACTCCGGACGCATGTCCAAGTCCCATATTTTCCTACGGACCTTCCGGGACCGTCCAATCTTGGGTCCAGGTCCGTTAACCAAAAATGTTGATCGAAGTCAACTATATCAATATTAATATCATTTTTATCCAAATTTCTCATAGAATTCATATTTTCTATCACAAAATCTTTCCGGCTACATGCTCGGATCGTGCACATAAATCGAGGCAATATAGAATGAGGTTTTCAAGGCCTCGAAAGTACGAAATGATTAATAAAACAAGTGATGACCCTTTGGGTCGTCACAGGGAACAACATCAACAACATAACAAAGTCACGGCAAGGGAAACAATAATCAACCTTCACAACCCGGCAAGGGCTCAAGAACATGACTTAAGAACATTCCACATTAACTCACAGCATGTGTCAACAAACGACTCACGGTCATGCTAAACGCTAGTGTATAGATGCTCGTCACCACACCTATACACCGCACTCGATCACATAGCAATTAACAATTACCACACTGAATCATATTCCCTCAAGCTAGGATAGATCAAACACTTACCTCAAAGCCTTGAAGTCCAATTAACCTTCAACTATCGCTTTACCTCGAAATTCAACCTTCAACTCGCTCGAATCTAATCACAATTGGTTCAATTACTTCAATAAATACTATATAAATTGGTTTGGATCTATAAAAATGGTTTTCTCAAAGTTTTACCCAAAATTTCCAAAAACGCCCCCGGTCCCACGTGGTCGAAACTTGGGGTTCAGACCAAAATTCGATTACCCCTTCGCTCACGAGTTCAATTATACGATTTGTTTTAAAATCAGACCTCAAATCGAGGTCCAATTCCCCAATTTATGAAAAACCCAGGTTCTGGCCAAAAACGACAATTTCAACCATAAAAACCTTTGATTTCTCATGGAAAACATGTTTAATGATGTTAGGAATTGAAAGAGTTGAGTAAAAATTGACTTACAAGTGATTTGGAGTGATATTGCTCTTGGAAAATCGTTTGTGGTGTTTTGGGTTTTGAAAGAATGGTGAAAAGGGGGTTTAAAATCATTTAAGTATCAGATTGCACAGCTGCGGATATGGGAATTGCGAACATATGTTCGCAATTGCGAACACAGTAGGCCCTGGGTGCGAAATTCGCATTTGCGAGGGAATAGTTCGCATTTGCGAACTCATGCCAATTCTGGCCACCTCACATTTGCGAGATTTGGCTCGCATTTGCGAACCTAGGCTTCTCCTAGGCAACTTCGCATTTGCGAAGGTTGCCTCCCATTTGCGAACCAAGGCCATTCCTGGGCCACTTCGCATTTGCGAAGGTTTGTTCGCTTTTGCGAAGTGAGGCCTATTCTAGGACATCTCACAATTGCAAGAAATACTTCGCAATTACGAAGATATCAGCTGGGGAAAATACCAGTTGTGTTCTTTATCAAAATTTGCTCTAATGGCCTATCAAATATTAACCCGAACCATCGGGCTCCAAACCTAACATTCACACAACCTCAAAAACATACCACGAACTTGCTCGCGCGATCAAATCGCCAATATAACATCGTTTTCATAGAATTAAGCCTCAAATTCATGATTTCTTCTTTTAAACTTCATAACTTTCAAATTTGGAACTCATGGTTCAAAACACATCAAACAACGTTCATTTCCGTCAAACTTTACAGCAAGTACTTAAATAATATATAAGACTTGTACCAGGCGTCGGAACCAAAATACAACCCCGCTACCATGGTCTTTTAATCAATTTTCATTTCCATTTTTATTAATAATTTCAGCAAAACAGTTTAACAGAAAAATTCATATCTCGGGCTCTAGGCCTCGGAATTCGACTCCGGATACATGCCCGAGTCCCATATTTTCCTACGGACCTTTCGGGACCGTCTGATCTCAGGTCCGGGTCCGTTTACAAAAAATGTTGACCGAAGTCAACTATATCAATATTAATATCAAATTTCTTCAAATTTTCCATAGAATTCACAAATTCTAACACAAAAATTTGCCGGCTACGTGCTCGGACTACGCACGTAAATTGAGGCAATATAAAATAAGGTTTTTAAGGCCTCAGAAGTGCGGAAAAAATGAGGAAAACAAGTGATGACCCTTTGGGTCGTCACAATATTGTAGCCCTATAAATAGGAGGAAGGTTCAATCTTTTCTATCTTTCGAACTTTCGAACTTTTCTACTCCCCTTTTTCACCTTATTTTCAAAAAACCGCTATTTCATGCTTTAAACCCTTCTATTTCTATTGAAACCACCTTTCTAGTCATTGGAACTTGATTCATATAGAAAATTACTATGGCAAAACCCGGGCAAAACAACAGAAAAGGCAAAGATGATACCCCATCTAAGGTTCCACCATCTTTGGGTGGTGATGGATAAAAGGCACAAACACCCTTCATCCCTCTCAGCGTGGACAATGTTTTTCCCAAAAAGATACATACTAGCAGGGATTTCCCGACCAAGAGCCTGAATCCCCATTGGGAACATACCGAGCTTCTACAATCATATTTGGACAACCTACGGGAGGCGAACCGCATTCCAGAACATGTGGTGATGGAGCTGGCCTGGACGAACTATATCAACGTGGACCAGTTGGGATATTGAACCTTTTACGAATACCCGTTCCTGATCGGGTACGGTCTCCCAGTTTGTCCCCTTGTGGAAGAGCTCTGTCGCTTCTATGACGTATGCCCACCTCAACTCACTTCCTACACTTGGAAGTGTCATATTATGACCACCTATGCGACCAGGGACGGGCTCAACATTTCGGTCCATCACTTATTGCAGTTATTTAGCCCTGGCTATATGAGGGGTACTATGCTACAGCTAAAGAGCCATGGCACGAGGGGCCTGGTCGTTAGGGCCGACGATAAGACCAAAAGCTGCTTCTGGCATAATTTTTTCTATATCAGGACGGAGCACCTGGTGTCGAACCCTGAAGGATTCCTAGAGAGTGGAATCTAGAACGTGAGTGTCTTTACTCGAATTTAGAATTGTTTTCAACTTTTGACCATACGACCATTATAACTTCATTTTCCTTCCTCTCCTTTTTGCAGAGAGAGCTTTTCCACCCCAATCCGTTGACGATATTACGTCATAGGTGGAAAGGATGATTCCATTGATATAGGAATGCCGCACTTGGTCTACGTTTCGTAATCGATACGACCTACCAGATAACTTCTCGACCGTGGTCTGGAAGGTTCATTAGGTTTCATTGCTTGACCTATCTTATATTGGAGGTTGGAGCGCCCCTAGGAGAAGGAGGCAAAATGTCGCAACCTCGTCTGTGGTGGGGACTGATTTTGGAGATGAGTACGTGCTCCGAGACTCTCCCAATGATGGCGTCCCAGAGGTTGCTTAACCTGAGGTTGCGCTTGTGGCTGAGTCCACAAGCGAAGCGACTCCTTCACCACTGTCCTCGACCCATGGTGGAGACTGCTGAAGGTGAGGAGCCTCCGAAGCAGAAAAGGTGCCGGTTGATGGTCGGCAAGGGGATTTCCATAGAGGACGATAGGGCAAGTGAGCCCCGTCCAGAGTCGAGACCAGTCCTGATGGCTGATGCCATTCGCTCGGGGGAGGTTGGTTCTCCAGGGGAGGGCAGTTCCCGACACCACCCCCGTACGTGTTCTAGAGTGTGGCACGTCAGCTGTTGCTGAGAAGGCAGATGATGAAGAGAGGGCAGATCTTGAGATAGCCCCCGCAGATGTGGATGTACCAAAGAGGGATCGAGCTCGTGTGGGGATGACGGGAGGTGGGCCTAACCGCTAAATTTTGATCCCAAGTGGATATAACCTGTTGCAACATAGCGAGTATGCCGCAACCGATATGACCCTGCTATGTGCGGCAGCCAAGCGTGAGAGTTTGAAAGATGTTAGCGATAGGGATTTATCCCAAAGGGTTGCCGGTGTATCTTTGCAGGTATACTCTGTTCTTCTTTATGTATCATAAAGTGAAAATTGGTGCATGCTAATTTGTCCTTTTATATCTCTTCTTTAGACCCTCATTTTGGAGTTAGAGAGGGGTCGGTGAGCGCAGAGGAAGGATGCCACTCTCAAAAAGGTGGTAAAGAAGTACATGGAGTACCGCGCCAAGCATCTGGCGCTGGCGGACCTATTCGCTCAGGACCCGAAGTTTCAGTTTTTTCATGAGGGCCTGGAGCAATCAGAGGCTCAGCTGCAGAAACAAGTAGATCAGCTGGAGCAGGTGGATGACCAGCTGATGTCCGTCTTGGGTCGAAATATTGAACTGGAGACTCCTTTCTAGTCAAAGGAGGATGAATTAGAGATCAGTTATTGGGTAGTGGCAGAGGCCGCTAATTTGCGTGCCAAGGTCGACGCCTTAACCCCCAAACTTAATGCCAAGATGGCTGAAATTGAGGCTCTTAAGTAGGCTGATGCGTATAGGTCCGACGACGGCGTGCCTAGCAAGGCACGGGGCATGTGGGTATATGTCGAAGCCAAGCTGGCCATGTTTAAGGAGTTTCTTGTTGCAGGTCGAGTCACTGAGGCAGTGGTCAAGGAACAACATCGTTTGGTTCGAGTTACCCGAGAAGCCTGTGGGTATAGTTCTGATTCCCCAGACCGGATGAGCTATAACTCTGAAGATGTTAACCGTCTGGCTTCCGGGTCCTGGATCTCTGTGGCTTATCAAACTGAGGGCTGCAGTGGAAAGGATGATGAACCAGCGGGCGACGGCGAACAGGATAGTGGCGGGTGCTAGGACTTGTATTTATTTTCCTTTTGCTATTTTGTGGGGATGTGAATAGCTACCATTGTACATGTATACATTCTTTGACGATAATAGAAGTTACTCTTTTGCTATTTATTTGTGTACCTTTTATTTTGTGTGCTCGTCATAGCTGTATACGTGTCTTCGACCGTTGTCGAGTTATTGTTTTTGTCGTAGTTGAGCTAGGTTGGCTTATTACATCAGTGGCCTTAGCCATTTTAGAGATGGTCGTGGACATGCACGTGACTTCGACTGTGTCGAGTTAATTTGTCGTAGTCGAGCTGGGTCGACTTATTACAATAGTGGACTTAGCCATTTATGCTTTAGAGATGTCAGTGGCCTTTCGTGACTTCGACTGTGTCAAGTTAATTTGTAGTAGACGAGCTAGGTCGACTTATTACGATAGTGGCCTTAGGCATTTATATGTTAGATATGGTCGTGGCCTTTCATGACTTGGACTGTGTCAAGCTAATTGGTCGTAGTCGAGCTAGGTCGACTTATTACGACAGTGGCCTTAGCCATTTATACATTAGAAATGGCTCTGGCCTTTCGTGACTTTGACTGTGTCGAGTTAATTTATTGTAGTCGAGATGGGCGGACTTGTACCGATAGTGGCCTTAGCCATTTATACGTTAGAAATAGTCGTGGCCTATCGTGACTTCGACTGTGTCGAGTTAATTTGTCATAGTCGAGTTGGGTCGACTTGTTGCGATAGTGGCCTTAGCCATTTATATGTTAGAGATAGGCGTGGCCTTTCGTGACTTCGACTCTGTCGAGTTAATTTGCCGTTGTCGAGCTAGGTTGACTTATTACAACAATGGCCTTAGCCATTTATAAGTTAGAAATGGCCTTGGCCTTTCGTGACTTCGAAGATGGCCATAGCCTTTCATACATTGGAGATGGTCGTAGCCTTTAATACATTGGAGCTGACCATAGCCTTTCGTACATTGGAGATGGCTGTAACCTTTCATACATTGGAGATGGCCATAGCCTTTCATATATTGGAGATGGCCGTAGCCTTTCATACATTGGAGATAGTCGTAGCTTTTTATACATTGGAGATGGCTATAGCCTTTCGTACATTGGAGATGGCCGTAGCCTTTCATATATTGGAGATCATTTTAATCCAGTCCTTTTGGCATGCCAGTTGGGAGGGCGCACGGAGTAGCTGGTGTGACAAACATTCCTCATGAGTATCTCCGAGTGTCTCCTCTGCCGCCTCGTTAAAAAACTTCCCAAGAAAACCCAATTGAGACAAAATTCGGGCAAGGGGAAAAGAGTACGACTTGGTAGGCGCCTTTCAGAAATGGAAATACTTGAGGTGGGGGACATTCAAATTGTTTTGGAGCATTTTTCCTTCCATTGTCTCTAGTTAGAATGACCATTTATCTGTTGCTGCTGGGATTTTCTATGGTCTGTCCCAGTTGGTGCATAGCTTTCCTTCACTTGGGTCTTTTTGATGCCAATGTTTTGGCTTTGAGGACGTAGTCACCCACTTTGAGTGATCGTATCTTGGCCCTCTTGTTGTAGTACCTTTCGACTTGTTGTTTTTGGGCCACCATTCTTATGTGAGCCATTTCTCTTCTTTTCTCGGCCTCATCAAGGTCTTAAAGTCTATTCATGTCATTTTTAGCTCCACTTGTATACGAGTACCTAAGGCTTGGTTCTCCTACTTCGACCGATATGACAATGTCAGTTTCGTAAACAAGTGAGTATGGCGTTTCTCCTGTGGAAGATTTGGGTGTGGTTTAGTGGGCCCATACTACTTCTGGTAGTAGCTCATTCCATATCAATTTGGTGTCTTCGAGTTTCATCTTCAGTATGTTTAGTATCATTTTATTGGACGATTCTATTTGGTCGTTGGTGGAGGGTTGGTATGGCATGGAGAGTATTTGCTTAATATGCCATTTGTCAAAGAATTTGGTTGTTTTCTGGCAGATAAACTATCGCCCGTTGTCGCAGGTGATTTCTTTGGGGATGCCGAAATGATAGATGATGTTCTTCCATATGAAAGCAATGACTTCATGTTCGCATATTTGGGCGTACACACATACTTCTACCCACTAGGAAAAATAGTCGGTTAAAACTAATAGAAATCGTACATTTCCACATCCTACCAGTAGTGGGCCGACTATGTCCATTCCCCATTTGATGAAAGGCCGCGGGGAAGTGACTGAGTGGAGGGGCCCTCCTGGTTGGTGTATCATGGGGGCGAACATCTGGCATTGTTCGCATCGGCGGACATATTCTGCCGCATCTTTCTTCATAGTTGACCAATAGTAGCCGGTCCATATTAAGCAGCGCACAAGGGCACAGTTACCTGTGTGGGCTCTATAATGGCCCTCGTGCACTTCTCCAAGTACCGATGTCGTTTGGTTAGGACCTAGGCACTTGGCCAGGGGTCTGCCAAAGGTCCTTTTGAAGAGCTTGTGGTTTGTCAGGCAATATCGGGTGGCATGTACGCGGAGCTTCTTGGCTTTTTTTTTGTTAGGCGGTAGTGTCCCTTCCCACAAGTAGGACATGAACTGGTTGCACCAGTCTCAAGTCAAATTTAAGGAGAGTATCTCCGTATGATCAATGGCTGAATGGAGGAGAGTGACCACGCTTTCTTTGTTGAAGTTTTTGGTGGATCCGGCTAGTTTTGCCAGACCATCCGCCTCGGCATTCTGTGCCCTAGGAACCTGCTCTAAGCGGCACTCATCGAGCTCGGTTATTAATATGTGGATTTCCGACTGGTACTTTTGCAATCTCTGCTCCTTGATTTGGTAAGTCCCGGTGACCTGGTTCACTACGAGCTAGGATTCGCAATGGAGAACGAGTCAGCGAACTCTATACTTAATGGCTAATTTTATACCAGTGACAACAGCTTCGTACTCAGCCTCGTTGTTAGTAATCTCGAGGCATCGTATGGACTGGCGAATTATTTCTGTAGGGACTTTGAAGACAAGTCCAAGTCCTGATCCCGTGGCATTAGCAGCATCGTCAGTATAAACAGCCCATAGTTCGGTGTTGGAGGGGGCACAATGCGCCCCTTGTTCTACCTCTGGTAGTATCATTACACTGAAGTCAACCACGAAGTCAGCGAAGACCTGCGACTTGATGGCGGTTCTCGGGAGGTACGATATAACATGTTTGTTGAGCTCTATGGCCCACTGGGCGAGCCTGCCTGATAATTCAGTCTTATGTAGGATATTTCTCAAGGGGAAGGTTGTTACTACTTTTATGGGGTGTCATTGAAAATTAGGTTTAAGCTTCTGTGAAGCTATGACCAGTGCCAGGGCTAATGTTTCAAGGTGTGGATACCATGTTTCAGAGTCCACTAGGGTTTGCTAGTATAATAAATAAGGGATTGCCTACCTTTAGTCTCGTAGACCAATACTGCATTGACGGCAACCTCTGATATGACCAGGTATACCAGCAAGGGCTCGCCCGGATATGATTTGGCCAGTAGTAGAGGCGAGGACAGATACGCCTTTAGTTTTCTCAAGGCTTCGACGCCTTCTTCATTCCATTGTAATCTATTTTCCTTTCTCAGTACATTGAAAAATTTGGGGCATCTGTCGGAGGATAGTGAGATGAATCTAGATAGGGCAGCTATTTACCCCGTTAGCTTTTGCACCTGTTTTTTGTTGTTCAGCAACTCAGGTATCGCATCTATTACCTTGATTTTGTCTTGGTTAACTTCGATACCTCGTTGGGATACGAGGAATCCTAAGAATTTTCCTGAGGCCATGCCTAAAGCGCATTTCTTGGGGTTCAGCTTCATCCCGTACCTTCTCAATATTTTGCAGGCTTATTTCAGGTGGTCGATGTGATCCTCTTTTCTCATTGACTTTACCAGCATATTGTCGATATAGACTTTTATAGTCTTACCGAGCTTCTCTTTGAACATCTTGGTGACCAATCTCTGTTAGGTAGCCCCCATATTTTTTAGCCCGAAGGGCATCACTTTGTAGCAGTAAGTCCCTTAGTGAGTGATGAAAGTCGTCTTCTTCTGATCTTCCTCGGCCATCATGATTTAATTGTAGCCGGAGTAGGTGTCTAAGAAACTAAACAGATTATGTCCTGCGGTGGCGTCGATCAATTGTTCGATATGGGGAAGTGGGAATGAATCCGTCGGGCATGCTTTGTTTAGGTCGGTGAAATCTACGCACATCCTCCACTTCCCATTTTTCTGTTTGACCATGATGATGCTGGCGACACACTTAGGGTACTTTGATTCCCTGATGGAGTCATTGGTGAGTAGTTTGTCCACTTGCTCGCTGACCGCTTTATTGATTGCGGCATTGAATTTCCTTCTCATTTGCAATATGGGCGTATGTAGTGGGTCGACGTTTAGCTTCTATGTGGCGATATCTCGCGAAATCCCTGGCATATCATAATGGGAAAAAATAAATAGATCTGCATGGTTAGTTAGGAATTCATGAAACTTACTCGTGTCGGTGAGGCCGTGGCTGATGTAGGATTTCCTTGCTGGGTTGGTATTGTTTAATTCGACTGGGTCGAGGTCTTCGACTGCCTCTTTAAGTGCTCCCACGGTGTCAGGTCGATTTAGTCACTAACACGGCTAATTGATATGCCTTAGCGCTTGCCTCTCTTAGTTGTTGGGTGTGGGCACAGTCTTGGGCTATTTTGTAGCACTCTTGTGTGGTGCGTGGCTCTCCCTTGATGCTGAATATTCCCCATGGGGTAGGGAATTTGACCACCTGGTAAAGGCTTGAAGGGAAAGCACGCATGGTGTGTATCCATGGGTTCCCTATGATGATGCTCTACGCCGTCTCATGGTTTATCGCATGGAAAGTTGTTTCCAGCGTGACTCCTCCCGTAAGGACGGGCAGTGTTATTTCTCCGGACATCTGTTCCACTATATTGTTAAAACTGGTCAGTTTTATGCAGTGCGGTATTACCCTATCCTCGAGTCCCATTCGTGCAAGGATGACTCTCTTGACATCCGTATCAATAATACGTAAAGTAATAACCAAAGCATCATATTGAGGGAAAGACAAATCGTCAGCAACAGACTCATGGAAGGCGATACAGATAGCTTCATAGACAAGGATAAAGCTGTAGAAGCTCCAAGAAGGCCATTCACGAGGTCTTAAGCTAAGGAGAAGCAAGACAGGGTTATTAGGCTTCAATGGGAGATCAAGAAAGCACTAATGGTGGAACAATATCTACAAAATTATGGAGAGGATTTAGCTAAGTGCTACACTCATTTCATGGTCCACGTCCAAGTCTAAGAGGAGGTTGATTGGGGTCCAAGCACCAGCCAAGGAGGGCCTAAATTAGGCGCCTAATTTTTCCTAGTTTGATAGGACATATTTGATGCTTTCCTAGGTAGTTAAGGTTTTGGTTTTTCTTTTCCTAAGATTATTGGAATTACTTTCCAAGAATGACTTAGTTTTTGATTCCTAGTATTTTCCTTTTGCTAAGGTAGTTGGACTTGTTGTCCAAAGTAGTTTAGGACTTTATTTCCTTAATTTTTAGGTAAAATTTCGTGACCCCCCCTCTATATAAAGGGGTATCTTCTTTGTTTATACGTAGATTATTCAGATTATTATCAATAAAAATTGTGAGATTTTTCTTGCACTATTGTGTGTGGCTACTCTTGGATTTATTCTTCAACCTTCAAGACTCAACTTAAGATGGTAAGATTAAACCCTTTTCGAAATCTTAGATCACTTCTAGGTATTCAAGAAAGGTGATAAGTTTGGGCTAATTGTTGTTCTTGTTATTCTAAAGGGTCGGGTTTCACAATCTATTTCTTGTTTTTAATTCTCTACCAAAGGCGATTAGTTCTTTGTTAGCTAATTGTTGTTGTTAGTCTTCAACTTCAAGAATAAACTTCTTGATCAAGAAACTCTTTCTTTAATTCAATCTATCTTTAATTTTTGTCTTTTTTCGTTTCATTTTTTTCTTTTAGCTTCCGCACGTTTCTTATTTTTCTTTAGTAATTCTTGAATCCCAATCGTGTTGTTATCAAGTGGTATCAGAGCTTAGGCTAATCATGATTTCAATCTTGATAATCTTGGGAGGTTCTTGATAAAAAAAAAGGTCAAAAAAGTGTTCTTGTTCATTATTACTTTCATAATTTAAGTATTACTACGTTTCCAAGTCAAGAAAGGAAACAAGAAGAGGGGATCCTTGTTCTTGAAGATTAACGCAAATTCATTCCTTATTCTTGTGGGCTTTGAGTTTCCTAAAATTCTCTTTTTTTTACTTACCAATTCCTATTCGTTCTAGGTTTGGTCATTTATTTTTCTTTCTTCTTCTAACTCCATACTCTTATCACTAAGGGTTGTGACTAGTAAGGTTTATTAATAAATCTAAGTATTAACGACCAAGGGTTGCATTGAGTGAAAAAAAGAGAAAACAAAAGTGAGAGATATATATTGCTTTGTTCAAGATGTCTCGTAGTGGTAGTGATGATGAACAAAGGATTCTTCAAGAAGCCGAAATTAAAGGAAGGAATGATTTCACCTTGAAAGCTATGGATCAACAATTTGAAAGGTGGAATTTGCAATTCCAAGATATGAGGGACACAATTGTTGAGAAAAATATTACAATAGATGAACTTAGGAGGGGAAATCATGCTAGACCCCAAGCTAGGAGAAATATACCAGCCCCCATTGAAAATTAAGAAAACCCAATCGATGATTTTAATGATGATATTGATTTTGATAGGGTAGGAAGAGATAGGATGATAACAACTAGGTTGTGAATCCAAACTAGAGTAAGAATTTGAGAAGTAAATGCGGAAGCAATAACAACAGGAATTGAACAACTAGAATTAAAGAGAATAAAATAAAGGATATCGGAAAAATTCAAGGAAAGAATTCCGAGAACTTTCAAGAACGCAAGTTCTATAGCCTTGACAAGATCAAAATAACAACGTCTTGATTTATGAAAGAAATCAAACGCCTTTACTTTAAAAGCAAATCAAAACAATAGATTCGGATCTTGACATCTTTACGAGTAACTTGAGACAACAATTAATACTAGTATTAATCGCCTTCTAAGAATACCACAAATGAATCAAAGATATCACAAAAGAGAAGTAATCTTACTACCTTGAACTATGAACTAGTAAAGGTTGAAAGATAAATCTCAAAGCACAAGTAACAAAGGTTCAAAAGAACTCTCAAAGTATGATATACTCAATCAATAATAACGTGTCATATGAAGGAGAAGAACACCCTATTTATAGGAGTACAAAGGCATAAAAATAACATTAAAAACTAGGTGGGGTGGTTGTAGTGGAAAACACAATTATTACAATAAGGTAGGTGGTTGCTAAAGTCTAAGAAAAGTCTTTGGTTAGGTGAGGGGCGGCCAAGACCCTTTGGGGCAGATTTGGACCTTAAAACAACTAGTTTTGGGCCATTTGTTTGGACTCCAATTGGGCTACTCTTCTAACACCTCTTTCTGGAACTCTTTTAAGCTCATTTTGAGCCCATTTGGTGACTCCAAGGGCTGATTTGGGTAACCAAATCTTCCTCCTCTTGGACTTTAATTTGAGCAACCAAATAGTTGTAAAACTTCGACAACTCTTCTCCTTTGGGCATGAGCTCTTCCTCCATAGTTATAAGCTTTTGTATTTGCCATTGAAGTCGGCAACCTTAGTTTGCAATTCCTTAGCTTGAGATCTTGTAAATATCCTTCTTGGAGCTTCCAAAACTCTATCCTTATCCGTGATGATATCATTCCCCTCTTCTTGAAAAGAATTCGTCCCCGAATTCGATCTACGTCAAACAAAGATAAGTCAGCAACATTAAATGTAGCACTTACTTGAAACTCACCAGGAAGGTCTAGCTTGGAAGCATTGTCTCCAATCTTTTCAAGGAATTGAAAAGAGTCATCTCCTCTAGGATTCAACTTTGACTTTCTTCTGGAAGGAAATCTCTCCTTTCTAAAGTGAACCCAAACTAAACCTCCAGGGTTAAAAATAACTTGTTTTCGACCCTTATTCTTTCTTAAAGGAGTTTGCTCATTTTTCTTCTCAATTCCAAGCCTTGTTTGCTCATGAATATTTTTCATCATCTCAGCCTTTGTCCTACCATTAAGATTAGCAATATCATTGGTAGGTAATGGTAATAAATCAAGTGGAGTGAAGGGATTAAAGCCACAGACAACTTTAAAAGGAAACATACCTGTAGAAGAATGGATTGTTCTATTGTAAGCAAATTCAATCATAGGTAAGGGATTTTCCCATAAAGTTAATTTACCTTTCAGAACAGTCCTCAACATGGTTCTTAGGGTTCTATTAACTACTTCAGTTTGTCCATCAGTTTGTGGGCGACAAGAAGCGGAAATCAACAACTTAGTGCCTAACTTCCCCCAAAATACACGCCAGA
This sequence comes from Nicotiana noctiflora, assembly GCA_032618575.1. Classification (NCBI taxonomy): domain Eukaryota; kingdom Viridiplantae; phylum Streptophyta; class Magnoliopsida; order Solanales; family Solanaceae; genus Nicotiana; species Nicotiana noctiflora. The sequence continues at coordinate 217,005 of JASVEL010013127.1, forward strand.
AGTGACTCAATAACTTAGCATCCCTATCACTAACAATAGTTCTAGGTATACCATGCAATTTGACAACCTCTTTCACAAAAAGATTAGCAACATGTGAGGCATCATTAATCTTTAAACAAGGAATAAAATGAGCCATTTTGGAGTACCTATCTACCACAACAAATATACTATCCTTACCATACCTTGTTCTAGGCAAACCTAATACAAAATCCATAGAAATATCAATTCAAGGTGAGGTAGAAACAGGTAATGGTGTGTAAAGACCATGTGGTAACACTTTAGATTTAGCTTGTTTACATTCCAAACACTGTGTGCACATTCTTTCAATATCTATTCTCATTCCAGGCCAAAAGAAATTTTCAGCAAGTATGTTTAATGTCTTTGGGGCCCCTTGTTTGTAAGAAACTAAGACATACCTTCTTGAAAGTGCATCAGCAACAACATTCTCTTTCCCTTGTTTGTAAGAAATTACATAAGGAAAAGTTTCAGTGAATTCAACCCACTTAGCATGCCTTCTACTAAGCTTACCTTGACTTTTCAGGTATTTCAAGGATTCCTCTTCTTGAAAGAGTACTTGATCACAAATGTTACAACCATCATGCTTATCCTCTTTACTAATAACAAATACTTTTACAAGCTCACAATAAACATGACTTGAAGAATGACTCCACATTATACCACAACAATCACATTCTAGCAATTTATCACATGAAAACTCATTAACCACTTGAATAAGAGAGGAAGAAATATTTAACTCATTTGCAAGCATCTTCTCATAAATTTTATGCCTCTTTTCATAAAGTTGGATTACGTGATCATTTATGTCATACATAATATCAAAAAGAAGCAAATTACTCTTGCACTTTAACTTAGATATTACAGTTAATGACTTGATGTGCATCAAGCTATCATCATCCACAAAAATTATAAAGTCACCAACATAAGATATAAGAGTATAATTCATTACCTCGAAAAATACTTTAGGTGTTCTAGAAAGACAAAAAATGCAAATATACCAATTATACATACCATACTTAGACTTATTTACCAATGGAACATCATCACCTTGTATTCTTTTATGCAATGGCTCTAACTTAGTAATGCTTTTAGGAAGCTCCGTGTCATAACCTTGTAAATAAGAATCAAAATATTTAAAAGGTTCAATAACAAAGACTTTAACCAAGCTTTTATCTTCCACGATCCAACAAGAATTGATATTGCCGAATTTATGTTGCAATCCAATTGGATCTTTTGCCACCATATCTTGCACCTCACTAACCCTTTCAAAAGGTATTTCAACACGTGGCTGCACAAAATCAAAAGAACTAAAACAAGAAAGAGTTAATAGGTTAGGAAGTAAAGAAACTTCTTTCTTGGTACTTTCTTTGGCTTTTATCACAAGACTAATGTTTTCCTCGCCCTTAGCCTCTTTTCTCTCACTAAAGAGTTATTTTCCTTCACTCAATCCCTCATGTTTTTCTCTCTCTACCTCATAGACTATGTTTATCTCATTTCCTTCTCTCTTTTCTTTCTTCTCAAGATCACTCTTTTCTTCACTAGACATCCCACTCTTTTCACTCAAGACAACCTCTCCTTTTTCCTCTCTTGGAATGTCAACATGCACTCCCTTACGACTCTCATTCTTTTCTCTCTCGTATTTTTCCATATTCTCTTTAACAATCTTTTCATCTTTACAAATTTGTGAAGGAGTCAAAGGACCAAGAATGCATTTCTTCCCATTAAACTCAAAAGAGTATCTATTTTTTTGGATACTATATGAAGCATTTCTATAGATATACCATGGCCTTCCCAACAAGATATGCAAATTATTCATGGGAATGACATCACACCAAATCACATCCTCATACATTCCAATAGAGAATGACAATAAAACTTTTTTATCTACCTTTACTCCTTTCAACATGTAGGGTTCAAAATGTTCAAAACAAGACAAATTCAATTTCTCAACCATATAATTGCTAATTAAGTTATAGCCAAAAGCTTTGTCAATTCTAAGGGTATAACTTAAGACATCACACATCACTTTAGCTCTTGTTTGAAAAATAACTTTACCACTGTCTTCCTTCCATTCGATATACTGTAAGTTCGACTTTTCAAGTTGTTGAGCCATCGCTTCCCTCCTTCCATTGCAGTTACCTATTTGAGACATCTTGTCATAGATTAAAGAAAATATGTCTCTCCAATTTGGCGTTTTTCCTCAATTGTTCTCACACGCAACTTTTCTCTTTCTTTTTTTATCGAAATAACCTTTGAACAAAATACTTTGTAGATTTATAGTTAACCAAACTTGTATGTAGTTCTCAGTAGTAAAACTCAGATTTTTCTTTTGTTTTTAGGAACAAATAAAAGGAGAAAGAACCAAATCCTAGAACTTTTAGGCTCGGTTGAAACAAGACACGAACGAAAAGATAAGAATATAAATATGCAGAATACAAAGAGTAAGAAAATCAAGGATCCCCTCTTCTTGTTTCCTTTGTTAATATTTGGAAACAACTTAGATACAAAATATATATCCTGGAGAGCAAGCAATTGTATTTCTTCTTGTTTTAAATTGGCTTTTTATTTTCAATATATCCCAAGAATTATCAAGAACGAAATCTTGATAGAACCGCTCTGATACCACTTGATAACAACTAGGTCGGGAATCCAAACTAGAGTAAGAATTTGAGAAGTAAATGCGGAAGCAATAACAACAGGAATTGAACAACTAGAATTAAAGAGAATAAAATAAAGGATATGGGAAAGATTCAAGGAAAGAATTCCGAGAACTTTCAAAAACACAAGTTCTATAGCCTTGACAAGATCAAAATAACAGCGTCTTGATTTATGAAAGAAATCAAACGCCTTTACTTTAAAAGCAAATCAAAACAATAGATTCGGATCTTGACCACTTTACGAGTAACTTGAGACAACAATTAATACTAGTATTAATCGCCTTCTAAGAATACCACAAAGGAATCAAAGATATCACAAAAGAGAAGTAATTTTACTACCTTGAACTATGAACTAGTAAAGGTTGAAAGATAAATCTCAAAGAACAAGTAACAAAGGTTCAAAAGAACTCTCAAAGTATGATATACTCAATCAATAATAATGTGTCATATGAAGGAGAAGAACACCCTATTTATAGGAGTACAAAGGCATAAAAATAACATTAAAAACTAGGTGGGGTGGTTGTAGTGGAAAACACAATTATTACAATAAGGTAGGTTATTGCTAAAGTCTAAGAAAAGTCTTTGGTTAGGTGAGGGGCGGCCAAGACCCTTTGGGGCAGATTTGGGCCTTAAAACAACTAGTTTTGGGCCTTGGACTCCAATTGGGTTACTCTTGTAACACCTCTTTCTGGAACTCTTTTAAGCTCATTTTGATCCCATTTGGTGACTCCAATGGCTGATTTGGGTAACAAAATCTTCCTCCTCTTGGACTTCAATTTGAGCGACCAAATAGTTGTAAAACTTCGACAACTCTTCTCCTTTGGACATGAGCTCTTCCTCCATAGTTATAAGCTTTTGTATTTGCCATTGAAGTCAGCAACCTTAGTTTGCAATTCCTTAGCTTGAGATCTTGTAAATGGCCTTCTTGGAGCTTCCAAAACTCTATCCTTATCAGTGATGCTATCATAGAAGGGGACAAAGAGGAAGACTTGAAGATGATAATATAAGTAGTATAAAAATGACGATGCCATCTTTCAAGGGAATGAGGGATCCAGACTTGTACCTTCATTGGGAGAGAAAAGTGGAAGTCGTCTTTGACTGCCACTACTATTCGGAGGGCAAGAAGGTTAAACTTGTTGTTGTTGAGTTTTCTGACTACGCAGCAATCTGGTGGAAAAAGCTTTCTAGGGATAGATTGTAAGAAGGACAAACAGTTGTTGCTACGTGGCTGAGATGAAGAGAGTAATGAGGAAGAGATTTGTACCATCACACTTTCAAAGAGATCTACAACAACGTCTTCAAACTTTGAGGCAAGGGTCCTTGTCTGTAGATGAATACTTTAAGGCTATGGATATGGCTATCTTTTGACACTTGGCTATTTAATTTAAGTTGGCACCCGCATTCAGAAAAGAGGAATAGGTCCAGAGGTTGGGAGGGACCTTAAATGTTACTTTGGAAAGCAGTGGCGGAGCCACCCTTGTCCGAGGGGTGTCACCGACACCCCTTCGCCGGAAAATAACACTGTGTAAATAGGTATTTTTTTAAAAAAAAAAATTGAATATATACAAGGGGTTGACACCCCTTGACACAAGATAAACTCTTAGTGCAATGGTTAAGGGGTGTCAAAATTTACAGAAGGTTGCAAGTTTCATTCTTGATAGCAGCAATTTTTTTTATTTTGACACCCCTTTATATAATTCCTGGCTCAGCCACTGTAGGCAAGGAGCAAAATTTGAATTATTCAAGCTCCTATTTTTGTTTTCAAGGCTTTCTCCTCTTATATTTTTTTTATAATTGTGGCGTCCCAGCGAGCATACGGAAACCTTGATTAATTCCACGTAATAGCTGCTACCTCCCACTAGCAAGAGGTGTCGGCAACTCTGTCTACTAAGGTTGAAACAAATAAAAAGAAATCATCTAGTAGTTTTGTCTATTTTAACTTGAGACCGCATAGTTCTTAACCTACTTCATTAGCCAAAAGAATAATTCCTCCTCTTATATTTTCCTTTACCTCTTTTCTCTTTTATCATTTTGTTTCTTTTCTTTTAATGTTCGATGTCCAGGCTTCCTACTTCTCTTTCTATTTGTTTTTTCATATTTCTCTTTATCCTCTCATATTCTACTTCCTATGGCAGTAACCTTGGAATAAACACACAGAAAAGGACCTAAAACACATGAAATCTCATAAATTGAAGCGACAAATACTAACCAAACTAAAGTTTCCATCTTTCAAGTACGAAAAACTATTGACCTTTTGAAAACTCTAATTGATCAAACTAATGATCCATTTCTTTTGTTTATTAGATTCAAAATTTTGTGGTTTTGTTATGGTATTCAATTCAATTTAGAATTTTTAGGTGCTTAAATCATGATGAGAATGTTGTATGCATCACAGATAATATGAATTTACTTAGATTTGTTTCTTAGGACTTTAGTTTGTAATACTGTATTTTGTTTGAATTTAATCCTATTTCATTCCAGGGAATCATATACATTTTAAACTAACATCTGATCAGAATATGTTGTGGGCTTTATGTTGCATTTTCAATCAATTATATAATAAGACGAGAAAACTTATGAGCACCTCAACTATTCCACCGGGTACTGGTCACTTCCCACCAGCACGGGTAATGCTTAAGCAGATGGGAAGAAGAAGAAATCATCTAGTGCTATTGCCTCCGCTGGGATTTGAAAACTTTTGGTAGCTATGGATTAGAAAAGCTATTAAACCAATCCGAATTTACCCAAAATAGATCAAAGCAAACCAATTATACTCTCCTTCTCAGCTATAAGTACAAATAAAATAAAATAAAAAAGAGGGAGAAAGAGAGCACATGCCATCATCATTTGAAGTAGCAGAACCAAAATGGCTGCCAGGAGAAGGTGATTCTGCATGTCTTCAAAATGATCTAGGCAAAGCCATATCATCATCCTCATCCTCGTCCTCATCCTTGTCATTTCCTTCGCCTCCGTCCTCGGACTCTTTGGAATCGTCGACCAATTGATCAAAACCTAGGTTTATTATCTCTTCACGTTCACTGTTACTTTCAGCTTTGCCTGAGGGATCCGAAGGGGTTTCGAATTCTTCATCACGGTAGAAGAAGTGTGCAGAAGTCATCTCAGCAAAGCTCACTCTTCGTGCTCACTTCTTCTGCATCGCCATGGTGGTGCCGCCCTCCGAATTCTCCATATTGTTGTGGTTCTGATGGCAGTCCTCGCTAGTGCCACCGGCGGCGACGATCGTTAGCGCTGTCGGGAAGACATTTCAAAATTTTGAATTATTCGGAGATTTATTGCAGATTAGGGCTCGTTCTGCTCGATGTGCTACACTCAGTAAGCTGGTAATTTTATATAACTTCGTACATTTTTTTTTAGAGTTAATACCCTCAAACCCGCCTAAACTATACGATTTTTGTCAGTTTCATACCTAAACTATTGGGTGTCCCTAAAAACCCTTGAACTATATCCCCTTTGTAATTAAACACCCATGTCGCTTATGTAGCGTACTGCATGAAATCGATTGTGCAAGAGCGTGTGAATACTGAAAATTAACATGAAACGGGGCTCATCTAGCAGCTTCAATAACAGCTAATTAGCCCATTTTTTAAAAAAACTTTTATTTTATTTCCTTTTTCTTTATATTACATCATCTCCTCCAATTTTTCGCCTTTCTTCACCATTTCTTCACCTTTCTTCATCATTTCTTCATCCTTTTTATCTCTTTATTCATCTTAATCCATTTGAAATCTTCTATCTATTTATAAAATTTATTTTTTATCTTTCTCATTTTATACATCCTTCATTGTTACCCAAATTAATTTGAAAGAAAAACACTCATTATAGAAGAATCATGAGGTTTATGGATTTTTCTAGTGGTATGATCCGAAATTTTCTAGCCAATGTAAGGTGATAATTCTTGGGTTACAGAAGGATAAAATGGAACCTGAGGCCGAATTAAAAAAGAAGAAAATGTTGAAGATGCTGCTTATTATTAGTATATGTTTCAATGTATATTTTTTGTTTGTTCAAATGTCAGGATAAATGACTTCTTACTGAGTTTAGGATGTAAAAAGTAAATCCGTTCTATTTATTTTAGAGTTAATACCCTCAAACCCACCTAAATTATACCATTTTAGTCAGTTTCCTACCTAAACTATCGAGTATCCCCGAAAACCCCCGGAACTATATCCCCCTTCGTATAAAACTCACTCCATCGCTTAAGTGGATTTTAGTATTAATTACCCACGTGGCATATTTTATAATTTAATTAGGGCGTGTATCATACGCACTACAGCTAATGCGATAGGGGGATTTTTATACAAAGGATAATATAGTTCAGGGGGTTTCTGGGGACACTCAATAGTTTAAGTAGTAAACTGACAAAAATGATATAGTTTAGGCGGGTTTAAGGGTATTAACTCTTTTTTTAACTTAACTATATAATAAGTGAAGGATCGTACTTCCGATATTTTGATTTTTTTTGGGGTAACTTAGTAATTCTCTTTTTATCCAAGTATCTAAGTTAAATACCACGTTGCTATAATTTTTACCTCGCCCTTTTGCTGCTTTGTCTTCTTCTTTCTTCTCACAGTAGGATTTCACGTTTTGCATTTCTCTTCGTCTTCTTTAATGTCTCTCTTCGGGTGAGTTTTTCTCTTTCCTCCTTTTCCTTAACATCTTATTAGTTTTTGGTTTTGGTGATTTGATTTCTCTTTAATTTTATCTCTTATCATTTTAGACATCTGAAGATGAACACTATTTTTAATATTGTAGTTTTAGGCCATCTTCAACCTTGCCCCCATTTTCTTCCCCCAAAAAAGGGATTTCCCATTTTGGGACAACTTAATCCAATAATTTTCCCATTTTTTTTCTCAAACTTTTTTATATTCTTCTTTCTCTTCTATATTATATTATTATCTTTCATTTCAATTTTATTTTTAATTTTCATTAAGAAAATTTTATCTTTTATTTTATTAATTTGTAATTTCCATAATTAAAAAAATTTCGTACAATTTTAAATTATATAATATGTAAACAATTATTATAGATTAACTAATAATTTAAATAAAAATGAACTCATTGCGATATAAAATTAATATAATTTTACATAAAAATAATAAATGCGTGAAAATTAATTTATCAAAATTATACACCAAAGTTAAGATATAATATTAATATTATAAAAATATCATTAAGTGTATGTAAAGAGATAAAATAAAAGATAAAATAATAAAATAATAGTAAATAGTAATGGGGGAGATGAATAGTATACCCATATTTGAGGCAACGCTATTCATCCCCATTTTGGGGACAAAAATGGGAAGGGTTGGAGGACAATTTCCCTCGAAATTGTCCTCATTTTGGGGAGAGGGCAAGGTTGGAGATATCCTTACAAGAAATTAGGCACTTTTTCCATTTTTTTCAGCATGTATGTGTTTCGTTCTTTACAATAAAGTTTTGGACATCTTGAATTTTTTGGGTGGTTTTTGTCTCGAGTTACCTTCTGGTGAGTTTTTTCTTTTTTGTTAGATCTATTTTTTCTACTGAATTTTTAGTTTTAGTATTCATGCTTCTCTGTGTAGTGCTTCTTTGTTTAAGATTTTAGGTATGGATATTTGCATACTTGATTACAACTTTTATCTAGAGATGCGACATCTTTTAATTTCTCTGTTTTGTCGCCCATCTTGGACATGGATGTTGTGATTTAACAAAATATTAGAATCTATTGTTGCCCATAAAGTGTTTGATAAATGTCCTATGAAAGTCGTGCCTACTGCGATCAGAAAACAACTCTAACATTAGTTGATAATATACTGTGACTTAGCTCTTAAAAACTTGAAAAGTAGGAAAAGAAAGACTCGTGAAGCTAAATGAATTTATTATTGCCAAGTGTTTTAAAAACTGTGTATGGTCAACACATATTTTCGATTTTTTGTTTTTCGAAATATCTTTATGTTTTACTTCCGTCTTCTCTATTTTTTCATGCTTGGAGCGACCAATAATATTTTGTTTCGTCGCATATAAAGAGAAAACTTTCTTCTTTGATGGAACAATTATGCTCTATAGTGTGTGAAATTAGAGAGATGCCAAAGTACGGATGGTTGTTGTCAGAGCACTTGCATTAGCAAGTGAAATTATATTCAAGTGCTCTTGCATTAGCAAGTGAAATTATATTCAAGCCAGAAAATCATTAAGTAATGCATGTCTCTGTTACTTTTCATTGATAATGAGGTTGTGCAGACAACATTAAAGCTTAAGATGGTAATTTTGAAAATAACTGAGGTTATGTTGTGCTTGAGTTCGTGAATCTGTCATTGATAGACATAGAGTTGCACTGATATTCTATGCAAGAAATGACTCAAGGGCTTTTCAAGAAAGTCGGAACAAATGGAATTTGCATATATTGGAGAGTTTTCATTATTAAACAAGAAACATAATAGCAATGAAGGTGTTCATCCGGCTACAAATAGCTAGAATTTCATTAGCTAGAGTCGTATACATATTGTCACACCTCCCTTTTACTACCCCTCTTAAGCAGAGGACACAAAAATATGTGTGCTTGTAGGGTATACCTCGATGTTCAAATACCCGAGACGGATATAATAGCATAGAGGAAGGAGTTTTTCCACTTAAAGGACAATCGGTTCGGGATTTTGTTTTAAATTATCAGAGTCGCCACTTGAGATAATAATGGTGTCTCAAGTCACCGGTTAATCCTGAATCCGAGGAAATTGACTCTTTATTAATGTCCGCAAAACAAAGATCTGGATAAGGAACTCTGTTAACCCGGGAGAAGGTGTTAGGCATTCCCGGGTTCTGTGGTTTTAGCACGATCGCTCAATCGTCGTTCTTGACTCTTGTTTGACTCAATACAGATTTTAACAACATATATGTGCTTTTACTTAAATATTTTATGGAATTACGACATCGCGAAAACACGCCTCGAGTCACACCGCAACCAGTACGCCTGTGACTTTTGGTATATTTCAGCTTTGCCGGGATTTAGGATTTGAGTTGCACCAGGTGCACACTCGTTCATAGGAAAGTACATTAAATCGTGCCCTAAAACAGTCTATCGGCTTTGAATTATTTTGGGAGAAGCTATGAAATTTACTAGTAGCTTTCCCAGTTCTATTTACATTTTTACTTTGTTACTAAAGGGGGCCCCACCATTTGGTGTCATGTGAGGCTCGTCCGATTTAATTTTAAAGGCTCAATCTTAATATGTACATACTATGTTATCTATGTTGGTTTTTCCCTTAGTTATATGTGGTAGCAAATATTCCAGGCCCGTGTGATTTCTGTTGTTTATTGGGCCTGGATCCTTGGAATGAGTCTCAATGCATTATAAACGTGTCCAGGTCTTTAGAGACCCAGACTTGACATGGGCTTTCAATTACCAGCCCAGCAGTCATGTGAACATGGTCCAGGCCCATGCTATTTATCAGGCCAAAACTCATTTAAAATAACTAAAGCAGAAATGTAAATAGAACAAATATACAAAATAAGAATGAACTCAAAATATTTTAATTTATCAGAAAAGGGAAATCAATACACAAATCAGTAACTCTAAATCAAATATCTATGTACATGAGAACTTAATAGACTGTCTTTACTGCCAATTTATAACTAAGAGTTTACACTAATGTCTAATTACTTACTAGTCGAAAAATTTAGGAACACAACTTACTTATCTACGATATCAGATCAAATTAAAGTGATTCAGCTAATTATTTACCGTATCTAAAGAAAAACTAAACAATTTATTCACAGATGCTTAACTATATCACTGTTTTCATTACGAGATATACCTCTTATCAATACCAATACATCCTAATTAAGTTGCTTCAATATCTAATTATTTCCCCTTTTAAAACTCAAATAGATCTGAGCCTTGATTTGCAAACAAACTAATTGTATAAGCAGTGACTACATGAGTATCTACATCTAAGTGATTCAAGGGTTTAAACATGACTAAACAGTTGATTTTACTATGACTTAGCTCATTGCAATGTTATTAACCCAGCTATAAACGATTCATTCTAATGTTTTTTTTTTACTTCGAGGCTTGTCTATGTTTAAATACAGAACTGTTATCTAGGTGATTATGATTTACGAAACTTCTATGAAGATGAGCTAATGGTTTGAAAACTGTGATTAGTTAACTTATGTTTTAGAGTTTTTTACCTATTTAAACTAAGTGATATGCTATCTACACTACTCTACCACTATTAAGCTATCTATTACAATGTTTTTGTTTCTGTTCTTCTACTAATACATTCTATACTACCACTAAAGCTTCAGATCTAAGCTACTAAAGCAGTAACACAAAATAAACTACAGATTCATAATAACAGATAAATTAAGCTGAATCTTCATTTTATTTCATCAGAATCATCAATACAGCTTCAGTTGGAATAGAAGTGTACCTGGATCAATAAGGAAAATCGTTGAGTCTAAGGGAATTTAGGTAGATAAGCAACAGCAGTGACTCAGACAGCAATGTAATAGTAGAAAGCTTGAATATTAGCTAACGAAGATCACAGCAATCAGCACACAGAAATCCAGATCAAGTTTTTATCAGAAAACCCACAAGAATATACTTAAACAGTGACTAGCTATGAATATATTTTCTCTGAACTTTTCTCTCCAAAAGCCAGCCTAAGAAATAATTGAAGAAGCCCCCATATGTACTATTTTCATGTAGTAAGGGAATGGGGCTGATGACTTGGGGAGAAAAAAGTTTGGGATTAAATCCCACTTCTCCCCCTCTTAAAATTACTAAACTTGCACTTAAGCCCATATTTCAGTTATCAAAACCCTTCCGGCATGTGCTGGAAGGTTCTAAAGATTCCCTTTTGGGGCCTTTTACTAACATAACCTTGGGGGTTAAAGATTTTTACAGATTTGCCTTTTAAGGGAGACCATTATACCCTTTAACTTCTGCAAAATTGCAGAAATCAGGGGTACAAATGACTCCCTTAACCCCACATGGTTCAAACTGTTTACCTATTTACCTGTTGGGCTTCCTTTTATGCCCCTAGGGACACTGCTGAATTACCCGACCTACCTAGGTCTGGTTTCCAGCATTTTTGGACTTATTTAAACTATGGCCAGTCCTTGCATTATTATTTAAGGACTGGCCAATTCTATGTGACGACCCGGCCCGTCGTCACGGGAATTACCATCCTGTTATGTTGAAATTGTATGTTTTATGCTTTTATATCGGTGTTAAAGTCTATCGGGTGAGTTAGGAGTGAATTGGATTGAAAATGAGGCATATAGCCTTTGTGAAGGAAACTTGAATAAGGAAAGTCAACCCGGAGTTGACTATTTGGTTAGAGGGCTCGGAATCGGATTCCGATGATTCGGTTAGTTCCGGGAGGTGATTTGTGACTTAGGGCAGCGATCGGAATTGAATTTGGAGGACCGGTGTAGAAATAGGCTTGAATTGGCTAAGGTTGAATTTTGGCAAAATCCGAACGGTAGGTGAGATTTTGATCCGGGGGTCGGAATGGAATTCCGACAGTTGCGGTAGCTCCGTTAGGTGATTTTGGATGTGCCTGCAAAATTTCAGGTCATTCGGACGTTGCTTGTTCGGGTTTTTGATCGAACGTGTAATTCGGAAAGTTTTAAGAAATTTAGGCTTGAATCCGTGTGTAATTGGTGATTTTGATGTTTAGGATGGTGTTTTTATGATTGGAACAAGTTCGTATCGTGTTTTGGGGTATGTTGGTGGTTTTCGTTGGGGTCCCGGGGGCCACGGGGTGAATCCGGACCATCATCCGGCATTTGGAAGCAAGAAAAGACCTGCTGTAATCTGCAGATCACTGGGCAGTGATTTGGCCTTCGCGTTCGCGAGGGCACGGCCCGCGTTCGCGTAGGCCAAGTTCAGCGGGCATCGCGTTCGCGAGGGGGGTATCGCGTTCGCGTATTGGAAAGGCTGGGAAGCTTCGCGGACGCGTGAGTGAAGGTCGCGTTCGCGTATGAGGGAATTAGGACGCATCGCGTTCGCGTGGGTTTAGGACGCGATCGCGAAGAAGGAATTGGCGAGGCCACGCGTTCGCGTAGAGTAATAATCCGGAGGCTGGGAAGTTGACCTTCGCGAACGCGTGAAGGAGTGACACGTTCGCGATGAAGAAGAGGAAAAAGGGCATCGCGTTCGTGTGCGAGGCGTCGCGAACGCGATGAAGAAAATAGGCTGGCAGTGAAGTTAAGTTCAGAACAGAACCAGTCGCGGGTTTAATACCCAAAACCTCCATTTTTGAGTTCCATGAGAAGAAATTGACGGGAGATTGCTGGGAAATCATCGGGGTTTCGTTGGAGGTAAGTTTTGTGGCTTAATTACATCATTTTAACATGAAATCATGGGTTAAATTTCTGTAAATGGAAGATTAAAGGTGGGTTTGAGCCCTAGGCCTAAATTAAAGAAAAACACTGATTTGAGTGGGCAAATGGAGTCCGATTTTGGTAAATTTTATATGCCTAGACTCGTATCGAGATGAGGATTCCGTATATGTAACTTGTGCAATTTTTCGACAAGCGTACCGAAAGTCGGGTTTTGACAACTTTGGGAATTTTGATGTAAATCGAGTTGTATTGATTGGGTGTCGTCCCATTGGCCTAATTTGTTGTATTTCTACTGTATTTGATCCAGATTCTACGCGTGCGGAGCTTGATTCTCGTGGCAAGGGCATTGCGGAGTAGTCGTCGCGCCGTATTGAGGTGAGTAATAGATGTGGGTGATGACCGGCGGGTTCGAAACCCCGGTATACCACTTTGTGACGCTGTATAGCGGCGAGACACGCACACTCTTGAGAGTGCGGGGTCGATCATGAACCGGAGACTATATATTAGTCCGACCTGTTGATACTGTATTATTGGCTATTCTCGAGCCGTTGAACCCCCTTCTTGGGCGGTTGAGTATACTTGTGGGCCGTGAGCCAGTTATTGGATCCCGCGAGGATCGTTATCATTGTCTTATCATATAGACATGCTAGTTTACTAGTAGTCTGCAGCTATTTCTGTTATTATGCTAATTCCAATCTCTTGAACTTGATATTACCTGTTTTCCAACTGAAAAATGATAAAAGAGTTTTCAAAAACTACTTTTGAGCCTGCGAGGCCGTATCTGCATATTAGCTGACTAGTAGTGGATCGGGCTGCGCGCCGCAGCGAGATATATGTTGGATCGGACTGCACGCCGCAGGAATATCTCTATGAGATGTGCTTGGGCTGTAGGAGCCCCTCCGGAGTCTGAACCCCCACAGTGAGCACGGGTACCCAAAATTGGAGTCGAGCTACGCGCCGTAGCGGTCATATCATGCATTGCATTGCATTTAGCTACATCTGCTAGCTGTTATGCTATTTATTGGTATTTGTTGGTACAGGTACATTGAATATTGATTCTATGACAGGGTAGCTGATTATAGTTTTACATAGTGCTTTATTGCGGATTTCTTATCTGCGCTGTCTTACCCTTGTTTATTACCATGGAGTCTGGCAGTACTCATTTTACTCCCCTGCACCTTGTGTGCAGATCCAGGTACCTCTCAGCAGTGATCCAGTAGCTGTGCGAGGCGACATCTGTGGGATATACGAGGTAGCTGCAGAGTCCGCAGGACCCGATATTCCTTCCTATTGTCTTTTGATTTTGTATTGACATTTCTTTCCGCACTTGGTATCTTGTAAACCTTTATACACTCATGTTCAGTAGAGGCTCATGACTCTTGACCCTTGGTCTATGGGAGTTGATGTATTATGGGATTTGGTTTCCCGTTTTCGTTATTTGTATCGCTATTGCTTCGTAATTTAATATGCTTAAATGGACTAAAGAGAGCTTCTAGCTCCGTTATTGTTATTGATTGGTCAGGCTGGCTTAGCAATGTGCTGGGCGCCATCACGACCGGATTTGGGGTCGTGACAAGTTGGTATCAGAGCCTAAGTTTACTAGGCCTCATGAGTCTTGAGCCGGTTAGTAGAGTCTTGTGGATCGGTACGGGGACGCTCGTACTTATCCTCGGGAGGCTGCGAACCTTTAGAAAACACTTCACATTTCTTGGAATTCTTATCGTGCGTACTTGATGCAGCTTGAGATATAATTTTTGAAACTCCTTCCGCACGTCTGAGTACGCTTCGATCGCCGGGTAATATGATTGCCTTATGGTTTGTGATTTCCCCGGTCGAGGGGCGAGATATAATCTCCGTGAATTCATGTTGGGTCAGTCGGGAGGACTTAAGGCCAGATCCTTGTCTATGGATTGAGCACCAAGGTACTAATTTCGCGAGCCGGTATTACGAAGTTCATACGATCGGTATTGATCTTTATTGTGATTTGATATGTAGCCCTAGCTATGGGTGTAAGAAATATGTTCACTGCCTCTTAGCTGAAATGTAAAGTGCACAATGTGTAGTGGAACGAGTTTAAAATCAGGAAGACTAAAGTGACTTTGCTATGTGTATCCCGGTGGAAGGTATCTCCCGAGCATATGGTTCGGGTTATGCCCGATGACGAGCAGCGTCGTCTTGAGAGATTTGGTAGACTTCAGCCACCCCATTTCAGTGGCGTTGAGGGCGAGGATGCCCGGGGTTTCTTGGATAAGTGTCAGAAGATGCTGCGTACGGCTGGTATTCTTGAGTCCAGCGGAGTTTCATTTACTACATTTCAGTTCACTGGTCCCGCATTTGATTGGTGGGAGGAGTTTGAGAGGCGTAGGCCTGCAAGAGCAGCACCTCTCACATGGCAGCAGTTCTCTAATCTCTTTCTAGAGAAATATGTACCTCAGTCTCGTCGCGAGGAGCTACGTCGCTAGTTCGAGTGGTTGATTCAGGCGACATGTCTGTGACCCAGTATGAGCTTAGATTCACTCAGTTGGCTAGGCATGCCACATGGATGATCCCCACTGATAGGGAGAGGATCGGGAGGTTCATTGATGGCCTCAACTACTCTATCCGTATTCTTATGACCAGCGAGCGAGTTCTGTCATCATCGTTTGAGAAGGTTGCTGATATGGCACGCTCCATTGAGGCGGATCGTCGCCGAGAGAGAGAGGAGCGGGAGGCCAAGAGGCCTCGTGGTTCTGGTAGTTTCAGTGGTGCTCCATCCAGAGGGCATTTCCAGTAGAGCAGAGGTCACTTATCTAGACCTTCCCATTCAGGCCGCCCTGAGCAGAGTGGAGGTTCTTATGGTCGTGGTCGACGGGGGTTTCAACAGGGTCAGTCATCACTTAGTGCCCTCCCAGCCCATAGTGCAACACCTACTTCTTCAGCCCAGGGTTCTTCTGCGGCGAGGGGTTCCCTTCAGTCCCCTTCTCCAGCGCCAGGTGCATGTTATGAGTGTGGTGAGTTTGGCCACATGAGGAGGCAGTGCCCTCGACTCCGTAGGGACAGGACTCAGCAGAGGGATCAGCCCTCATCTTCAGCACCATCTCAGCAGTTGCCTCCGATGCAGTGATTACAGGTATCATTTCTGTCTGTCACAGAGATGCCTCTGTTCTATTTGATCCAGGATCCACATATTCTTACGTGTCCTCTTATTTTACACATTATTTGGGTGCGACTCGTGGTAGTCTTGATTTACCTGTTAATGTATCCACCCCCGTGGGTGATACGATCGTTGTGGATCATGTCTACAGATCCTGTGTTATATCTATTGGGGGTCTGGAGACCCAGGCAGATTTGTATTTGTTGGGGATGGTGGACTTTGATGTTACTGGTTGTCTCCGTACCATGCTATATTGGACTGTCATGCTAAGACAGTTACGTTGGTCATTCCTGGTATTTCTCAGATTGAGTGGCGGGGTTCGACCGATTTCGTCCCTAGCCGTGTTATTTCGTTCTTAAAGGCTCAGAAGATGGTTGAAAAAGGGTGTTTATCGTACTTAGCTTTTGTGAGAGATGTGGGAGCTGAGTCTCCTAGCATTGATTCTGTACCTGTTGCGAGGGATTTTCCAGATGTATTTCCCTCGGACCTGCCGGGCATGCCGCCGGACAGGGATATTGATTTTGGCATTGACTTGGTGCCGGGCACTCAGCCCATATCCATTCCTCCTTATCGAATGGCACCAGCTGAGTTGAAAGAACTAAAAGAGCAGCTCCAAGAACTTCTGGATAAGGGTTTCATCCGTCCTAGTGTGTCTCCGTGGGGTGCGCCGGTATTATTTGTTAAAAAGAAAGATGGTTCCATGCGAATGTGTATTGATTATAGGCAATTGAACAAAGTGACAGTGAAGAACAAGTACCCTCTACCGCGCATAGATGATTTGTTTGATCGGTTACAGGGTGCGAGGGTGTTTTCTAAGATCGATCTTCGTTCGGGCTATCATCAGCTGAAGATCGGGGACTCGGATATTATGAAGACTGCATTCGGGACCCGATATGGTCATTATGAGTTTCTTGTGATGTCTTTTGGGCCGACCAACGCCCCAGCAGCATTTATGCATCCTGATGAACAGTGTGTTCAGGCCTTATTTGGATTCATTTGTGATTGTTTTCATTGATGACATTCTAGTCTACTCCCGTAGTCGGGAGGAGCATGCTCAGCATTTGAGTATTGTGTTGGAGAGATTGAGAGAGGAGAAGCTATATGCTAAATTCTCCAAGTGTGAGTTTTGGCTCGAGTCCGTGGCATTTACGGGACATGTGGTGTCTCGTGATGGTATTCGAGTTGATCGAGAAAAGATAGAGGCGGTGCGAGTTGGCCTAGACCGTCCTCAACTACGGAGATCGGGAGTTTTCTTGGCTTGGCGGGGTATTATCGCCGGTTTGTTCGAGGATTTTCATCCATTGCTTCTTCATTGACTAAATTGACCCGAAGGGTGCACCATTCGTGTGGTCGGATGAGTGCGAGGGAGCTTTCAGAAGCTCAAGACAGCTTTGACCACAGCTCCAGTGTTAGTATTGCCATCAACTTCGGGTTCATATACCATTTATTGTGATGCCTCGAGAGTGGGGATAGGTTGTGTGTTGATGCAGGAAGGAAAGGTAATTGCTTATGCTTCTCGGCAGTTGAAGCCACATGAGAAGAACTATCCTGTTCATGACTTGGAGCTAGCCGCCATTGTTCATGCATTGAAGATTTGGAGGCACTATTTGTACGGCGTGTCTTGTGAGGTATATACCGACCATCGTAGTCTCCAGCAGCACTTGTTCAAACAGAAAGACCTTAATTTGAGACAGCGGAGATGGCTAGAGTTGCCGAAGGATTATGACATTACTATATTATATCATCCGGGGAAGGCCAATGTGGTGGCCGATGCTTTGAGCCGGAAGGCGGTCAGTATGGGGAGCTTGGCATATATTCCAGCTAAGGAGAGGCCATTTGCTTATGATGTTCAGGTGCTAGCCAATCGGCTAGTGAGGTTAGATATTTCGGAGCCCAGCAGGGTATTGGCTTGTGTTGTATCTCGGTCATCTCTATATGATCGTATTCGTGAGCACCAGTATGATGATCCACATTTGGCTGTCCTGAGGGACAGAGTTCAGCATGATGATGCTAGAGATGTCACCATTGATAGTGACGGCGTATTGAGGATGCAGGGCCGGATATGTGTGCCCAATGTTGATGGCCTTCGTGAGTTGATTCCGGAGGAGGCCCATAGCTCGCGGTATTCTATCCATCCAGGAGCCGCTAAGATGTATCAAGATTTGAAACAACACTATTGGTGGAGAAAGATGAAAATGGACATTGTCGGACATGTAGCACGGTGCCTCAACTGTCAGCAGGTTAAGTACGAGCATCAGAGGCCCGGTGG
Source organism: Nicotiana noctiflora (assembly GCA_032618575.1). Lineage (NCBI taxonomy): Eukaryota > Viridiplantae > Streptophyta > Magnoliopsida > Solanales > Solanaceae > Nicotiana > Nicotiana noctiflora. The sequence goes on from JASVEL010013127.1 coordinate 235,432, forward strand.
TGTATTTCAGCGCATTGTTATTCCTGAGTGGAAATGGGAGAGGATCACTATGGACTTTGTTACTGGACTCCCTCGGACGGCGAGGAAGTTTGATTCTATATGGGTGATTGTGGATAGACTGACCAAGTCAGCTCACTTCATTCCAGTTAGTACTACCTACTCATCGGAGCGGTTGGCAGCGATCTTTATTCGAGAGATTGTTCGGTTGCATGGAGTTCCAGTGTCTATCATATCCGACAGGGGTACCCAGTTCACTTCTCAGTTTTGGAGAGCATTTCAGTGAGAGATGGGTACACGGGTCGAGTTGAGTACAACATTTCACCCCCAGACAGATGGGCAGTCTGAGCGTACTATTCAGATTTTGGAGGATATGTTGCGAGCTTGTGTGATTGATTTTGGTGGTTCGTGGGATGAGTTCCTACCACTTGCTGAGTTTGCCTACAACAACAGTTATCAGTCGAGTATTCGGATGGCCCCGTATGAGGCATTGTATGGCAGGCGATGTAGATCCCCCGTGGGATGGTTTGAGCCTGGTGAGGTTAGATTGATAGGGACTGAGTTAGTCCAGGATGCTCTGGATAGAGCAAAGTTGATCCAGGAGAGGCTTCGCACAGCACAGTCTCGCCGGAAGAGTTATGCGGACCGTAGAGTTCGAGAGTTGTCTTTCATGGTTGGTGACAGAGTATTGTTGAAGGTTTCACCTATGAAGGGTGTCACGAGGTTTGGGAAGAAAGGAAAGTTGAGTCCCAGGTACATTGGTCCTTTTGAGATACTCAAGAGAGTTGGAGAGGTGGCATATGAGTTAGCCTTGCCGCCCAGCTTATCCAGCGTCCATCCAGTATTCCATGTGTCTATGCTCCGAAATCTTGATAGAACCGCTCTGAATACCACTTGATAACAACTAGGTTGGGAATCCAAACTAGAGTAAGAATTTGAGAAGTAAATGCGGAAGCAATAACAACAAGAATTGAACAACTAGAATTAAAGAGACGAAAATAAAGGATATGGGAAAGATTCAAGGAAAGGATTCCGAGAACTTTCAAGAACGCAAGTTCTATAGCCTTGACAAGATCAAAGTAACAACGTCTTGATTTATGAAAGAAATCAAACGCCTTTACTTAAAAGCAAATCAAAACAATAGATTCGGATCTTGACCACTTTACGAGTAACTTGAGACAACAATTAATACTAGTATTAATCGCCTTCTAAGAATACCACAAAGGAATCAAAGATATCACAAAAGAGAAGTAATCTTACTACCTTGAACTATGAACTAGTAAAGGTTGAAAGATAAATCTCAAAGCACAAGTAACAAAGGTTCAAAAGAACTCTCAAAGTATGATATATTCACTCAATAATAATCTGCCTTATGAAGCAGAAGAACACACTATTTATAGGAGTACAAAGGCATAAAAATAACATTAAAAACTAGGTGGGGTGGTGGTAGTGGAAAACACAATTATTACAATGAGGTAGGTGGTTGCTAATGTCTAAGAAAGGTCTTTGGTAGGTGAGGGGCGGCCAAGACTCTTTGGGGCAGATTTGGGCCTTAAAACAACTTGTTTTGGGCCATTTGTTTGGACTCCAATTGGGTTGTTCTTGTAACACCTCTTTCTGGACTCTTTTAAGCTCATTTTGAGCCCATTTGGTGACTCCATGGGCAGATTTGTGTAACCAAATCTTCCTCCTCTTGGAATTCAATTTGAGCAACCAAATAGTTATAAAACTTAGACAACTCTTCTCCTTTGGGCATGAGCTCTTCCTCCATAGTTAGAAGCTTCTTTATTTGCCATTGAAGTCCAGCAACCTTAGTTTGCAATTCCTTAGCTTGAGATCTTGTAAATGGCCTTCTTGGAGCTTCCAAAACTCTATCCTTATCAGTGATGCTATCATTCCCCTCTTCTTGAAAAGAATTCGTCCCCGAATTCGATCCTACGTCAAACAAAGATAAGTCAAGCAACATTGAATGTAGCACTTACTTGAAACTCACCAGGAAGGTCCAACTTGTAAGCATTGTTTCCAATCCTTTCAAGGACTTGAAAGGGGCCATCTCCTCTAGGATGCAACTTTGACTTCCTTTTGGAAGGAAATCTCTCCTTTCTAAAGTGAACCCAAACTAAATCTCCAGGTTTAAAAATAACTTGTTTTCGACCCTTATTCTTTCTCAAGGCGGTTTGCTCATTTTTCTTCTCAATTGCAAGCCTTGTTTGCTCATGAATTTTTTTCATCATCTCAGCCTTCGTCCTACCATCAAGACTAGCAATATCATTAGTAGGTAATGGTAATAAATCAAGTGGAGTAGAGGGATTAAAGCCATAAACAACTTCAAAAGGAGACATACCTGTAGAAGAATGGATTGTTCTATTGTAAGCAAATTCAATCATAGGTAAGTGATCTTCCCATAAAGTTAATTTACCTTTCAAAACAGCCCTCAACATGTTTCCTAAGGTTCTATTAACTACTTCAGTTTGTCCATCAGTTTGTGGGTGACAAGAAGTGGAAAACAACAATTTAGTGCCTAACTTCCCCCAAAATACACGCCAGAAGTGACTCAAAAACTTTGCATCCCTATCACTAACAATAGTTCTAGGTATACCATGCAATTTCACAATCTCTTTTACAAAAAGATTAGCAACATGTGAGGCATCATTAGTCTTTAAACAAGGAATAAAACGAGCCATCTTGGAGAACCTATCTACCACAACAAATATACTATCCTTACCATACCTTGTTCTAGGCAAACCTAACACAAAATCCATAGATATATCAATCCAAGGTGAAGTAGGAACAGGTAATGGCGTGTAAAGACCATGTGGTAACACTTTAGATTTAGCTTGTTTACATTCCAAACACCGTGTGCACATTCTTTCAACATCTTTTCTCATTCCAGGCCAAAAGAAATTTTCAGCAAGTATGTCTAATGTCTTTGGGACCCCAAAGTGTCCCATAAGCCCTCCACAATGTGCTTCCCTTACAAATACTTCACGTAAAGAGCAATTAGGGATACACAACTTATTTTCCTTAAAGAGAAACCCATCTTGTAGGTTAAACCTATCAAGAGGACCCAACTTACAATCTGCAAAAGTTTTGCCAAAATCAACATCATTAGCATAAAGTTCCTTGATTTGTTCAAAACCCATCAATTTAGAAGTGAGGGTAGAAACTAAGACATACCTCCTTGAAAGTGCATCAGCAACAACATTCTCTTTCCCTTGTTTGTAAGAAATTACATAAGGAAAAGTTTCAATAAATTCAACCCACTTAGCATGCCTTCTACTAAGCTTACCTTGACTTTTCAAGTATTTCAAGGATTCATGGTCAGTTTTAATGACAAACTCCTTGGCCACAAGTAATGTTGCCATGTGGCTAAAGCCCTTACCAAAGCATAAAGCTCTTTGTCATAAGTTGAATAGTTCAATGTGGCTCCATTCAACTTCTCACTAAAGTAGGCAATAGGTTTAGAATCTTGCATCAAAACAACACCTATTCCCTTGCCAGAAGCATCACATTCAATTTCAAAAGATTTAGAAAAATCAAGCAATTGTAATAACGGAGCAGAACATAACTTTTCTTTCAACAAGTTAAAAGCATCATCTTGTTCTTTTCCCCATTTAAAAATCCTATCCTTTTTGATAACTTCAGTTAAAGGAGAAGCAATGGTGCTAAAGTCTCTCACAAACCTCCTATAAAAACTAGCAAGTCCATGAAAACTCCTAACTTCAGCTACACTCTTAGGTTTAGGCCATTCTTTAATTGCTTTGATTTTCTCTTCATCAACCTCAACACCCTTAGAGCTAACCACAAAACCCAAGAAAATCACACGATCCACATAAAAAGTACACTTTTTAAGATTAGCAAATAACAAGTGCTTTCTAAGAACTTCAAAAACTTGTCTTAGGTGTTCTACATGCTCTTCTAAAGTATTAGAAAAGACCAAGATATCATCGAAGTACACCACAACAAATTTTCCATGAAAATCCTTAAAAACATGATTCATTAATCTCATGAAAGTGCTAGGTGCATTAGTCAAGCCGAAAGGCATAACTAACCACTCATAAAGCCCATATTTGGTCTTAAAAGCAGTTTTCCATTCATCTCCTGGATTCATTCGAATCTGATGGTAACCACTTTTTAGATCAATTTTAGAAAAGATTTTGGATCCATGTAATTGATCCAACATGTCATCAAGACGAGGAATAGGGTGACGATACTTTACCGTAATCTTGTTGATTGCTCTACAATCCACGCACATCCTCCAAGTTCCATCCTTTTTGGGTACCAATAGGACCGGAACAGAGCAAGGGCTCATGCTCTCTCTCACAAAGCCTTTCTCAAGCAACTCCTCAACTTGCCTTTGAAGTTCCTTTGTCTCTTCTGGATTACTCCTATAGGCTGGCCTATTTGGGATTTGTGATCCAGGTACAAAATCAATTTGATGCTCAATGCCACGTAAAGGTGGCAATCCACTAGGAATATCTTCTGGAAAGACATCTTCAAAATCCTGCAAAAGAGAAGAAATACTACTTGGCAAAGAAGAAGTTAGCAACTCACAGTTAATCAAAGCCTCTTTGTAAGTAAGTAGTATTATGGGCAGCCCCTCTTTTCTTGCATTTAAACACTCTTTGGCTTTTATATAGAAACTCTCTCTTTTTCTTTCCTTAGCCTCTTTCCTCTCACCAAGACTGTCTATTTTTTTATTCGAACCCTCTTTTATCTCTTCTCTCAAATTGCTGCCCTCTCTCTCTTTCTTTTCTTTTTCCTCAAGCTCACTTTTTATCCCTCCCCTTGACTTTCCCATTGTTTCCTTTAATCTCTTCTGATCTTCAAACACTTGAGAAGGAGATAAAGGTGCAAGAGTAAATTTCCTGCCATTTAGTTCAAGCGAATATCTATTCTTTCTCCCATCATGAAAAACATTCCCGTCATACTGCCAAGGACGACCCAGTAATATATGACAAGCTTGCATAGGCACTATGTCACAAAGAATATCATCCTCATATCTACCAACGTTAAATGAAATCATACACTGTTTATTTACCTTTAGTTCACCACTATCATTTAACCATTGGAGTCTATAGGGAGTAGGGTGTTTCATGCATGCAAGTCCCAGCTTTTCCACAAAGTATGAACTAACCACATTAGCACAACTACCACTATCAATGATCATAGAGCAAGTTTTTCCTTTTATCCCACACCTAGTATGGAATATATTCTCTCTTTGTGCTTCACTATTGCTTCCTAAATTGATAGTCATAATCCTCCTAACTACCCCAACCATTCCATCATTAGGTAGTTCTAAATCACCTTCATCACTCATATCTCCCTCTTCATCTCCCTCACTCTTTTCACTCTCATATCCTCCATCTTCTTTTAGAATGATATTCCTTCTACTTGGACATTCATGCATCATATGTCCCCTTCCTTTACATTTATGACACTGAATAGAACTAGAAGGTGTAAAAGGTTTAGGGTTGAAGGTTTTACCTCCCTCTTTGTTCTCCAGTTTACCTTTTCCATTGTCTTCTTGAGGCCGAGAAAAATTCTTCATCTCATGATTTGACCATGGTTTCTTAGGCATGGTGCTTGTTCGATATCTCCATGAGCCAGTTTGCTTTCTTTTATTTTGATTTTCTACCTTTATACACAAATCAACTAACTCATCTATTGTTACATATTGCTGTAATTCAACTACATCAGCTATTTCCTTATTTAAACCATTTAAAAACCTAGCCATTGTAGCCTCTTCTTCCTCCATACAATTAGCTTGGATCATAGCTATATCCATAGCCTTAAAGTAATCATCTATTGATATGGACCCTTGCTTCAATGTTTGATGACGTAGTTGTAGCTCTCTTTGAAAGTGTGATGGTACGAATCTCTTCCTCATCACCCTTTTAGCCTCGTCCAAGTAGCAATTGGTGCTTGTCCTTCTTGCAGTCGATCCCTATTAAGCTTTTTCCACCAAATAGAAGCATAATCAGAAAACTCAACAACAGCAAGTTTAACCTTCTTACCTTCAGAGTAGTTGTGACAATCAAAGATTGCTTCAACCTTTCTCTCCCAATCAAGATACAAGTCTGGATCCCTTGTTCCCTTGAAAGATGGCATCCGCATCTTTATATTACTTATATTATCATCCTCTATCCTACCTCTTTGTCCCCTCCTATCTCCTCTCACCCTATCAAAATCAATATCATTAAAATCATCAATAAAGTTTGCTTGATTTACAATAGGAGCATGGGGTACATTTCTTCTAGCAGGTGGCCTAACATTATTATCCCTCCTAAGTTCAGCTATTGTATCATTTTGATCCGCAATGGTATCCCTCATTTCTTGGAGTTGGAGATTCAGCCTTTCAAACTGTTGATGCATGGCTTGCAAGGTAAAATCATTCCTTGCTTTGATTTCAGCTTCTTGGAGAACCATTCGTTCATTATCACTACCTGTATGTGACATCTTTAAAAATTGTATCACACAAATTAGCTTCTTCTTTTTTCTCTCGAAATAACCTTTGAACAAGTACTTTATAGATTTATAGTTAAACCTAACTTGTATGTAGTTCTTAGTAGTAAAACTCAGATTTTTCTTTGTTTTTTTTTTTGGGAACAATTAAAAGAAGAAAGAACCAAATCCTAGAACTTTTAGGCTCGGTTGAAATAAGACACGAACAAAAAGGAAAGAATATAAATGTGTAGAATACAGAGAGTAACAAAATCAAGGATCCCCTCTTCTTGTTTCCTTTGTTAATTTTTGGAAACACTTAGATACAAAATTTATATCCCGGAGAGCAAGCAATTGTATTTCTTCTTGTTTTAAATTGGATTTCGTTTTTTTTTTTGTCTTTTTTTTTTTTGTTTTTTTTTTGTTTTTTTTTGTTTTTTTCAAAATATCCCAAGAATTATCAAGAACGAAATCTTGATAGAACCGCTCTGATACCACTTGATAACAACTAGGTCGGGAATCCAAACTAGAGTAAGAATTTGATAAGTAAATGCGGAAGCAATAACAACAGGAATTGAACAACTAGAATTAAAGAGACGAAAATAAAGGATATGGGAAAGATTCAAGGAAAGGATTCCGAGAACTTTCAAGAACGCAAGTTCTATAGCCTTGACAAGATCAAAGTAACAACGTCTTGATTTATGAAAGAAATCAAACGCCTTTACTTAAAAGCAAATCAAAACAATAGATTCGGATCTTGACCACTTTACGAGTAACTTGAGACAACAATTAATACTAGTATTAATCGCCTTCTAAGAATACCACAAAGGAATCAAAGATATCACAAAAGAGAAGTAATCTTACTACCTTGAACTATGAACTAGTAAAGGTTGAAAGATAAATCTCAAAGCACAAGTAACAAAGGTTCAAAAGAACTCTCAAAGTATGATATATTCACTCAATAATAATCTGCCTTATGAAGCAGAAGAACACACTATTTATAGGAGTACAAAGGCATAAAAATAACATTAAAAACTAGGTGGGGTGGTGGTAGTGGAAAACACAATTATTACAATGAGGTAGGTGGTTGCTAATGTCTAAGAAAGGTCTTTGGTAGGTGAGGGGCGGCCAAGACTCTTTGGGGCAGATTTGGGCCTTAAAACAACTTGTTTTGGGCCATTTGTTTGGACTCCAATTGGGCTGTTCTTATAACACCTCTTTCTGGACTCTTTTAAGCTCATTTTGAGCCCATTTGGTGACTCCATGGGCAGATTTGTGTAACCAAATCTTCCTCCTCTTGGAATTCAATTTGAGCAACCAAATAGTTATAAAACTTAGACAACTCTTCTCCTTTGGGCATGAGCTCTTCCTCCATAGTTAGAAGCTTCTTTATTTGCCATTGAAGTCCAGCAACCTTAGTTTGCAATTCCTTAGCTTGAGATCTTGTAAATGGCCTTCTTGGAGCTTCCAAAACTCTATCCTTATCAGTGATGCTATCAACCATTCAGCTTGATGGTGATCTATCCTATGATGTGGAGCCTATTGCCATTATGGGACGTCAGGTGAGAAAATTGAGGTCTAAGGAGATTGCATCAGTTAAGATTCAGTGGAGAGGTCGACCCGTGGAGGAGGCCACTTGGGAGACCGAGCGGGAGATGCGGAGCAGATATCCTCACTTGTTTGAGACTTCGGGTATGTTTCTTGACCCGCTCGAGGACGAGCGTTTGCTTAAGAGGGGGAGAATGTGACGACCCGGCCCGTCGTCACGGGAATTACCACCCCGTTATGTTGAAATTGTATGTTTTATGCTTTTATATCGGTGTTAAAGTCTATCGGGTGAGTTAGGAGTGAATTGGATTGAAAATGAGGCATATAGCCTTTGTGAAGGAAACTTGAATAAGGAAAGTCAACCCGGAGTTGACTATTTGGTTAGAGGGCTCGGAATCGGATTCCGATGATTCGGTTAGTTCCGGGAGGTGATTTGTGACTTAGGGGAGTGATCGGAATTGAATTTGGAGGCCCGGTGTAGAAATAGGCTTGAATTGGCTAAGGTTGAATTTTGGCGAAATCCGAACGGTAGGTGAGATTTTGATCCGGGGGTCGGAATGGAATTCCTACAGTTGCAGTAGCTTCGTTAGGTGATTTTGGATGTGCCCTGCAAAATTTCAGGTCATTCGGACGTCGCTTGGTCGGGTTTTTGATCGAATGTGTAATTCGGAAAGTTTTAAGAAATTTAGGCTTGAATCCGTGTGTAATTGGTGATTTTGATTCTTAGGATGGTGTTTTTATGATTGGAACAAGTTCGTAACGTGTTTTGGGGTATGTTGGTGGTTTTCGTTGGGGTCCCGGGGGCCTCGGGGTGAATCCGGACCATCATCCGGCATTTGGAAGCAAGAAAAGACCTGTTGTAATCTGCAGATCACTGGGCACTGATTTGGCTTTCCCGTTCGCGAGGGCACGGCCCGCGTTCGCGTAGGCCAAGTTCAGCAGGCATCGCGTTCGCGAGGGGGGTATCGTGTTCGCGTATTGGAAAGGCTGGGAAGCTTCGCGGACGCGTGAGTGAAGGTCGCGTTCGCGTATGAGGGAATTAGGACGCATCGCGTTCGCGTGGGTTTAGGACGCGATCGCGAAGAAGGAATTGGCGAGGCCACGCGTTCGCGTGGGAGACTACGCGTTCGCGTAGAGTAATAATCCGGAGGCTGGGAAGTTGACCTTCGCGAACGCGTGAAGGACGTCGCGTTCTCGATGAAGGACTGGAGTAAGGCATCGCGTTCGCGTGAGAGGCGTCGCGAACGCGATGAAGAAAATAGGTTGGCGGTGAGTTTAATTATAGAACAGAACCAGTCGCGGGTTTCATACCCCAAAACGCCATTTTTGAGTTCTAGAGAGAGAAACTCACGGGAATTGCTGGGAATTCATCGGGGATTCGTCGGAGGTAAGTTTTGTGGCTTAATTACATCATTTTAACATGAAATCATGGGTTAAATTTCTGTAAATGGAAGATTAAAGGTGGGTTTGAGCCCTAGGCCTAAATTAAAGAAAAACACCGATTTGAGTGGGCAAATGGAGTCCGATTTTGGTAAATTTTATATGCCTAGACTCGTATCGAGATGAGGATTCCGTATATGTAACTTTTGTAATTTTTCGACAAGCGTACCGAAAGTCGGGTTTTGACAACTTTGGGAATTTTGATGTAAATCGAGTTGTATTGATTGGGTGTCGTCCCATTGGCCTAATTTGTTGTATTTCTACCGTATTTGATCAGATTCTACGCGTGCGGAGCTTGATTCTCGTGGCAAGGGCATTGCGGAGTAGTCGTCGCGCCGTATTGAGGTGAGTAATAGATGTGGGTAATGACCAGCGGGTTCGAAACCCCGGTATACCACTTTGTGACGCTGTATAGCGGCGAGACACGCACACCTTTGAGAGTGCGGGGTCGATCATGAACTGGAGACTATATATTAGTCCGACCTGTTGATACTGTATTATTGGCTATTCTCGAGCCGTTGAACCTCCTTCTTGGGTGGTTGAGTATACTTGTGGGCCGTGAGCCACTTATTGGATCCCGCGAGGATCGTTATCATTGTCTTATCATATAGACATGCTAGTTTACTACTAGTCCGCAGCTATTTCTGTTATTATGCTAATTCCAATCTCTGGAACTTGATATTACTGTTTTCCAACCGAAAAATGATAAAAGAGTTTTCAAAAACTACTTTTGAGCCTCTGCGAGGCTGTATCTGCATATTAGCTGACTAGTAGTGGATCGGGTTGCGCGCCGCAGCGAGATATATGTTGGATCGGACCGCACGCCGCAGGAATATCTCTATGAGATGTGCTTAGGCTGTAGGAGCCCCTCCGGAGTTTGAACCCCCACAGTGAGCACGGGTACCCAAAATTGGAGTCGTGCCACGCGCCGTAGCGGTCATATCATGCATTGCATTGCATTTAGCTACATCTCGCTAGTCGTTATGCTATTTATTGGTATTTGTTGGTACAGTACAGTGAATATTGATTCTATGACGGGTAGCTGATTATAGTTTTACATAGTGCTTTATTGCGGATTTCTTATCTCCGCTGTCTTACCCTTGTTTATTACCACTGAGTCCGGCAGTACTCATTTTACTCCCTACACCTTGTGTGCAGATCCAGGTACCTCTCAGCAGTGATCCAGTAGCTGTGCGAGGCGACATCCGTGGGATATACGAGGTAGCTGCAGAGTCCGCAGGACCCGATATTCCTTCCTACCGTCTTTTGATTTTGTATTGACATTTCTTTCCGCACTTGGTATCTTGTAAACCTTTATACACTCATGTTCGGTAGAGGCTCATGACTCTTGACCCTTGGTCTATGGGAGTTGATGTATTATGGGACTTGGTTTCCCGTTTTCGTTATTTGTATCGCTATTGCTTCGTGATTTAATATGCTTAAATGGACTAAAGAGAGCTTCTAGCTCCGTTATTGTTATTGATTGGTCAGGCTGGCTTAGCAATGTGCTGGGCGCCATCACGACCGGATTTGGGGTCGTGACATTCTACTATTTAGAACTTAGCCTCTTTTTATTTCAATTTCAGTTAATTAACCCTATTTTATTCATTTCAAAACTAATTGCAGGACTAGCCTGCTTTCTTACTGTTTTTAAACTATTTAAATTTTAGCCAGTCTCAAGTTGAGACTTGGCTTGTGTAATTAAACCCATTTGCTGAACACAATTGGACCCAAAGCCTTTGCAGGCTTGGCCACTTGTGGTTCAGGGCTCAAAATGAGCTTGGGCAAGTCTGCATTTGCAGACTTAGCCAATCTTTTGCATAATTGACCTATTTAATTTCTTTTAAAACTAATTGCAGGACTAGCCTGCTTTATTAATGCATTTAAACTATTTAAATCCTAGCCAGTCTCAAGGTGAGACTTAGCTTGGGAAATTGAAGCCCAATTACTGAACATAAGCTGGGCTAAGGCCTTTGCAGGCCTAGCCACTTAAGATTCGGGGCTCAAAAAGAGCCTGGGCAAGTCTGCATTTGCAGACTTAGCCAATTTTGGAAATCCCAGCCTTTGACTGATCACAGGCTGTGCTAAAGGTCTTTGTAGACCTAGCCACCTGAGATTCAGGGCTCAAAATGAGCCTTGGTAAGCCTTTCATTTGCAAGCTTAACCAGTTTTGCACAACTAGCCCCTTTTGAGGTGGACTAGTGTGTTTGGACCTCATAGAGTTGATCAATCCTTGCAAAATTGACCACTCTTTGGTCAATTACTACCTAACAGCCTATTTTTGTTCATTTTTAATTTTAAACCTATTTGAATACTAGCCATTCAAGGGAATCTAACATTAACAGCTATAACCAATCCCTAAGGTTCAATCAATGTTAATCAAACACTCACATTTGACAGGAACTAGCAAAATTTAATCATTCTCAATATTTGTTGCACACAGGAACATATATGATCAAATAAAAATGCATTAATCAACCCAAACTCAGGGGAAACAATTGATATGGTTGAGTTTCAGTCAATTAACTCATATCATCAGACTACATGTGATACAGTATGAATTCATGTCAATTCAGACCTAATTACTCCTAGTTCAAGTCATATGACATTTGAAAAACTTCAAAACCATTAAGGTTCATGGCACAGGTACACACAGAAGCATAGACTACCACAAACAGTCAGAGAAAGATTTAAGCATGGCTTATCCAAAACTATGGATCTATATTATCAGTCAAACCAAGCCACTTTTCACACAAGTCATGACAAACAGGATGAAGCATGTAGAACAGGAGGACATGGAGAATATAATGAAAGAAGTGCCTTGAATCTACCATGCCACAAGACAGGAGAAAGACATTTGAAATGCATGTGAAAGATTTGTGAGGGTGTTATTAGAGTAGTAATCCTTAAGTAGACATGAGAGTCTAATGGCTAATCCTAGAATTATACTAAAAGGGGAAAACAATGAAAGCATAGAACAACTAAAGCATGACTGAAAACAAACAAATATATTTACTTTCAAAAATGGGACATTGGAGACCAAACAGAGATACTTATAGACGAAGTGAAAAATGCACAGAAGTAACTCAACATGAAGAATTAAAAGATAACAGGGTATGCAAGACAATAAAAGAGAAGTTATGCTATAAGAGTCAAAACGGATCAAAACTATACGACTTAATCAATAATGAAGAGAAGAAGAGAATCAAAGTCACTTTTGACTTACTAAACATATAAGAAAATGAGAGATTAACAAAAATCAATCAATCAAGCATTTGAAATGAGTTAGAAACCACAAATCAGAAATAACAAAGAAAAGACAAGATCTTTGAATTCTGATGAAAGAAATCATGATAGATAGAATAAGAAAATAACAAACAGAAGCCCTAGCACTACCAGGCTTAAAGAAACACGGAAAGATATAGGAGATGAACAGGTTAAGAAATAGATGTGGTCACAGAGAAACAGACAAGAATATGCAGGACATGATGCGAAACAAAAGAAGATAAACAGAAAGAGAAAGGAATAAAAGATAAGCAGAAAAATCCTAAACTAGCATGTGAAGCATGAGATACAGAAGAAGACAGATAAAAGCATGCAAGATAAGAAAAACACAGATCAAACAGAAAAGCAAAGAAAAACGAAAAAATGGGAAGAGTACTTAGCTTAGCGGGGTCTGTCCCCCAAGCTTTCCCCTTTTCCCCAGACCCTTTCAGTCTCTCAGACTCCTTATTACTTTTCCTTTCATTCATTTTTTTCTCATTTTTCTTTCTGACTTTTGTTTTAGACTTCAAGGTAAAGTCTTTAGGGCTTTTGGGTTGTAGTGGGGGGTTTGGGTAGGGTAAAGATTGGGTCTTGATTGGGGTTGAAGTTCCGAGTCGCCGGAGTTAGGTTTCCGGCGACCCTTTTTGGGATATTCGAGGAGCTTCGGGAACATTCAAGGGATTTCAAGGGTGTGGGGTTGTATATCAGACCAAGGCAGTTCGATTAGCGTTGGTTTGATGGGGAGGCTCATTGTTTGGTGGTCACCGGTGGTAGGTTCGGTGACCGGTGAGTCAAGAACAAGGGGATTCTCGGGTTTTCTAGGGTTTTGAGGTTTGTTTGAGTTGAAGAAGATGAAGAAGAGAAGAGGAGAGGTGAGAAGATGGCCGGAGACCACCGTGGGAGGTGGTGGCCTCCATGGCCGGTGAGGTTTCAGGAGAGGATGAAGGAGAAAGAGGGAGACATGAAGAAGAAATCGAAGGCGGCTAGGGTTCAATTTGCAAAAATGACCGGCCTTCTTCAGACATAAGCTTTATATAGTCGAGGAAACTAAGGTGATCTGGGCCGTTGATTTGATGAAGATCAACGGCCATTATTGGCGTTACTAAAACGGTGTCGTCTCATTGCGAATGAGACCAAATCTCTTAACCGTTAGATTAGCTTGGATGGACGGCTCAGATTAGTCCTTGAATTTTAGTTAATTATCCACTAATAGTCTCAACCGTTGGATTTGTCATGATGAACGGCTGAGATCGTTTGCTTCTTAATGAACTGGACCCGTTTCCTTTGGGCTTAGGGACTGGGCCGGCCATTTGAGTCATATTTGGCCTAGTCTCATTATACTATGTATTTTTGTATTTTTCTTGTTATTTTAATTATTAAAACATCCTCTTTTATATGTTTTTTTTTCTTTTATGAATTATTAGAAAAACTTAATTTCCTACTTACGCTAATTATCTAATATTTTTTGGCAATTTTCTACTATTTTTCCCTAATTTCCGCTACTTAAAACTCTTTTTTGATGATTTTCTTTTTAAAACTAATTAATTCAAACAAAGTAAGTACTTAACCTATTTTTTGATTTTTCTAATTTCCAATTATTCAAACACACAAAATGTAGCTAATTTCAAACACGGCATGCAATTGCACTCAAAAATATATTTATTTTAATTTTGGAATGATTTACCCGGTGCAAAAATCATGTGCTCACAGCTACCCCTCTTTGCTCGGGAACACGAAGAGTTTCAGTGCAAAGACAAGTGAGCAGTAATGAGAGATTTTTGCACATTGGCACATTCTGTAAAAGCATTTTTGGAAAATCTTTTGACCGCACCCTGCTTTAGAGGTTGCCTACATATCCTGGGCTAAATAGGAATCAGGTCAGTGTAGTTCGGGAAGGTCTGGCAGTTTAAAAACTACCAAACTCACTGTTGCATTGACATTGTTGAGACTTGCCGACTTACTCCTTATTACACCGGGGGGGGATGTAAAATGAAGAAGCTATTCTAAGCTATGATCCTACAATTACAATTGTTCCTAATATAGCTTTTGTTTGCTTCTCCTTCTCTTTTTTCTTTCTTTTTTGTGATGCCGACTCTCTTTTTTGTTGATTTTCTTTTCTTGCTTTCCCCCTTTTTTTTTGATTTTCAATGACACTTCTTGTCCTCGAGCTGAAGCCTGCTCAAAACAAAACAAAAAACAACAAACTTTTTCTTCTGCCCCAGTGTGGGCTTTTAGCTAACATGAACCCAAAAATTGTAGGAAGTAAATATGCAGAAATGTATTCCCTTGTTAGATAGGTGGGCGCCTGGATAGAAATTAAAAATGCATGAAATGTAGTGCAGAAAAGTATTCCCTTGTTAGATAGGTGGCCGCCTAGACAGAAATTAAACGTGCATGAAATGCAGTGCAGAAAAGTATTCCCTTGTTAGATAGGTGGGTGTCTGGACAGAAATTAAACGTGCATGAAATGCAGTGCAGAAAAGTATTCCCTTGTTAGATAGGTGGGTGCCTGGACAGAAATTAAACGTGCATGAAATACAGTGCAGAAAAGTATTCCCCTGTTAGATACGTTGGCGCCTGGACAGAAATTAAACGTGCATGAAATGCAGTGCAGAAAAGTATTCCCTTGTTAGATAGGTGGGCGGCTGGACAGAAATTAAATGTGCATGAGATGCAATGCAGAAAAGTATTCCCTTGTTAGATAGGTGGGCGCCTGGGCAGAAATTAAACGTGCATGAAATGCAGTGCAGAAAAGTATTCCCTTGTTAGATAGGTGGGCGCCTGGGCAGAAATTAAACGTGCATGAAATGCAGTGCAGAAAAGTATTCCCTTGTTAGATAGGTCGGCGCCTGGACAAAAATTAAACGTGCATGAGATGCAGTGCAGAAAAGTATTCCCTTGTTAGATAGGTGGGCGCCTGGACAGAAATTAAACATGCATGAAATGCAGTGCAGAAAAAGTATTCCCTTGTTAGATAGGTGGGCGCCCGGATAGAAATTAAACGTGCATGAGTTGCAATGCGAGAAAAGTATTCCCTTGTTAGATAGGTGGGCGCACAGGCAGAAATTAAACATGCATGAAATGCGATGCGAGAAAAGTATTCCCTTGTTAGATAGGTGGGCGCACGGACGGAAATTAAACGTGCATGAGATGCAATGCGAGAAAAGTATTCCCTTGTTAGATAGGTGGGCGACCGGACGGAAATTAAAAATGCATGAAATGCGATGCGAGAAAAGTATTCCCTTGTTAGATAGGTGGGCGCACGGACAGAAATTAAACGTGCATGAAATGCAGTGTAGAAAAGTATTCCCTTGTTAGATAGGTGGGCACCTGGACAGAAATTAAACGTTCATGAGATGTAGTGCAGAAAAGTATTCCCTTGTTAGATAGGTGGGCGCCTGGACAGAAATTAAACGTGCATGAAATGTAGTGCAGAAAAGTATTCCCTTGTTAGATAGATGGGCGCCGGGACAGAAATTAAACGTGCATGAGATGCAGTGCAGAAAAGTATTCCCTTGTTAGATAGGTGGGCGCCTGGACAGAAATTAAAAATGCATGAAATGCATGCAGAAAACTATTCCCTCAGCTTGATAACCGAGGAATGGATTTTAAAGATGCTACCTTCCTCTTTTTGGTATTTTCTTTGACCGGTTGTCTCTCACCTGTGAATTTCTCCACTTATTGTCAAACTTTCTCTTTTTGGTGTTTTCTATTTTTTCACATTGGTCACATTCACTTTAAGGTGATTAGTGACAATTTGTTCCTGTATGAATCATGAAACAAAATTTATTAGATATAAAGTGCTGGCAACTGGCATCTGCCGTCCTGCCTCTTATTGCTTCCTCTTTTTGCTTTTTCTTCCGCTGTGTGGTTTTTTCAGCTGCCTATCTCTTGCAAACTCTTTTTGTATTTTCTTACTTTTTCCTTTTTGTTTTGTTTTCTTTTCCTTTGGCCATGTTTGCCAAACTTCTTTATTTTCTTCCCAACTCTTCTTTATTTCTGATCCAGTGTTGTTTCAGCTTTCGTTATCAGGAGCTGGTAGTTAGCTCTCAAAAGGTAAACAATGAAATGCAGAAAAAATGAAAGAAGGTAAGGGTGTTTTGGAGAGATAATTGAACTTATCTGGGCGTTTGTTGGCTGATTCCGCCGACCATGCCATGTATTTAAACTCCGACCCAGTTCGTTCCAATCATTATTCTGACTCTGAATTGTTTTCAACCCAAACCGATACTATTTTTGTTGCCTTTTCCCTTTTCATGGTAATCCTTACGATCGCCCTACGGTGCCTCGAAAGGTTTTCACCAATAGGACTCTCTCATTTATTCTCTCTCAACCTCACAATCGCCCTGCAGTGCCGTTAAAGGTTTTCACTGGCAAGGCTCTCACATTTTAATTTCTCTCAAACTCACAATCGCCTCACATTGCTGGTTAAGGTTTTCACTAATGAGACTCTCTCATTTTTTTTCATTTTTTCATTTTTCCTTTTGTCTTTTTTTCTATACCACGGGTGTTGTTCAATGTCTTGCTCTTCCTTCATTGCATCCGTTATCATTTTGGAATTGATCAGAATGTCTTTCTTTGGACCGTAATGTGGCTTTTGGATGGGTTAAAGAAAGAAAGGTATAAAGGCTCAAAATTTACGAGGGTTCAAAAATATTTACAACTCTCGGAATTATTCAACATAACTTCTGCCCCAGTTTCAATATGTGGGGAATTTTTGAATTTTCCTTGTCGTGACTGAACCTCATCGAGGCTGCCTACGTACCCTTTCTGGATCAAGTCAGACGTAGTTCATTCAACGTCATCAGTTAAATGAATTTCTTTTGACTTTTTCCCGATTTCTTTGTCTTTTTCTTTTTTTTTTCTCTTTTTTTTTTCAATCATTCATCATTTTTCACTTTGTCAATTTTAATCTTCATTTTCCTTATTGCGCTATAAGCGATTCCGAGAGAGGGGTATGAAAGAATATATTAACCAAGGCTCAAAGGGAGTATCAATGGATAAAGTGTTTGGATAGAGAATAAAACGCCTTCATCATTTCAATTCCAAAATCACAACAAAATACAAAACATACAATTGAAAAGGAGTCATACATAGTATCTTTTGACCGCATCCGAGTTGATAGCAGTCTCTACGCACTTTCCTTCAACATCTGTTAAATATAATTCCTCATTGGACAACACTCGTGATACCACAAATGGTCCCTGCCAATTTGGCGCAAATTTGCCCTTTGCCTCGGCCCAATGCGGTAAGATACACCTCAATACGAGTTGTCCGACTTCAAACTTCCGAGGACGCACCTTCTTATTGTATGCTCTGGCCATTCTCTGTTGATACAACTGCCCATGGCAAACTGCGGGCAATCTCTTTTCATCAATCAGACTCAATTGTTCCAGCCGGGCTTTTACCCATTCTTCGTCATCTATTCCAGCTTCAGCTATGATCCGTAATGACGGTATTTCTATTTCTGCGGGTATGACAGTCTCTGTCCCATACACCAGTGAATAAGGTGTGGTTCCAATAGAAGTACGCATTGTCGTGCGGTAACCCATGAGAGCAAAAGGTAACTTTTCATGCCATTGCCTGGATTCCTCCACCATTTTCCTGAGGATCTTCTTGATATTCTTATTTGCCGCTTCTACTGCCCCATTCGCCTTTGGCCTATAAGGTTTGGAATTGCGATGTGTGATCTTAAATCTCTCGCAAACTTCCGCCATGAGATGACTATTTAGATTGGCTCCATTATCTGTGATGATCACCTTGGGAATTCCGAACCGGCATATAATATTCTCATGCACAAAGTCCACCACCGCTTTCTTTGTCACTGCCTTGAGCGCCTTCGCCTCAACCCACTTGGTGGAATAATCGATTGCAACCAAAATGAATCTATGCCCATTGGAAGTTGCTGGCTCTATCGGACCAATAACATCCATGCCCCAGGCGACAAATGGCCAAGGTGCAGACATCGTATGCAATTCACAAGGCGGGGGGTGAATTCGATCTCCATGTACTTGGCATTGGTGACATTTCCTTACGTACCTGATACAATCACGCTCCATAGTGAGCCAATAATACCCAGCTCTCAGAATCTTCTTTGCCAGGACATACCCGCTCATATGGGGTCCACAGGCTCCAGCATGTACTTCAATCATAATCTCATCAGCTTGTTGTGCATCCACACACCTCAACAACCCCAGGTCTGGTGTTCTCTTGTATATAACTCCTCCACCGAGAAAAAATCCATTAGCCAAGCGCCTGATAGCTCTTTTCTGATCATTAGTGGCCTGCTCCGGGTATTTGCCAGCCTTTAGGTATTCCCTGATGTCATGATACCACGGTTCTCCATCCAATTCTTCTTCCACAGCAAAGCAGTAAGCATTTTGATCACAGACTTGGATCTGGAGTGGATCTATATAGGTTTTGTCCGGATGATGCAGCATGGAGGACAGTGTGGCCAAAGCATCTGCAACCTCATTGTGCATTCTTGGGATGTGTTTGAATTCTATGAACTGGAATCTTTGGGACAACTCATGCAAACAATACCGGTAAGGTATCAATTTCAAATCTCTTGTCTCCCATTTTCCTTGGATTTGGTGTACCAAAAGATCCGAGTCACCCATGACCAAAATCTCTTGAATACCCATGTTTATTGCCATCCTTAATCCCAAGATACACGCCTCATATTCGGCCATGTTGTTGGTACAAAAAAATCGAAGCTGAGCTGTGACGGGATAGTGTTGACTCGTTCCTGAAATGAGTATTGCTCCGATACCAACGCCCTTACTGTTGACGGCTCCATCGAAGTACATCTTCCATCCTGGCTTCTCATCTTGTTCTATTTCCTCGACATTTATTGCCTCCTCATCCGGAAAATATGTCTTTAATGGCTCATATTCATCATCCACTGGATTCTCTGCTAAGTGGTCCGCAATTGCTTGCGCCTTCATTGCCGTACGAGTTACATAGATAATGTCAAATTCTGTGAGTAGAATTTGCCATTTAGCAAGTCTTCCTGTAGGCATAGGCTTCTGAAATATGTATTTCAGAGGATCCAACCGTGATATCAGGTATGTGGTATATGCTGACAAATAATGCTTCAATTTCTGAGCCACCCAGATCAATGCACAACAAGTTCTTTCTAGCTGAGTATATTTCACCTCGTAAGATGTGAACTTCTTACCGAGGTAATATATAGCTTGCTCTTTCTTGCCCGTCTCATCGTGTTGCCCTAGCACACAACCAAAGAAGTTGTCAAGTACTGTCAGATACAAAATCAGGGGTAGCCCAGGATCTAGAGGAACTAACACTGGAGGATTGGCTAAATATTCCTTGATCTTGTCGAAGGCTTCCTGACATTCGTCGGTCCATTTCACGGCCGCATCTTTCTTTAACAACTTGAAGATCGGCTCACATGTTGATGTCAACTGAGCGATGAACCGGCTGATGTAATTCAACCTTCCCAATAAGCTCATTACTTCCTTCTTGTTCTTCGGCGGAGGTAAACTTTGGATGGCCTTGATCTTTGATGGATCTAACTCAATACCTCGCCGACTCACTATGAACCCCAACAGCTTCCCTAAAGGTACTCCGAAGGCGCATTTCGCAGGGTTGAGTTTAAGATTGTACCTCCGGAGTCTTTGGAAAAACTTTCTCAAATCCCTCACATGATCAGGTTGCTTTTTGGACTTTATGATGACATCGTCCACATATACTTCGATTTCTTGGTGCATCATGTCGTGAAACATCGTGGTCATTGCCCTCATATAAGTTGCCCCGACATTCTTCAATCCAAACGGCATTACTCTGTAGCAATACGTTCCCCAAGGTGTAATGAAAGCAGTTTTCTCCGCGTCTTCTTCGTCCATCAGGATCTGGTGATAACCGAGATAACAATCTACAAATGAACCGATCTCATGCTTGGCGCAATTGTCGATCAATATGTGGATGTTTGGTAGTGGGAAATCATCCTTTGGACTGGCTTTGTTGAGGTCTGTGTAGTCCATGCACACTCTGGTTCTTCCATCTTTCTTTGGGACCTGGCACAACGTTCGCCAACCAGGTGGGGTATTTGGTGACTCGTATGACCTTCGCCTCAAACTGCTTATTCACCTCTTCTTTTATCTTTACACTAATGTCCGTTTTGAATTTTCGCAACTTTTGCTTCACTGGCCGGCATTCGGGGTAGATAGGCAACTTGTGTACCACCAAATCAGTACTAAGTCCGGGCATGTCATCATAGGACCAAGCAAAGATGTCCTTAAATTCATGCAACAACCTTATCAATTCTTCCCCTGAGGGGTGTCTCCAAATGAACACTAATTTTTGTTTTCCGGACATTATCTTCGCTCCCCAAATTGATGGATTCTGTCTCACTCAAATTCGGTTTGGGCTTTTCCTCATATTGGTTCATGTCCTTACTTATTTCCTCCAGGGCTTCCTCATCTTCACATTCTATCTCACTATCCTCCTCAATTTCTTGTATGATAATGCGACTGTCAGAACTGGGTCGAGAATCCTTCATGCATGACATGGCATCAGAATCAGCACATACAGAACTATACAGAAGAAAAGATAAAAAATAAGGCAAAAATGAAGAAAGAAGAAAACTGCATTTCATTGATAAAAAAAGATGAACAAAGTTTGGGATACGTTTTGATTTTTCTTTTTCATGGGGGGTGGGAGGACTACAAAAAGTAACAATTGTTTTTCCGGGAAAATGATGATGAAATTTTCAGAGCTAACTACCAAGACTCCTTCCTGATCGGGAAAGGAGTGGCTTCCCAATTGTTCAGCATGACATCGGATCCCACAGATTGTACATCCATCTTGCTAGTGCCTTCCCCCATTTCAACCATGTTCACATCCCCAAATATCTTCTCAAATCTCATCAAAAGCTCTTCATCGGGTCGGGTCTCAATGTACCTTGACGCAGCAGATGTCCAATTTTTAGTACCAGGCTTGGTAAAGGTGTCGGATAGTTTGGGTATAGGCTTAGGCAGGGTCCAGTTCTTTTTGGTTTTGGAGGCTCTTTGGATGTCGGCATAGGTGGGTTTGAACCCTAATCCGAAAGTATCTTTGTTCACTGGCAGTTGAACTGGTTGGGTGATTCCTTGTAAAGCTTTCCCCAGCCCTTTTCCTGGTGCAAACCCGTTTTTAAGCATTTTCCGGGCCACCATCACAGCAGTAGGTGCTACCGTAGGAATCGGCAGTTTCTCTCCCTTAGCAATTTTGTTCACTACTATGGTATCTGTCACCTGGTATACCCAAGGACCCTTATCTCCATCAGCATCATCAAATGGAATCACAACATTGCAGGTATTTTCCTCTCCATGCACCACAACTTCTTGTTGCTCCCATTCGAATTTGACCATTTGGTGCAAGGATGACGGCACTGCTTTGGCTGCATGAATCCATGGTCGGTCCAGCAATAAATTGTAGGACACAGCAATGTCCAACACCTGAAATTCCATTGTAAAATCCACGGGCCCAATGGTCACTTCCAAGACGATGTCGCCCAACGTGTTTTTACTTCCACTATCAAATCCTCTCACATTTATACTTTTTCTCCGAATTCTATCCGGACTGATATTCAGCTTTCCAAGAGTTGACAGCGGGCAAATGTTTGCGCTTGAACCATTATCTATCAACACTCTGGTAACCACCGACTCCTCGCTCTTCAACATAAGATAAAGCGGCCTATTATGCTCGGTTCCCTCAATAGGTAATTCACTATCTGAGAACGTAATCTTATTAGACTCGAAGATCTTATTGGTAATCTTTTCAAGATGACAGACCGAGATCTTCTCTGGGACAGGCGCCTCGTTCAATATCTTCAACAGAGCTTTTATGTGTTCTTCCGAATGGATCAACAACGAGAGCAAAGAGATTTGTGCGGGTGTTTTCCTCAACTGTTCGACTATAGAGTAATCCTGCGATTTTATCTTTTTGAGGAATTCCTCCGCCTTTTCTTTGGACACAGGCTTCTTCAACTGATTCTCTTTCACTGCCTTCATTTTTCTTAACTCTTCCGGGGCAAAACACCTCCCGGACTGAGTTAAACCGTGAGTTTCATTGATTTCTCCGGATACCTCTTTCCCTTTGTAGATCACTGCTACCTTGTTGTAATTCCAAGGTACAGTCTTGGTGTTCACTACCGGCATCTGCACCACCAGTCTTATAATCACTGGTTCCACACTCGCGCCTTTTACTGTCAATGCTGGCTTCACGCCTGGTACTACAACCCTTAAACCTCCCATCACTACTGGCTTTGGTTTCTCAACAATCGCTTTCTCCTTCACAACTTCCTTTTCTAACTTGTCACTCGACTTTATCATCATGACGGCCTGAGATGGTTTTTGATTGCCATCACCCCGCACCAATTCTATCATATACGTTTCGTGGTGATTTGGCAATGGATTTTGTGTGATGTTTGGAGCCTCCGGAGCCTGCACTTCAATCCTACGGCTATCAATAAGATCCTGGATAGCACTCTTCAGCTGCCAACACTTCTCAGTATCGTGTCCTGGTGCTCCTGAGAAATACTCACACTTGACCGATTGATCGATGTTCTTCGGGGGTGGGTTTGGAAGTTTAGACTCAATTGGGCTCAACATTCCCAATTATTTTAATCTGTGATAGAGGCTAGCATAGGACTCCCCCAACGGGGTGAATGTTTTCTTTGCTCTATTTCTCATCTCCGGGCCAGGCCTGGGTTTGTTTGGGTTTCTGTAGGTTCTAGAATAAGGGTATGTGTTTTATGTGTGGTAAACATTATGCGGGACTTGGGCTCGCCATACATGTGGCGGTGGTGGTGAATAGGTTTGGGCTTGTGGGTGGTGGTAGTGCGGGACAATTGGTGGGTAATATGGTGGCGGTGGGTTGTATGATGTTGGTGGGTTATATGTGGTCGGTGGGTTGTATGGGGTTGATGGGTTTGGTGGGTATGGCTGGTATGGTCTTGGTGGGTGATGATGTTGGTTGCGGTTCCAAGGCCTGCTTTCCACAACTGCTACTTCTTCTTTTTTCTTCTTCCCAATTGTTCCTCCATTCCCAGTTTGTATGGCCTAATTTGTGGCCTTAATTACCGAAAAACTCATGATCTTGTTGGTTTTTAAACCTTCCTCAACGAAACTTCCCATCTTCACAACCTCATTAAAACTTTTCCCAATAGTTGACACTAAGTGCCCATAATAAGTAGGCTCCAAAGCCTGTAAGAAACAATCTACCATTTCACCTTCCTTCATCGGCGGATCTACCCTCGCCGCTTGTTCTCTCCACCTAAAACCAAACTCCCTGAAGCTTTCTCCCGACTTTTTCTCCATCTTCGTGAGTGATAATCTATCTGGTATGATTTCCAAATTGTATTGAAAGTGGTTCGCGAATGCTTGCGCGAGATCATCCCAGATGAACCACCTGGTGTGATCATGGCGAGTATACCACTCCAAAGCGGAACCGCTTAAACTTTGGCTGAAATACGCCATCAACAGCTCATCTCTGCCCCCTGCACCTTACATTTTACTGCAATATCCTCTGAGGTGGGCCACCGGGTCTCTATGTCCACAATACATATCAAACTTTGGCAACTTAAATCCAACAGGAAGTTGCACCTCAGGAAACAGACACAGATCCTTGTATGCCACGCTTACTTGTCCTCCCAATCCTTGCATATTGCAAAAGGCGTTCTCCAAACTCTTCACCTTCCTAGCCATCTCCTCCTGCCCTGCATTTTTAGCAGGCTTCTCTTCGCTCATCTCCATCAGCGGAATGTGGGATTCGTGTTGTCGGAAGGTTGGCTCAGGTGGGTAGTAGTGGGGGTCTTGTATATGGAACATTGGTTCACTAGATGATTTGTGTAGGGTGGCAGGTGGAGGTGCCACATATATTGGAGCAACCTGGGTGGATGGGGTAGTACTTGTTTCGTCGTAGGTGGTGGCACTTGGGAAGTGGAAGCATAATAGTGGTGATAGTCATGGTATGTAGAGGATGAATTCATCGTGGGTGGCTCGGGGTTGGGATTAGTTGGAGGGATGTATGTGGGATTGGCAGGATAAGTTGGCAAGGGTTGACCCCTCGACCAAGCCTGATACATTTCGGCCATCTGCTTTTTTAGTTTGTACATCTCTTCCTTCATTCCCGCTACATCCACAATTTCTTCCTCCTGGGCGGGATCCATGACTGTTGCTTCAATCTCTTGCGACACAGCTTTTGTAATTTTCTTATATCTCGTGTTGTAAGGGTGAGTAGCCAGAATGCCAGTTGCCACTAGAATCTGAATCTCACAAACATCAACACCCGCTAGTGGTTAGCGTATGAAGAGATAAGATGCAACGATTTTAGAATAAACACATTTTCCTTGGGTCGTCATGCATCATCCCGGCCTTTACTTATTTGAACCAATCATCTCTTTTTCTTTTTTTTCTTCTTTTTTTTTATTTTATTTATTTATTTATTTATTTATTTTACCTTTTTCTCTCTCTTTTTTTTTCATTTCATAATTGCGTTCCTATTTATTTGCCTATCATAATTAAAAGAAATAACATAAGGCAAAAGGATTGACAACAACTCTTGATTTTCATTGAAAGCTCAAAAACATTGGTTTACAAGATGATGTTGTAATGCTAATGTAAAGAAACATAAAAAAAAAAAGAATGCATGCCCTATGAATACATTAATGCTCCTAGTGCCCGCGAGACATCGTTCGGTCTTGCCGCGGGCCTATATGTTAATCCCTTTTGGAGCCTATCCAGGTCGGACATGACTTGCTGCACAAAGAACTTCACTGCTGACACAAATGTTGCCCGGGACATGTCTTCACATAGCTGGCTTTTCCGAGTGATGTATTGAGCAATACGAACAATCTTCTCTCGAATAACCCTTTTTTCTTGAAGCAATCGACTGATTTGTTCAGTGCGAGCATCTAAGGTATGTTGGTTATCCTTCTATATTTGCTGTAGCTCCAACTCTAATTAAGCCATAGTTGTGTAACAATGCTCTCTCTCTTCTTCGAGATCCTTGATAACCTTGTTACTTTTAACCGTGGCTGAAACAATTTTCTTTCTTAGCCGAGCTACCTCAAATTCATGTCTATCTTGTAGCTGCCGAACCAACTTGGCTCTTTCCTCAGCATCTCTGGTTATTTGCTTCCGAGCCCTGACTAATTCCTTTTCTGCCTTGTCCAAGTCAAAGCTGTAGTCATTCACTTTGCGCCGAAGAGTCTCAATCAATTTCTCATCTCGGGCTAAGTGAATGGGGGTCTCGGATGCAATTTTCATTTGAGCAACCTGAGCCTTTAACATTTCGTTTTCTTTCTTCAGCTGCTTTTTCTCTCCCTCATCAGATGCTGCCTGTAAACCACTTTCAAACTGGAGATTTCTCAATTGCTCTTCCAACAAGCTGATCTTGGCCTTGTATTCACTTTCTTTGGCCGCCCAATTCTGGTTTTCCTTAGATTGCTCCACCAAATCTTGCAGGTGAGGTCTTTTTGAAAGTCGTTCATGCTCAACACCCCATCGATACCACGCGAAATATCTAGACGATACTTCTCCTCGAGCTCTATTTTGCACAAAAGTGTCTACTTTCAAGTTTTGGCATTCATTCCAGATTTGACGGATCTTTGCTTCTGGGAATTGCCCATCCGGACTAATTTCTATAACTTGTGAACTGAGATCCCCATCTCTCGATATAACTTGACATCTACCCAGCTGTCGCAGGGCCCTGTACGGGGCGTAAGGTTGGATGCTTTTTAAACCCATGATAAAAACGATGACCTTCTATCGGCATATAAATTACCTCGTCAAGAGGTAGCCAATCATATGTCCAATCAATCTGGCCGTCGGTCAATGATCGAAGATGCGAAATCCATTCCTTTACTCCCTCTGGCAATTTAACTTCTTTTGTTCTCGTGCAAAATTCTTCCAGACATGTTCTTCCAGTCGGACCAATCAGATTACATCCCTCGAAGAAGTTGGCTCCTGCTTTGCATGCAGTCAAGGCACGGTAGATGTCATCTAAAATCATTGGAGCTAGAGTACAATTGTCTTGTACTATCAATGTGCTTGCTACTCCGGCAACCTTTATACTGATGTGCCCATCTTTTCTCGAAAATATGATAATTCCGAGAAATGCCACTAAGAAAGCAAACTTTCGATGCTCCTCCCATTTTGCTCGGTTGGACTTGCTACATAACTTGTTCGTGGAGTCGTTAAATCCCCTGATATGTCCATACCTACTATAGATGAAGTTCAGGGAGCAAAATCCGTTGGCTAAATCCTCATTGTGGACATTCCTAGCAATTTTCAAAGAGTCCAGAAAGTGATGCACCGTTACTGTTCTTGGAGATACCGGGTATTTTCCTTTCAAGGAACCTCATTCTTCCTTATGTAGAAAGCGATCTCCTCCAGAGTAGGAGTGAGTTCAAAATCCGGAAGATGTAGTACATTGTGTGCAGGATCCCAATATGTGACCAATGCTCTAATTACGTCGCCTCGGGGAATTATGTCCAATAACCCCGTAAGATCTTTCAAGTAACCTTTGACCCAGTCCCGACTTTCTGTTTCCATGTCGTGCCACCATAGTTTCAGCTCCAAAGGGATTTTATTCATTAAGGAGAAATGTTCATTCAACATTGTGCTCATCCTGCACATTTATTAAGGCGATTTAAATTAGAAAAGAGAAAAATCTTTTTCAATGCAAGTTTTCATTTTTTGAAAAAAAAACATGGCTCTCGAAGTGGCCACTTTTGCCAAAACAGCCTTCTGGTGTCCGTTTGGGACATTCGGCTGTTTCCAAAAATAGCAATCACTTTGATTATTTGAAAAGAAAAAATCTTTTTGGTCTTTTTCTAAAGGTGTGGTTGGACCCGTTTAAGGGTTGCCTACGTATCTCACCTAATGGCGAGAATCAAACCTGCGTAGTTCGGTCAGATTAGTTGACCAATTATTTCAACAACAAAAAACCATTTTTTTTTCAATTTTCGGATTTTTCGGATAGCCATTTTCTCTCTCTTTTTTTTTCTTTTCAACAATTTTCTATCCTCGGGATTTCCGCCGATCCGCATAACGATCAAGGACAATAAAAATGCAACACATAATATGCTCGGTCTTTTTCAAATACCGGGTCACCTGTCCTAGACGGACCCAACCCCTGTGTTGAGTCCCCTAAGTCAGATATGATGCAAATAATCGTCCTAGACCTATGTTCAACATCTTATAGTTTCATAGAATGCTAGACCGTGTACCCGAGCGGACAACTCGAATCGAGGTGGGGGCTACGTACCGGTGACTCGCGGAGTCAATCGGCTTTGTAACTTATCCGGCCTCTATTTTCTTAATTTTTGGGTGACTTAACAGAAAGGGGAGTCTCAACCAATAAGCACATCCCCGGGGGTGAAGAAGAGAAGGGTTTTCGGCACAATTTTTATATACAATCCACATAGTATCAAAGCGATAAAGCACATAGCATGTTGTTCAAATTATATAATGAAGTCAAACAATATCACGAACGGCAATTCTAAAGAGCTCGAGTTCTTAAACCCTGAAACCGAAGTTCGGGGTAAGGTTCCCCAGCAGAGTCGCTAGAGCTGTCACACCTCCCTTTTTACTACCCCTCTTAAGTAGAGGACACAAAAATATGTGTGCTTGTAGGGTATACCTCGATGTTCAAATACCCGAGACGGATATAATAGCATAGAGGAAGGAGTTTTTCCACTTAAAGGACAATCGGTTCGGGATTTTATTTTAAATTATCAGAGTCGCCACTTGAGATAATAATGGTGTTTCAAGTCACCGGTTAATCCCGAATCCGAGGAAATTGACTCTTTATTAATGTCCGCGAAACAAAGATCTGGATAAGGAACTCTGTTAACCCGGGAGAAGGTGTTAGGCATTCCCGGGTTCCGTGGTTTTAGCACGGTCGCTCAATCGTCGTTCTTGACTCTTGTTTGACTCAATACAGATTTTAACAACATATATGTGCTTTTACTTAAATATTTTATGGAATTGCGACATCGCGAAAACACGCCTCGAGTCACACCGCAACCAGTACGCCTGTGACTTTTGGTATATTTCAGCTTTGCCGGGATTTAGGATTTGAGTTGCACCAGGTGCACACTCGTTCATAGGAAAGTACATTAAATCGTGCCCTGAAACAGTCTATCGGCTTTGAATTATTTTGGGAGAAGTTATGAAATTTACTAGTAGCTTTCCCAGTTCTATTTACATTTTTACTTTGTTACTAAAGGGGGCCCCACTATTTGGTGTCATGTGAGGCTCGTCCCGATTTAATTTTAAAGGCTCAATCTTAATATGTACATACTATGTTATCTATGTTGGTTTTTCCCTTAGTTATATGTGGTACCAAATATTCCAGGCCCGTGTGATTTCTGTTGTTTATTGGGCCTGGATCCTTGGAATGAGTCTCAATGCATTATAAACTTGTCCAGGTCTTTAGAGACCCAGACTTGACCTGGGCTTTCAATTGCCAGCCGAGCAGTCATGTGAACATGGTCCAGGCCCATGCTACTTATCAGGCCCAAACTCATTTAAAATAACTAAAGCAGAAATGTAAATAGAACAAATATACAACATAAGAATGAACTCAAAATGTTTTTATTTATCAGAAAAAGGAAATCAATACACAAATCAGTAACTCTAAATCAAATATCTATGTACATGAGAACTTAATAGACTGTCTTTACTGCCAATTTATAACTAAGAGTTTACACTAATGTCTAATTACTTACTAGTCGAAACATTTAGGAACACATCTTACTTATCTACGATATCACATCAAATTAAAGTGATTCGGCTAATTATTTACCGTATCTAAAGAAAAACTAAACAATTTATTCATAGATGCTTAGTTATATCACTGTTTTCATTATGAGCTATACTCTTATAATTACCAATACATCCTAATTAAGTTGCTTCAATATCTAATTTTTTCCCCTTTTAAAACTCAAACAGATCTGAGCCTTGATTTGCAACAAACTAACTGTATAAGCAGTGACTACACGAGTATCTACATCTAAGTGATTCAAGGGTTTAAACGTGACTAAACAGTTGATTTTACTATGACTTAGCTCATTGCAATGTTATTAACCCAGCTATAAACGATTCATTCTAATGTTTTTTTTTACTTCGAGGCTTTTCTATGTTTAAATACAGAACTGTTATCTAGGTGATTATGATTTACGAAACTTCTATGAAGAACAACTAATGGTTTTAAAACTGTGATTAGTTAACTTATGTTTTAGAGTTTTTTACCTATTTAAACTAAGTGATATGCTATCTACACTACTCTACCACTATTAAGCTATCTATTACAATGTTTTTATTTCTGTTCTTCTACTACTACATTCTATACTACCACTAAAGCTTCAGATCTAAGCTACTAAAGCAGTAACACAAAATAAACTACAGATTCATAATAACAGATAAATTAAGCTGAAGCTTCATTTTGTTTCATCAGAATCATCAATACAGCTTCAGTTGTAATAGAAGTGTACCTGGATCAATAAGGAAAATCGATGAGTCTAAGGGAATTTAGGTAGATAAGCAACAGCAGTGACTCAGACAGCAATGCAACCGTAGAAAGCTTGAATATTAGCTAACGAAGATCACAGCAATCAGCACACAGAAATCCAGATCAAGTTTTTATCAGAAAAACCCACAAGAATATACTTAAACAGTGACTAGCTATGAATATATTTTCTCTGAACTTTTCTCTCCAAAAGCCAGCCTAAGAAATAATTGAAGAAGCCCCCCTATGCACTCTTTTCAGGAGGTATTTATAGGAAGGGAATGGGCTGATGACTTGGGGAGAAAAAAGTTTGGGATTAAATCCAACTTCTCCCCCTCTTAAAATTACTAAACTTGCACTTAAGCCCATATTTCTGTTATCAAAACCCTTCCAGCATGTGCTGGAAGGTTCTAAAGATTCCCTTTTGGGGCCTTTTACTAACATAACCTTGGGGGTTAAAGATTTTTACAGATTTGCCTTTTAAGGGAGACCATTATACCCTTTAACTTCTGCAAAATTGCAGAAATTAGGGGTACAAATGACTCCCTTAACCCCACATGGTTCAAACTATTTACCTAGTTACCTTTTGGGCATCCTTTTATGCCCCTAGGGACACTGCTGAATTACCCGACCTACCTAGGTCTGGTTTCCAGCATTTTTGGACTTATTTAAACTATGGCCAGCCCTTGCATTGGTATTTAAGGACTGGCCAGTTCTACTATTTAGAACTTAGCCTCTTTTTATTTCAATTTCAGTTAATTAACCCTATTTAATTCATTTCAAAACTAATTGCAGGACTAGCCTGCTTTATTACTGTTTTTAAACTATTTAAATTTTAGCCAGTCTCAAGTTGAGACTTGGCTTGGGTAATTAAACCCATTTGCTGAACACAATTGGGCCCAAAGCCTTTGCAGGCTTGGCCACTTGTGGTTCAGGGCTCAAAATGAGCCTAGGCAAGTCTGCATTTGCAGACTTAGCCAATCTTTTGCATAATTGACCTATTTAATTTCTTTTAAAACTAATTGCAGGACTAGCCTGCTTTATTAATGCATTTAAGCTATTTAAATCCTAGCCAGTCTCAAGTTGAGACTTAGCTTGGGCAATTGAATCCTAATTACTGAACATAAGCTGGGCTAAGGCCTTTGCAGGCCTAGCCACTTAAGGTTCGGGGCTCAAAAAGAGCCTGGGCAAGTCTGTATTTGCAGACATAGCCAATTTTGGAAATTCCAGCCTTTGACTGATCACAGGCTGTGCTAAAGGTCTTTGCAGACCTAGCCACCTGAGATTCAGGGCTCAAAATGAGCCTTGGTAAGCCTGCATTTGCAAGCTTAACCAGCTTTGCACAACTAGCCCTTTTGAAGTGGACTAGTGTGTTTGGACCTCATAGAGTTGATCAATCTTTGCAAAATTGACCACTCTTTGGTCAATTATTACCTAACAGCCTATTTTTTGTTCATTTTCACTTTTAAGCCTATTTAAAAACTAGCCATTTCAAGGGAATCTAACATTAACAGCTATAACCAATCCCTAAGGTTCAATCAATGTTAATCAAACACTCACATTTGACAGGAACTAGCAAAACTTAATCATTCTCAACATTTGTTGCACACAGGAACACATATGATCAAATAAAAATGCATTAATCAACCCAAACTCAGGGGAAACAATTGATATGGTTGAGTTCAGTCAATTAACTCATATCATCAGACTACGTGTGATACGGTATGAATTCATGTCAATTCAGACCTAATTACTCCTAGTTCAAGTCATATGACATTTGAAAAACTTCAAAACCATTAAGGTTCATGGCACAGGTACACACAGAAGCATAGACTACCACAAACAGTCAGAGAAAGATTTAAGCATGGCTTATCCAAAACTATGGATCTATATTATCATTCAAACCAAGCCACTTTTCACACAAGTCATGACAAACAGGATGAAGCATGTAGAACAGGAGGACATGGAGAATATAATGAAAGAAGGGCCTTGAATCTACCATGCCACAAGACAGGAGAAAGACATTTGAAATGCATGTGAAAGATTTGTGAGGGTGTTATTAGAGTAGTAATCCTTAAGTAGACATGAGAGTCTAATGGCTAATCCTAGAATTATACTAAAAGGGGAAAACAATGAAAGCATAGAACAACTAAAGCATGACTGAAAACAAACAAAGATATTTACTTTCAAAGATGGGACATTGGAGACCAAACATAGATACTTATAGACGAAGTGAAAAATGCACAGAAGTAACTCAACATGAAGAATGAAAAGATAACAGAGTATGCAAGACAATAAAAGAGAAGTTATGCTATAAGAGTCAAAACGAATCAAAACTATACGACTTAATCAATAATGAAGAGAAGAAGAGAATCAAAGTCACTTTTGACTTACTAAACATATAAGAAAATGAGAAATAAACAAAAATCAATCAATCATGCATTTGAAATGAGTCAGAAACCGCAAATCAGAAATAACAAAGAAAAGACAAGATCTTTGAATTCTGATGAAAGAAATCATGATAGATAGAATAAGAAAATAACAAACACAAACCCTAGCACTACCAGGCTTAAAGAAACACGGAAAGATATAGGAGATGAACAGGTTAAGAAATAAATATGGTCACAGAGAAACAGATAAGAATATGCAGGACATGATGTGAAACAAAAGAAGATGAACAGAAAGAGAAAGGAATAAAAGATAAGCAGAAAAATCCTAAACTAGCATGTGAAGCATGAGATACAGAAGAAGACAGATAAAAACATGCAAGATAATAAAAACACAGATCAAACAGAAAAGCAAAGAAAAACAAAAAAATGGAAAGAGTACTTAGCTTAGCGGGGTCTGTCCCCCAAGCTTTCCCCTTTTCCCCAGACCCTTTCAGTCTCTCAGACTCCTTATTACTTTTCCTTTCATTCATTTTTTTCTCATTTTTCTTTCTGACTTTTGTTTTATACTTCAAGGTAAAGTCTTTAGGGCTTTTGGGTTGTAGTGGGGGGTTTGGGTAGGGTAAAGGTTGGGTCTTGATTGGGGTTGAAGTTCCGAGTCGCCGGAGTTAGGTTTCCGGCGACCCTTTTTGGGATATTCGAGGAGCTCCGGGAACATTCGAGGGATTTCAAGGGTGTGGGGTTGTAGATCATACCAAGGCGGTTCGATTGGCGGTGGTTTGATGGGGAGGCTCATTGTTTGGTGGTCACCGGTGGTAGGTTCCGGTGACCGGTGAGTCAAGAATAAGGGGATTCTCGGGTTTTCTAGGGTTTTGAGGCTTGTTTGAGTTGAAGAAGATGAAGAAGAGAAGAGGAGAGGTGAGAAGATGGCCGGAGACCAACATGGGAGGTGGTGGCCTCCATGGCCGGTGAGGTTTCAGGAGAGGTTGAAGGAGAAAGAGGGAGAGATGAAGAAGAAATCCAAGGCGGCTAGGGTTCGATTTGCAAAAATGACCGGCCTTCTTCAGACATAAGCTTTATATAGTCGAGGCAACTAAGGTGATCTGGGCCATTGATTTGATGAAGATCAACGGCCATTATTGGCATTACTAAAACGGTGTCGTCTCATTGCAAATGAGACCAAATCTCTTAATCGTTAGATTAGCTTGGACGGACGGCTCAGATTAATCCTTGAATTTTAGTTAATTAATTAATTCCGCTAATTGTCTCAACCTTTGGATTTGTCATGATGAACGGCTGAGATCGTTTGCTTCTTAATGAAATGGACCCGTATCCTTTGGGCTTAGGGACTGGGCCGGCCATTTGAGTCATATTTGGCCCAGTCTCATTATACTATGTATTTTTGTATTTTTCTTGTTATTTTAATTATTAAAACACCCTCTTTTATATTTTTTTTTCTTCTATGAATTATTAGAAAAACTTAATTTCCTACTTACACTAATTATCCAATATTTTTTGGCAGTTTTCTACTATTCTTTCCCTAATTTCCGCTACTTAAAACTCTTTTTTGATGATTTTCTTCTTAAAACTAATTAATTCAAACAAAGTAAGTACTTAACCTATTTTTTGATTTTTCTAATTTCCAATTATTTAAACACACAAAATGTAGCTAATTCCAAACAAGGCATGCAATTGCACTCAAAAATATATTTATCTTAATTTTGGAATGGTTTGCCCGGTGCAAAAATCATGTGCTCACACATATATATATATATATATATATATATCTGAAAGTAAGAATTTTCTTCTTGAAATTATCTAGAATCAAAGATTTCTCTCTTCTATACCTTTATTCTTATCCTCTAATAGTCCATTTCTACATCAATCACAACTCACAATCGTTTGGTGCAACATATAGTGGCAGAATGGACATCCGAGTTGGAGAAGTTATCAGTTGTTCATGATGACAATAAATAAGTAGTGTATAATCTTGATATAGAACTACGTTGTTAGCTTTAACATCTATACATTATTGTTATCCTGATTACTCTGTGGAAACTTGAAAGATTGTTTATCGTGTTGAATGTGTTAACTGGTTGAAATATGCATTGTCCCTTGTAAAGATATTGTGTGAAGTTCACTTTAAAGTTATTGTATAGTCTAGCTTGCTTATATAAAATATTCTCCTTATGTACGTGGTTCAAAAAGTTTACTAAATGCTATTTTTATTTTCAGGAAAAAATGTTAAATTTTTACAACCTTACATAAAGGGAACAAGCACTGTTAGCGTTACATTTTAACTAAGTAAGATTTGAATTATTTTACTTTTGCAGCTAAAATCCATCATTAGTGGAAAATAAGTGACTTGAAAGCGACCCAAAAGAAGCATTTGACATAAATTGGGTAAGATTTTCTATCCTTTTCTCTCTGCTAAGTATCTACATAATTTCATGCATCTTCCAGACGCTTGAGAAATTACTTGTCTTTAAACAAAGAAGAGCCATATGCTTGAGAATTTAGGTAACTTACCTCAGTATTCTTTTGCTTGAGCATGTCTGGATGACACAGTGGGGGATCAAGTCACATGGCTTTTCATATGTTTGTCATGAGGGCTACAAAGTGTGAATCATTTGATTTACGTTGTGAAATTTCGATCAGCAATGAGAAATGAGAATAAGTGGAATACAATTTTAAAGGACTAATTTTGCATTTGGCCAACTTAGGTATTTGTGCAATATCAACAATTCATTGAAGAGAAGGGTATAATCAAATTGCACCATGTTGGTTTTGTATTCGACTAATTTCTGATGAGTGTTATGTTTTAAAGTTATTCTACTCTAATACCACCTTCAAAAGCTATAAACCAGTTCTAAAAGCTTTAAAAGTATTCTCTACAAAAAAATTAAACAAAAATTCTGCTTCAAAACCAGCTTCAAAAGCTTTAAGCCAGCTTAGTCAACTTTAAGTTCTCTACTAAAATGAACTTTAATGTCGGGAAAGTTAGTTACAATTAGGACATATTTTTCTACATGAATGTTTCAAAGTAGATGTTTTGTTGCATGTATAACCATTATACGGTAGCTTGGTGCATAAATCTCCCACTATGTGCGGGGTCCGAGAAAAGTCGGGGCACATTGGATCTTATTTGCGCAGCCTAATGAACTCCAAAATAAAATTGTGTACTCCAAACTAACAAAATAATGAACTTTAAATAAGTTAGGAATGTGTCTAAAAAATAGTTTAAGATGACATTGGTCGACCAATAAGCTCTCTCCAAAACAATAATTCTCGATAGATCTATTGTGCTAAATGCTAAAAAAAATAATTCACTGGTTCGTGCCTCCAGATATCAGTAATGCAATTTCTGAAGTATTGTTGCTCTTTATACGATGTCCAATTAGTACAATCATGTGTCTTGGCTAATAGTTTTTCTACTTGAACTGAGTTGTACACGTGATTTAGTAATTTCGGCCTCTCTTTTTCTTGATACAAGAATTGAATGTCCAACCAATATTAATTTTGTTGTATTTAAGTGGTCAAGTTGAGATACTGTATAGACATTGACAAGACAAAGCTGATATAGTGTTTGTGTTAGCACATGTGATTTTTTTGTGTACAAATGCTAAGCTGCATGTCAGGTAAACAACTTATTAAAGTGAAAGCAACAACTCAAACAATGTTCCTTTTTTTTTGTTGAAGAGCCGATATTCTCTACTTTGTAGTTATCGGGGTGATTTTACTTTCAAGTTTTAACTGAAAAAAAGAACTTCGTGCTTGCAAAAGTGATATATAACTTTCTCTTCCTTGATTATAGATGAGATATTTATGTCGTACTTATATTAATGGTTTTCTCAAGCTTTTTACATTTCAACTAAGAAGCAGTTCCAGAGGCATGCAACGGAACAACAAGTTATTTACGAGATAAAAAGAGGG
Organism: Nicotiana noctiflora; assembly: GCA_032618575.1. NCBI lineage: Eukaryota > Viridiplantae > Streptophyta > Magnoliopsida > Solanales > Solanaceae > Nicotiana > Nicotiana noctiflora. Next base: position 271,962 of record JASVEL010013127.1, read on the forward strand.
ATTTGCTTAAGTCATTTGTATGGTTGGATATGTCATTGCTTTCAGTTTCTGGAGGGACATATAAGACAAATATAGAGATGAGGTAGAATTCTTAAAAGCATTCTTTAATTTGAGGACCTTGTATAGGCCAATAACTGTATTTCTTCCATATTATAATACTTTGGGTTTGATTTTCTTTTTTGGAAGAAGTAAAGGCAGGCTATAACTAAAAATATTGCATAGTATGGGTTGAAGAAGCCAAGTCCAATGTCAAAAAATAATTTTTAATTTTTTAAGTTGCTCTACTTTTGATCTATTATCAACCAAATAGCAGAAGGTAAATGTGTTACATTCAATGTCAATTGCATCTTTGTCTCCTTTAGAAGTGATTCTATTTCTATTCGATGTGTCCTAGAATATTTTTTATTTGGTTTTACCTTGCAGCAAGAGTTAGGATGTTTAACCTTACTATTATATTTGAGGTTACACTTTGTTAGTACCTACGATTCGCTTTATCGTATACCTATAGAAATCAAGGTATATCATCATTTTCAAGAGGCTAAGAGCTCCTTTGTTCTGAAGGAAGATAGAAATTCCAGGAAGTGCATCTCATAAATGGCTACCACTATTGTAAGGTTATGTCTTTGGCAAAAACTTTTCATTTATTTTACTAGGAGAACTTCTTATGGGGTTTTTTTTTCCAGATCTATTGTTTGTTCTTTCATTGTTCATTACGTAGTAATATATTCATCTTAGTAACAATACGAATAAAGGGAGCCAGTAGTCTCATTTAATGCTTTAGAATAAACTAAACAACACTTGAGAACAAAAGGATAGAATTAATTGTGATACACTTAATAGGACATTGTTTCCAACAAGTAAATTTATGACAGGAAGGAGAATAACCATTTGGTCATTTTAATGTTTATATTTTGGGCGCTTGATATTTTCGGCCTCTTTTTTCTTTCTATCTGAGCATTTAGTGTTTTGTTTTCCTTTTTGGTATTTATAATATACTTATAGATTTATGATTAATACTCAGGTTATTATGGATCGCCTCTTTCCATTATATTATTGATCTAGCAAAATTAAAATATTTTTGTAAGTTTATATAAGAATGCACATCAAATGCTTTATGGAGAGGTCGAAGAGATCATTTCAAAAGTTTTTTCATTGAATTCTCATCTGTCAGCAACCACCTTCAATATGAAGTTAAAACAAATAAAAGAATAAGATGTCAGGTGTATTTTCATTTATAATTTAACTTTTAAGTGGTTGGGTAATGAAGATCTTATGCACCCTTTAATGAAGATGCATTTATGTAGATTTCTTGAAAAGGAGGAATAAACTCAGGAAGCTTAATAAGTAAGACTATTAATGCAAAATGCTTTCAAATAATGTGTGATCAATCACATATTTCAGATTCCATATCTTTAGAGATACCTTTATGGCTACTTTCATCTTCTCTATTTTTTTCATGTTTGGAGCCATCAACAATATTCTGTTTCGTTGGTTATATTGTTTTAGATGAAAAGAAAAACCATGGTATTTTTTCCTTTTGTCCATTACTCTATTTCTGATGAGATCTATTTTATTCTTTCTTAGTTTGAGGAGAAAGTGTTAGCCTTTTTTTTTTTTATTTTTTTTATTTTTACTTGTTAGATTCTATAGATGCAAGTTAGTAACAATTAGGACCTATTTTGGTACACGCATGTTTCAAAGTAGATGCATATTGCCGCTCTTTTTTCTGTGCGTCGTGATAGATTATTCTTTATTTTTTTTATGTTCTCAAAACTATGAAGATTCTTTTCTCTCGATAAAATGATATTTCTCAATGTGTATACTTTGTTGCGTCCTTTAGTCAACAACAATATATCTTTGTTCTTTTTTTTATCTTCTTTGCAGTGTATTAAAGAGAGTCAAAAGAAGTGCAAGGGGAGGAGGAACTGCAAAAGAAAAGCCTTAGCTATAAAATGCACACAGTGATCGACATATGGAAAGAACAAACTTTCAGTTGCGTATATTGACTGACTCCATGCTAAGAATTGCTCAGACCATATTTCGCGGACCTTAATCTTAGTTCTCTGTATCAGACCTTTTTTGTTCAGTAATGTAACACATATGCCCGTGCACAGCACGGGCAAAAGCCATCTTCCATAAATGCTTTTGTTAGCAAAACTCAAACTAGTCCATTATCTTTGGACTTAAAGTTTAAAATCATCCATGCTCTTTCACATGGTCCAATAATAATCCATATTCTTCAATAAATGATACACTTTTGGTCATCTCCCAAATTTTTAGTTACGTTTTAAGGTGAAGGCTACACGCGGACTCCTGATCAGGAAGAAAGATGTTGATCTCAGATTACTACGGAAAGGATCCATTTCACGTAGTCCATTTGGATATCAATTTTAAAGCAAGAGCCGATTGGATTGTCTTAAAAATAGTACTTTTCAACAGAAATAACTTTTAAACTAAATAGCAATAAGTTAGGGTTATCCAATTTATTATTTTTGGCTTGTTTTAAGCAGTTTTTACACTTTCTAACTTTGTCAAACACCGAAAAAAGCTAAAAATAATTTGATTTGACCGACTTAAAAGCCAATTCAAACACCCTATATCATGTCAAGGGAAGTCCCTAGAAGTATTGTCTTGTAATCGTATTTGATTGTAAACCAAAAGTAATCCATTCTTGCACAAACAATCCTATTCAAGCCCGGAATAATCATACAAACAAACCAAATCCGCGTCCCTACCAAGTATCGAAACTCCAAAATGCAGGAAAAAATGAATAAACTAGAGATGAAATCAAATTGACTTAAACAAGAATGGAGAAGAAAAGTCTCGGATGAGAGGCCCCTCTCTCCGTTATAAAAGTACCAATTTGGTGGGGGGGGGGGGGAAGTCTACACTTCTCCAAAGATTCAGACTATTACTGCACCATGTGGAAGATCGTGGATGATTTTGAGCATGAGTCCTAAAATAGTTGACTATTTTGAGTTTTTCTCTAAATTTTTTTGCAGAAAACCTTCTTCTATTTTTTGAACCAAATGCATTTCATACTAAGACCAATCCATGTATAGGACTTGTTTTTACTAGTTAAGCAACACATGACATGCAAAAAAGAAACTGGGAATGGTCAATCAATAGATCTCGGAATTAGAAGCTTTACATTTTGTTTCACAGGCAGACAACTTAGTAAGCACACACGTTCAAACCATAAATGAAAGTGAATATTGTCAAGTAAGTCATCTGCCTCTGGGAATAATTGGGTCTCTCCGGGTTGAAACAACAGACGCAATTGTGCTTTCCCACGGGTCTGCTAGGAGCATTCTCAAACTAAATAACACTCCATGTAAAGATGAACCAGCTTTAATGCTTAGCTCCTAATTGTGGCAATATTCACCCATATAATGCACGCCAAGGCTCTTGAGTTTCTCTTGAAGATTTAGTTGCATCCCATGCTATCTTTTCTGCTGAGAAATTAAGAGATGAGAAGCTAGCCAAATGCTGTACTATCTCATGTATCACCTGGAAGTTAGAAAATGAGATACAACATATTAGCATATTTTATTTTATTTTTCATCCTTTTTTGGGATAAGTACCCTGATAAGATGATTGGGGTTGGGGTAACTGCTAGCTCTATCAAGGATATCGATCCCGTCCACTGATATGAAGAAATGGTAAGAGAGGATCCCCAGGTATGTCATTATTGTCAGGGAACTTCAGATGATAATGGCATAATATTCAAATCGATATCTCTATCAATCAAATCCCTTGAACCATGATGTTGGCTTGCTTAAGACACCTTCAGAGCAATTACCAATTTTTAAAATGTATAGTTGCTTTCACAAGTCAGCCCATTTTCAGATGTTCATACTTTAATGATTTTTTTCTGTTACTTGTCAGATTAAAGGGGAATAAAAATGCTAATATTACTCTAAACGACTTAAAAAGCTGATGTATATTTAACCAAAAAGAATGTATGGCTTTAAGGCTTTAACTATCTTGATCTACTTGAACTCAAGCAACCAAGAGCTGGTTTTTTTTGCCACTCAGGTTCGAATTTTGCAGCTGTATTAACTTACTGGATGGCATACATAAGCCACTCAGCTCGGTCAGCTGCAATAGGATATATCAAGGATAACTACAAGAGAGCTAAATCATTCTATTTAAAGTGCATTGTTAACTTGTTTTCAGCAGTACATTCCCTAATTAAGTTATTTTTTCAGGTTCGTCATAGTATCAGGGTTGTAGGATAGGAGCTTCTAGATTTTTCGTACTCCTTCCCCGGGGTGGGTAAGGCGTGGTAGGGCCGCCATAGACGATTAGTGTGTGTTCTCTTATGGTAGTCATTTCTGGTAGTTGATGTTTTAATATCATTGCATGCCTGCTTATTTATGGTACATATGTCTCTTATGTTTAGATAATTTTTATGCGTTGTATGATGGAATAACTAATGCGGTTTTTGTTTTTGTTTGTTTGTCTTTCTTTTCCATGCGCCGAGGGTCGATTGGAAACAGCCTCTCTGCCCTCTCGGGTAGAGGTAAGGTCTGTCTACATATTACCCTCCCCAGACCCCACCTTGTGGGAATATACTGGGTTGTTGTTGTTGTTGTTGTTGTTGTTCGTCAAAGAAAGGAAACAATAATATTAATATTATAAAGACTAAAATTTAATTAGTTTTAACCATAGAAAATATATGGCTTTATCTATCTTGGTCTACTTGAACTCAAGCAACCCAGAGCTGGTTGTTTTGCCATTCCGGTTTGATTTTGCAGCTGTATTAACTTACTGCCTGGCATACATAAGCCACTCAGCTCGGCCAGCTGCAACAGGATATATATAACTGCACCATAGCTAAATCACGTAACTAATTTATTCTAGTAAAAGTGCTTTTCTTCCAGCAGTCCATTCTCAAATCAAGTTGTGTTTTTGTTTCACAGAAAAGGCGAACAACAATGTTATCAGACGTTTAAAAGTTGATTTCATTCAATCAAAGACAATGTAAGACTTTGTCTATCTTGATCTGCTTGAACTTAAGTAACCAAGAGCTGGTTTTCTTGCCACTTAGATTTCATTTTTGCAGCTGTTCTAACTTACTGCTTGGCAATACATAAGCCATTCAGTTCGGCCAGCTGCTATAGGATATAACAATAGACACAACACTGAAGCTAAATTCACTCTATTTAAAGTGCTTTCTCCTCTCCCCTACCCCTTAATTTTACAAGACATGCAAAAACACAATTTTCAGGATTAAATTGTTCAAAAGATTAGATCTTAAAATTAACATAAGAAACTAAGAAGCCCAGAACACAGTTCTGTTTCGTTTCATTATTTCTGCATGATGTCAACAATCTAGATAACACAAAGGAAGCAGCTATCATATACAAAGCATGAAAATCATCCATTGGATGAACAGTCATATGACATTTATAACGTACCTCGAGTTCCTCTTCTGAAGTCTTTCGACGCAACTTTTGACCTTTTTTGCCAATTATAACTAAAGTAGGCAAGTTCAAGACTCGAACCAACTGAAGTAAGCAGGCCAACTGTTCATGGAAAACCTGCAACGACGGGGGTTGACTTCGCAAATTCGTGACCAAAGCTTTAGTAAGGCCACTGGAGGCACCTACTTGCAAACCATAAACTGAGATGTTGTCAACGCCAAGGGAAGTTCTATTTTCAATCTTAAGCTTAGTGTCAGCCACAAAAAAAGGGGCTACAATTGTCCGCATATTTGACGACCCATCTCCTACTAACATTGACAGAACCTCATTGAGAGCACAAGCAAGTGTTGGAGGCTCGTAATTTTCCAAAAGCAACACAGACACCTAAGAAAAAGAAGTAAACAAATTTCAAACCGTGATCTATAATCCCCAAAAGCAAAATGCCTAACCAATTCCGATATTTTTCAATGAAATTATTTTATATACTTTCTAACGAAACAGACAAATGACTTCCTTCAATTATAAATCCCAACTCTCACTTTACATCACTTGTTTGAACCTACAAGTTACATGCCCAGAAAGTTTGCTCGGGGTCTGAGAGTCCTTCAATTAGTTCTCCAGTCCTTGCAGATTTTTTAGGCATGCACCTGAGTACCCAAATCAACAACTATCAAAATATTCAATGTAAAGTGTAGAAAGAACCTGACTACACAAGAATGTTGAAGTTCTGTCAATGGCAATCGATAATTCCATTAATTCCCCGGCAACAGCGCCAAAATTGTTTCACGTCCAAACAACGGTCATAGTAAATATAACCTGGTATTTCGGAAATGGTGTAAAAATAACTTGCGCATACACATGTACCGGATAACTCCACACTATCAAGGACTGAAAAATAATCCAAAATACTGCAAATATACAGGAAATGAAAAACATTTTCCACGAATACAGTTTCCTCTATACCGGACGCACCCAAAAGGAAAAAAGTACCTCGTAGAGATTTGATCCATCGAGAAAATGAACGATCTCGACAGAAACCTTTTGATCTTTGATTCCGTAACGTTCTAAGGATAAATCAAGCGATTCTTGTCTGCAATGAAATCCATTGTATGAAAATACATTCAGTTAAAGGTTAGAGGGAGCCCGGAGGGGGTAGGTGCTTACCTCTTTTGAAAGTTGGAGTTAGGGTTAAGTTGAAGAGCTTCGAAGATGGCGCTGCAGAAGCCGCTAGAGTCTCGGAACAGTAGTATTACTTTAGGGGCGACCTTCATTTCTGCGATGCAATGCCCTAGTTCTACCACTCGACGCGCTATTGGAGAAAACTTTATTGTATCTGATTTTTATGTGAACTTTTGGATTCTTTGGCCAAAAGCATCCCTTAACTATATACCTCATACTTAAACTCGATTTACCATGGTGACAAAAAAAAAAAAAAAAAAAAACCTCAACTATCACAATAATAGCAACAATCATCCTTCTCTTTATTTGGATCGCATATCTCAATTTCAGATTTCGAATTTTGGATTGCATTTATTAAATTACTGTCAGTTTCCGTCAAGAAACTACGGCATCAATGAACCAAAAACTTATGAAGGTTATGCAAATTGCTTAGAGCCTGTTTGGATAGTTGACAAGCTTGAAGTACTGGAAAAACTTTTTAAGTACTTAAACTGACTTTTCAATAAGTATTTACATTTTTTAATAGAAGTGATAAAACTAATGATAAGCAATTGATTTATTGAGTAAAAAAATCAATAAACTATTCTTTTATAAAATAATTAAAATACCCTTAAACCTTTATAATAGACTATACATTAAAAAAAATTATAAAGAAAATGATGAACAACAAGAATATGGAATGAAGGGAAAGTTAGGAAATTTATTTTGAAAAAAGTATTTTGTGAATTAATTTTTTTTTATTAATAATAAACTAATAAAAATTTTGATCGAACTAAAGTGCTTATAAGGTGAAAAATCATAAGTTGGGGTGACCAACTTATGACTTACGGTTAGATTTAGCTTATAAGTACATTTGGTATTTATCAAACGTGTAGAAGAGCCAAAATATGCTTATAAATCAATTTAACTAGCTTATAAGCTTAGTCAAACATCCACTTACCTCTTAACCATGGTTCAATGACATGCTAGTCATGGCATACCATCACAGTACTATCTTCTTCCTCGAATGATCAGTAGTTACAAGATTTCTAGCTCACAACTAGGAGTGACAAACGGGTGGGGCGGATCGGGTCAGATCGAATATGATTCGGGTCATAAATAGATAATGAAAAACGGATAAACTATTCGATCCAACCCATATTTAACAGATAAAAAGTGTTTCTCAAAAAATACTTTTAGAGATAAGCTATTATTTTCTGTTTCTCCAAAACTACTTTTGTTTCTCCTCTAAAATATTTTTTTACTTCGAGAAGCTTGGCCAAACACCTCAATTTTTGGCCAAAATTCTGCCTAAGCCTGGCTGAGGAAGAGTTACGGGGCGTAAAACAAAAAAATACGCTGATCGGGCATACTATGTATAATGATTCTGCCATTCACGATAAATAATAAATAAAAAGGAAAAAAAGAAAATACTTTTAGCAAAAATAAAAAATATATTTTTAACCAAAAATAAACTTGGCCAAACAAATTATTAATCTAATGTATTAGAGGCGGCGAAGGAAACAAAATCTCTTTCTTTATTTAAAGAATTCTAATTATGTGTGTGGTCTTTATGATAGCATTAAAATAAATTAATCCATAAGTTTTGGATAGTGAAAGTCGATGGCGACAAAACACAATATGATGATTTCTTTTGTCTTGTACATATTTCTTATCATAGGGTATGTTCTTTATTATTATTATTATTATTATTATTATTATATTTTTTATTTTTTAATTTATTGTTCAACGTTTGGTTTACGAACATGGCTAGAGTATTTGTCACAGAAATAGAATGATCCCTAATCAAGGATCTTATTATTGCCGCCACTTCGATCGCTCACTTTAGCGGCAGATCGTTTTGCCTTTCATTAAAGGAAAAAGAAATTGTTTAGTTGTCTGCATGTTAACCGTTGCAGTTGACTAAGTATCCTTAAACCTTCTGCTTGGTACTTTTATTTCTTCCAATCAGAGAATGAAATCATTAATATATATAAATATATATAAGAGTTTGAGTATATGAGTGTTTTATCACTTGTATTAACGTATATCACTAAGAAACTATGATTAATAAATAGTGTCACTAAAGTGGTCTATTTATTTAAAGTCACTAAAAAGTTCATAATATTACATACATGTGAGATATAATTAATAGATAGTTTCCACCAAAGTAGTGTGTTTATTTGAGTCATTAAAATAGCTTCAATGTACCATGTCCAAATTATTCTTTACAAGTGTACACTAGTGTTGGAGATTTTTCTTTTGATAGTAGTGACGCTAAATTAATGTTAATGATAAATTGTTGTAAGAGCATGTTTTGTGTCTCTATCACGATCAGAATTTTTCACCCTCGAGAGTCGTGATGGTGCTTACTAGTGGAAGCTAGGCAAGCCAATTAATAACTACCTCTTTTAACGAACTTTGACATTATTAGGAACAATAAAGCATTTAATAAATATGCGAATGTCTCAAATATGATTAACTGAAAGAAATGCGAAAGTTTAACAAAATCTTCTACCCAAGACTGGTGTCACAATATTCACGAACGTCTAGAGAATACTAAATACAAGGTTTGAATAAAACATAAAACTGTCTGCTTCGGTACAAATGATAACAAACAGAATAAAATAGAAAGGGACTTCGGGCCTGCGGGCGTCAACAAGGTTACCTCGAATGCCCCTAGACTGAAAGCTCCCGCTCAGTACGCTACTGTCGTGGTCCAAAACTTGCTTCGGTACCGTGATATGTGCAAAAAGCACAAAAGTGTAGCATCAGCACAACCGACCCCATGTGCTGGTAAATGCCTGGCCTAACCCCAGCAAAGTAGTGATGAGGCTAGACAGGTCTACCAAATAAACTTGTGCAGTTCTACATATATATATAATTAATACTGATTAATCGGCGTGATTAGCCTGTTTTCATAACAAATCAAGAAGTGTAGAACCGAAATACAAGAACACGGTCCCAACCAAATCGTGGCGTCACAAGTCTGAGCCTCTACAAATGAGATCTACTACAAAATCAAGTCTAACCAGAATGGAGACAACAAAATGATAAAAAAGAAAGAGATCAGGTACTGCGGACGTTGGCAACTACCTCGAAGTCTCCACATAATGGGGATAATAAAGCAGTTGCGATAGCTCAACTGCCCTCCTGAACCTGTATATCTGCACAAAAAGTGCAGGGGAGTGGGGTGAGTATATTTCAACTCGGTGAGTAACAATAATAAATAATAACTGAAAATAAGAACTCATGTACTATCACTAAACAGTTCTAAGGCAACACCACAGGTTAGTCATCACTATAATGAGTACTCTGATCTCCGGTCCACATCTATCTCATCTAGGTCCCACACTGACCACATGATATAGAAGCATAAGATATGTTAATTCAAGGTAACAGGGTGGAAATTTCCGTAACGACGGACCGGGTCGTTACACTGGCCTAGCTTGATTGTTGGGCGCCATCACGACCGGATTTGGGTCGTGACATATGGTGCTACGGTGTGCAGCCCGATCCAATATAATATATATAATGCTGCGGCATGCAACCCGATCCAATATAATAGTAACTGCGCTCACTAGGGGTGTGGCAGACTCCGGAGGGGCTCCATCAACCCAAGCGCTATAATACTGTGGCGTGCAGTCCGATCAATATATATATATATATATATATATATATATATATATATATATATATATATATATATATATATATATATATATATATATATATATATATATCGTCGGTTGTGCAGCCCGATCCCATAATATACACTAGTGCTCGCTGAGAATGTGTGCGGACTCGGACTCGAAGGGGCTCCTACGACCCAGCGCAATAATATTGCGGCGTGCGGTCGTTCCACGTGTATATTACATGTATATTACTTGCATATTACTGGTGCGATCCATATATATATCCTGCTGCGGCGTGCGGCCCGATCCAATATAGGTATATATATATATAATACCTCATAATGGGTCCTCGACCCTATCCCGGTCAGTATATACTTGGCCTCTCAGGCCCAATATAATATATCACAGTGGGTCCTTGACCCTGTCTCAGTCAATATAGACTTGGCCTTTCAGGCCCAATATAACATCTCACAGTGGGTCCTGGACCCTGTCTCAGTCAATATAGACTTGGCCTTTCAGGCCCACTCAGCTAGAACAGGGAATTCCACCCTAGATAATCTCTCTCGATGTACATATCTAGTACGGGCTCATATTATGCTATACAGCTAGAGCTACGACTGAGTGTATGTTTCCAACACGATATAAGGGTCACCTAGCTCTATAGGTTCCCTAATGCTCTACAGATCGGCACAAGGCCCCAAACATGGCTATCAGCCCAATTGCACAGTTATAAACTTATTATGAGTCATAACACACAGTATACTATTAGTCGGGAAGGACTAAGTCCGAACCCCCAATCACAATGTCACCACGCCCGTCATAGAACGCGTGTCTTATCTCAATATAGCACTGTGAAGTGCTAGTACGGGGTTTCAAACCCTCAGTACATTGTTTACTACTACCACTCACCTCGAACCGGTAGAAGCTTCATGCCCGCGACGCCTTAGCTCCTCGAACCGGCATCCACGCACGTCAAAACTAGCCAAAATCAGTACAAATATATCAAAATAGGCTAATGGAACATAACCCAATCGAAAGAACTCGAAAAATATCAAAAATCACGAAATTGGCAAAACCCGAGCCCCGGGCCCACATCTCGAAAAATTTCGAAATTTATATTTCCGGAATCCTCGTCTCGCCACGAGTCCGTACATACCAAATTCACAAAAATTGGAGTTCATTTGTCCCCTTAAATCACTATTTCTATCCAAGAGGGTTTTCTACCCTTTTCAACAAAAATTCTCAAATTAAACACTAAAACTTGCAATAGATTCGAGTTATACCACCAAAATTGAGTTAAGAACACTTACCCCGTTGTTCTCTCCAAAACTCCCACGAAAAATCGCCCTATCCGAGCTCCAAATCGTCAAAAATGGCAATATATTTTCGGACCTCAAATATATTCTGCCCATGGTACTGTTCACGGACACTATTTCACGGGCACTGTTCATGGACACTGTTTCACGGGCACTGTTCATGGACACTGTTCACGGACACTGTTCATGGTCACTGTTCACAGCAGATTTTTCTGCATTTTCTGCCCATTTTCTAAGTCCGGAAATTATTCTGAGACACCTCCGAAACACTCCCGAGCCCTCGGGGCTCCAAACCAAATATGCACATTGACTCTAAAACATCACCTGAACTCGCTCGAGTGATCATATCGCCGAAATAACATCAAAATCATCAATTTTCATCAAATCAAGGCCTAAGTTTCCAAAAACTTCCGAAAATACACTTTCGATAAAAAACCCGACCAAACGATGTCCGAATGACCTGAAAATTTGCAGACATATCCAAAATCACCTAACGAAGCTACTACAACTGTCGGAATTCCATTCCGACTCCCGGATCAAAATATCACCCATCGATCGGATTCCGCCAAAATTCCAACTTCGCCAAAATAGGCTAACTTCTTCACCGGACCTCCAAAATTACTTCCAATTGCGCTTCTAAGTCTTAAATCATCCCCCGAAACTAACCGAATCATCGGAATTCAGTTCTGAGACCTCTAACTCATAAGTCAACGTTGTGTTGACTTTTCCAACTCAAGCTTTCCTTAAAGAGATTAATTGTCCCTTTTCCTACCAAAATCGATCCGAATTGACTCAAAGTTTGCACACAAGTCACATTCGACATTACGGACTTGTACCAACTTTCGGAATCGCATTCCGACCCCGATATCAAAATTTTCACTTTCGGTCGAATTTTCTCATAAACCTTCAAATTCCTATATTTAGCCAAATGACTTCAAAATGACCTCCGGACATCCGAATTCACTTCCGATCGCGATCCCAACTCCAAAATCACCATACGGATCTATTCCCAGACTCGGAATCCCAAATGGACATCTATAACTCTAAAATGCCTTCCAACCCAAATTTATGAAATTTTTCTAAAATACTAACTTTCACCATATACGCCGAAATGCTCACGGGTTATCAAAAACCAAATATGGACATACGCCCTAGTTCAAAATCATCATACGAGCATGCTGGAACTTTTAGATCCCAATTCCGAGGTCATTTACTCAAAATTCTAATCCTAGTTCATTTCTTCAACTTTAAGCTTTCAAAATGAGAATTTCCATTTAGATTTGACTCCAAACTTCCTGAATTTTAATTATGACCATACACACAAGTCAATATACCTGAGATGAAGTTGTTCATGGCCTCAATCTGCTGAATGACGCGTTGGGACTCAAAACGACCGGTCGGGTCGTTACAATCTCCCCCACTTAAACATACGTTCGTCCTCGAACGTGCTGAGAACTATAATGATGTAGTCTCAAATAACTTGTTTAACACATCATGCACCTTCCCGTGCTACCACTACTTAGTTGAGCACATTAGCTATATAATTTTGTAGATATAATTCTTTATTCAAGCGAATAAGCCATTAGACCAAATTCCAACACCCTGAATTTCCTGCCAAGTCCATTTCCATCATTCGACCACCATATCAATTTCCACATGTTGTACCCAAACATTAATGCATAACTTTGTTGAATTTACACTTCGCATAACTTTACTCATATGACCACAATAACTTTCTTTATTACTACAGTTGCATACAATACCCAAATACCGATGGAAACCTCTTATTAGTTGAAGTCTTATTCCAACACTTTCATATACTGCCAACGATAAATAAAACACGGGCTAACCCGTAACAATTCCTCGGATCCACCATTTATGAAGCCATTTCTCTTTTGACTGATATTACAACGAATTTTGGAGCCAAACCTCGATATTACCTTTCTATCTAGCCGAAATCATGTATGTTCGCACTCATTAATGACTCCAACGATCATTTCGATTATAACACACCACAGTGGTAATATGACACCTCCTCATCGGCCTAAGCCACGACGAGCAAAACATAGGCTCCAATAAGAAATGATCTGAACACACTCGAATCATGACAACAGACTCACACAAAGAGCTATAATTCAAATTCTTCAATACCATCACAACACATAACTGAGATCTCGTCTCACATCATAGAATTAGAGTACCTAAATCCTCCTCGAAGGGTCATAACATCACATGGCCTTGCCACAACTCATGATTCTATCCAAACACTATTACTCATGGAGCACCTCAAGTCGCAATGCTCAAAACGGTCAGCCACACACATATTTAGGTCTGAACTCAAGCAATCAATCACACACGCGGTGATACATTTAGTATATGCTATCGAATCCTGTATGGGCACAACCGATGTGCTATTCCCCGAGCGATATCCAATACGGACTATTCCTCAGAAAAGAGGAAGTATTGTATACAAGGTACATATAGGAAGCTATATTTCCCACATCACACTGTTGCGGCGCGCAACCCGTTCCAATAGCATACCTGTGGCGGCGTGCCACCCGATCCAGATACCATACATGTGGCGGCGTGCCACCCGATCCAAATACTATACATGTGGCGGCGTGCCACCCGATCCACCCATAAATCTAGCAAAAGGGAATGCACATCGACTCAAGTTGCTCATTGCAACAAACATGTATATATGGCCTCGAGCTCGGTCACGTGAAACTCATCCGACAAAGTTCCTCAATACCGGAACTGAATCAATGGTAGATACCTCTACACTGACATCTGCCATGAAGGTCCAACTGACAAAGCAATGCCTACCAGCCGTCCGCTGGTCCTGGGGTACATCTACCCTGCTGGAGCATGATCTGATGCACTCTGCCACGAAGTTTGTGACATTTTTCTAACATAGTCCATATCACATTAGCCTAGACAACCTGGCTTGTGACAACCAGTCTGCAATCATATACCATTATTCAATTTCATCGTATCAAGTAATAAGAGAGCCATTAGGCTTCCAATTTCCAATAACCGCTACACTGTGCCGATACACACGATATACCACCGCTGCGTAGGCGGGTTACGAGAACTTCTAGTCTCCAACACATACATAACATAGGAATCACTATGCCTGATTCCGTACTTCACCGTGCGATTACATAACGCACCTCAAGCGTCCATTCATACCACGAAAGACATTCATAAATTTCACTATGTCATCAACGACTCAATTATTACAGTCGATCCAACGGGAGTATACCACCATACCGCTAGATATTATCGGTTTATTTTACCTGGCCCTTTTGACCATAGACTCTGCCGAAATACTAGTATAGCAGTACCATTCTCCTAAATCACCGGGAAGATTGATTCTCAGATTATCTGCAGCTGCCCACGCTGCTTGAGGATTTTAATGACTCCCCATATAATATGAATTGATCCCAAAACCTTGAACATGCCGTTATCAACTTTCCATAACACATCGCATATACCATACCACACTAAGACAACAGGGAAAATTCATATCCCTTTCCCTACACCGCAAACATCAGCGCACTCAACTAGTCAAGGACTTTCATGATCCCATATAGAGAAAACTCATTACACATTCCAAGCTTTACATACCAACAGGAAATACACTCCTTTTCAAACCACGGTAAAACACATCACAAACCCTTTCTCCCAATTACATTGCATAAGTTAAATTGCCAGGACCGAGTCCTTATACCCATACCGAGTTACACAACTTCCAATACTCAAAAGCTTTATTGCACAATATCGGCGAGACTCATTACTTCAAACATATACCAGGAGTTAATCGTATTCCTTATCATACCGTTTCGGTTTATTAACAAGTTGATCCATTTACCCAATTTCCTTTCTGATTCATCTTTAATTTCATATTAGTCTTTACTGTAGCACGACAATGCCTCAACCCTTTTTACCACACAAAACTCGTACACAAGACCACACGGTCTAAGGCTTACGGGCCGCTGAATACTCTCTCAAATGTTTCCCAGAAGTATACCACACTTTATTTTGAAGAACTTCCTGCAATTTTGAATTTGCTATCATTACTTCCCAATACTACATAGAATCCCATCATTCACATAATATAACACAAGCCTTGATCTTTTCTAACAAAACCGCCATCTTTAGCCACATACACAATCTTAAGGCACCTGACTGTTACAAGCAAAATCTTGAACACCTGCAAAACCATTCTCGGGCATCATTCACCCTTATTCAGCTGTAATTCAACTGTCCTATTGGGTAGAACCACTCATGTTTTGTTAGAACTCTAACATCGCAGAATATGATTACTTACAGGTACAATTCGCTATCTTTCTTTTCTATACACCGAACATTCCTTACCAACAGTAGTTCAAAACATCCTAGTATTTCTTCACATCTACGAAGCGCCATAACCCTATCAGAATTTTCCCAACATACTTAAAGACAGTGCCCACATAGCACACAACCGTGCAATTAGTTATTTAATAGCAACCTCCCCAACTTGGCTCGGAGCCATACATCAAAGCACTTTTAGCCGCTCATAGCTTCCTTTACTCAAATGATGCCACAATGTTATGGTGAGATTAAACTCAAGTCATTTACAAGCTTGACAAAGACTCGAATCATCGGAGACCTTAACTCTTCTGCAATTCTTGCATTTATACACACACCACAGTTAAGCCTACTCTCTTTAGGTGACAAAAATCTTTTCTAAGTCCCAAATTTTCCAAAAATTTCGGCAGAGTTTCCTTTGTAATTTGGCCTATCCACCTGCCAGAGAATCACCAAACCATTCTAACAATACATCCATAACTCAACAAGACATCGCAATGTATATCAACAACATTAATCTCAACACTATACAAGTTATATTATCAAAATTGATACATGGACATGCGTTGCACTTGCTCGAATCATAACACATATCAAATACCTTTCAATTACACATGAGAATCAACCCACCTACTTTTCCCCAATTTAGCATTTCAGCACAATACCTTCCACTAGGATACACATAGCATAATCACTTTAGTCTTCCTGAGTTTGAACTCGTTCCACTACACATAAGGCACTTTATCTCCCATTATCAAACTGCTATTTGCATAATAAAGATCAATACCGATCGTATGAACTTCATAATACCGGCTCGCGAAATTAGTACCTTGGTGCTCAAGCCATAGACAAGGATCTGGCCTCAAGTCCTCCCGACTGGCCCAACATGAATTCACAGAGATTATATCTCGTCCCTCGATTGGGGAATCATAAGTCATCAAGGCAAATTATCACTAAGCACTCGAGTGCGCACATCAACGTGTAGAAGGAATTTCAAGAATCATACCTCAAACTGAATCAAGTACGCACGATAAGAATTTCAAGAATTTGAAGCTTTCCTAAAAGGTTTGCAGCCTCCCGAGGATAAGTACAGGCGTCCCCGTACCGATCCACGAGACTCTACCAACCGGCTCATGACTCACGAGACCTGTTAACCTAGGCTCTGATACCAACTTGTCACGACCCCAAACCCCGGTCGTGATGGCGCCCAACA
Source organism: Nicotiana noctiflora (assembly GCA_032618575.1). Taxonomy (NCBI): domain Eukaryota; kingdom Viridiplantae; phylum Streptophyta; class Magnoliopsida; order Solanales; family Solanaceae; genus Nicotiana; species Nicotiana noctiflora. Next base: position 289,066 of record JASVEL010013127.1, read on the forward strand.
CATTGCTAGGCAAGCCCGGCCATCTTATCCAATTAAACCAGCCAAGTATAATTAATACTAATTAATCGGCGTGATTAGCCTGTTTTCATAACAAATCAAGAAGTGTAGAACTGAAATACAAGAACACAGTCCCAACCAAATCGTGGCGTCACAAGTCTGAGCCTCTACAAATGAGATCTACTACAAAATCAAGTCTAACTAGAATGGAGACAACAAAATGATAAAAAAGAAAGAGGTCGGGTACTGCGGACGTTGGCAGCTACCTCGAAGTCTCCACAGAATGGGGATAATAAAGAAGTTGCGATAGCTCAACTACCCTCCTGAACCTGTATATCTCCACAAAAAGTGCAGGGGAGTGGGGTGAGTAGATTCAACTCAATGAATAATAATAATAAACAATAACTGAAAATAAGAACTCCTCTACTATCACTAAACAGTTCTAAGGCAACCCCACAGGTTAGTCATCACTATAATGAGTACCCTGATCTCCAATCCACATTTATCTCATCTAGGTCCCACACTGACCACATCCTCGCTCGTACCACTACGGTATACAGCCATCACAATATATGAAGACATATACATCTGTCTATAACATATAAATATTTTAGTATATATATGAATATGAATAAGTATAATGCTGCGGCGCGCAGTCCGCTCCAATACATATACCGCTGCGGCGCGCAGCCCGCTCCAATACATATACCGCTGCGGCGCGCAGCCCGCTCCATTTAACGTCGACGACGCTCACTGGGGGTGTATACAGACTTCGGAGGGGCTCCCTAGGCCCAAGCACTATAATACTGCGGCGTGCAGCACGATACACATAAATATTATTGCGGCATGCAGTCCGATCATATATATATATATATATATATATATATATTACTGTGGCGTGCAGTCCGATCCAATATATATATATATATATATATATCTTTATACTGCTGCGGCGTGCAGCCCGATCCCATAATATACACCAGTGCTCACTGAGAATGTGTGCAGACTCAGACTCCGAAGGTGCTCCTACAGCCCAAGCGCAATAATACTGCGGCGTGCAGTCCGTCCCACATGTATATTACATGTATATTACTGCGGCGTGCAGTCCGATCCAATATATATACTGCTGCGGCGTGCAGCCCGATCCAATATAGGTATATATATATATATATATAATACCTCATAATGGGTCCTCGACCCTATCCCAATCGGTATATACTTGGCCTCTCAGGCCCAATATAATATATCACAGTGGGTCCTTGACCCTGTCTCAGTCAATATAGACTTGGCCTTCCAGGCCCAATATAACATCTCATAGTGGGTCTTTGACCCTATCTCATGTCAATCGGTATAGACTTGGCCTTTCAGGCCCGCTCAGCTAGAACAGGGAATTCCACCCTAGATAATCTCTCTCAATGTACACATCTAGTACGGGCTCATATTATGCTATGCAGCTAGAGCCATGGCTGAGTGTATATTTCCAACACAATGTAAAGGTCACCTAGCTCTATAGGTTCCCTAATGCTCTACGGATCGGCACGAGGCCCCAAACATGGCTATTAGCCCAATGGTACAGTTATAACCTCATTAACAGTTGTACACACAGTATACTATTAGTCAGGAAGGACTAAGTCCGAACCCCCAATCACAATGTCACCACGCCCGTCATAGAACGCGTGCCTCATCTCAATATAACACTGTGAAGTGCTAGTACGGTGTTTCAAACCCTCAGTACATTGTTTACTACTACCACTCACCTCGAACCGGTAGAAACTTCGTGCCCGCGATGCCTTAGCTCCTCGAACCGGCATCCGCGCACGTCAAAACTAGCCAAAATCAGTACAAATATATCAAAATAGGCTAATAGAACATAACCCAATCGAAAGAACTCGAAAAATATCAAAAATCACGAAATTGGCAAAACCCGAGCCCCGGGCCCACATCTCGAAAAATTACGAAATTTATATTTCCGGAATCCTCGTCTCGCCACGAGTCCGTACATACCAAATTCACAAAAATTGGAGTTCATTTGTCGCCTTAAATCACTATTTCTATCCAAGAGGGTTTTCTACCCTTTTCAACAAAAATTCTCAAATTAAACACTAAAACTTGCAATGGATTCGAGTTATACCACCAAAATTGAGTTAAGAACACTTACCCCATTGTTCTCTCCAAAACTCCCACGAAACATCGCCCTATCCGAGCTCCAAATCGTCAAAAATGGCAATATATTTTCGGACCTCAAATATATTCTGTCTGGCACTATTCACGGTTACTATTCACGGTACTGTTCACGAACACTGTTTCACGGCAATGTTCATGGACACTGTTCATGGTCACTGTTCACAGCAGATTTTTCTGCATTTTCTGCCCATTTTCTAAGTCCGGAATTATTCCGAGACACCTCCGAAACACTCCCGAGCCCTCGGAGCTCCAAACCAAATATGCACATTGACTCTAAAACATCACACGAACTCGCTCGAGTGATCAAATCGCCGAAATAACATCAAAATCATCAATTTTCATCAAATCAAGGCCTAAGTTTCCAAAAACTTCCGAAATACACTTTCGATCAAAAACCCGACCAAACGATGTCCGAATGACCTGAAAATTTGCAAACATATCTAAAATCACCTAACGAAGCTACTGCAACTGTCGGAAGTCCATTACGACTCCCGGATCAAAATATCACCCATCGATCGGATTCCGCCAAAATTCCAACTTCGCCAAAATAGGCAAACTTCTTCATCGGACCTCCAAAATTACTTCCAATTTCGCTTCTAAGTCTTAAATCATCCCTCGAAACTAATCGAATCATCGAAATTCAGTTCCGAGCCCTCTAACTCATAAGTCAACGTTGGGTTGACTTTTCCAACTTAAGCTTTCCTTAAAGAGATTAATTGTCCCTTTTCCTACCAAAATCGATCCGAATTGACTCAAAGTTTGCACCAAGTCACATTCGATATTACGGACTTGTACCAACTTTCGGAAGCATTCGACCCGGATATCAAAATTTTAACTTCCGGTCGAATTTTCTCATAAACCTTCAAATTCCTATATTTAGCCAAATGACTTCAAAATGACCTCCGGACATCCGAATTCACTTCCGATCGCTTTCCCAATTCCAAAATCACCATACGGATCTATTCCCAGACTCGAAATCCCAAATGAAAATTTATAACTCTAAAATGCCTTCAACCCAAATTTATGGAATTTTTCTAAAATACTAACTTTCACCATATACGCCGAAATGCTCACGGGTTATCAAAAACCAAATATGGACATACGCCCTAGTTCAAAATCATCATACGAGCATGCTGGAACTTTTAGATCCCAATTCCGAGGTCATTTACTCAAAATTCCAATCCTAGTTCATTTCTTCAACTTTAAGCTTTCAAAATGAGAATTTCCATTTAGATTTGACTCCAAACTTCCTGAATTTTAATTATGACCATACACACAAGTCTATATACCTGAGATGAAGTTGTTCATGGCCTCAATCTGCTGAATGACGCATCGGGATTCAAAACGACCTGTCGGGTTGTTACACTAGCCTAACCCTGGCGAAGTAGTGACGAGGTTAGACTAGACTACCAGATAAACTTGGGTAGATATATATATACAAGTACAACAAAATAATATCAAAAAATAAACAATTTAATGTTGGGAGAGTGGATATGCCTATGGGGTAGTAGATAAAATAGAATATCAGGAATAACAAAGAATCTACATCTGATTTCTTCTAGCATAAAATAGGGGAAAACAAATCACTTTCACTTGTTTCAATTTTCTCTCGTTGCAGGCATACAACACGATCTCATTTCCTCATATCATGTGGTAGGCGTACCACTAGAAAGAAACGTAATATAATAACTATCTCGGCAAGGGAACAAGATAATATAATAAACTATCCCGGCAAGGGAGATCTAGCTATACCCTAACTTATTCAATTTTACTTAAAACAATTAAATCAATACTTATTCTCAATAATTAATGGCTCTGTGTTAATTTCCAACCAATCCCTCATGAACAACAATTAAGAATTCGACAAATTAGCAATTTAGGACTCACGGTCATGCTCGACACCGGTGTATAGATACTTGTCATCATGCCTATACACCGTACATGACAAATAGCAATTAGAAAATAAGACTTTTCTCCTATTCTCTGAAGCCAAAGTTAGACCAAACACTTACCTCGAATGCCCCAAACTCAACTCAAACCTCGAATTAACGTAGTTTTACCGCTCGAATTCACTACCAAACCACTCGAATCTAGTAATAAATTACTTGAATGCATCAACAAATGCTAATTGAATCAATTTGAATGATTGAAAATAAATTTTCCAAAGTTTTACTCATAAATTCTCAAAATGCCCCGGGCCCACGTGGTCAAAACCCAAGGTTCGAACCAAAATAAATGCACTCATTCACCCATGAGCCTGGATATATAATTTGCTTTCAAGTTCGACCCCAAAACGAGGTCTAATTCATGAAATATTTAAAAATCCTAACTCAACCCAATTCTCTAATTTATACCTATTTTCACATGATTTAGGCCTAGGAAATAAAATGATATTGATGGAAAATGAAGAAAACGAGTTAAGAGACACTTACCTAAAAAACTTTGGTAAAGAAATGGCCCAAGAATCGCCCAAGAGCTTTGAATAAGATGAAACTTTGGAAATTTTGTAAAGGTCCCGTAAGGCTTCTGTTTTTTAGCTTAAATAACTGAGCGGATTTTTTACTTTATGCGATCGCGGAAGAACCAATGCGATCGCATAGAATAAATTTATGACTACCAAAATTAACTCTATGCTATCACGAAAGAACCAATGTGCTAGCATAGAACAAATTTATGACTACCAAAATTAACTCCATGCTATCGCGGAAGAATCAATGCGATAGAATAGAAGAAATTTATGAATACCAATATTAACTCTATGCTATCGCGGAAGAATCAATGTGCTAGCAAAGAACAAATTTATGACTACCAAAATTAACTCTATACTATTGCAGAAGAGTCAATGCGATATCATAGAACAAATTTATGACTACCAAAATTAACTCTATGCTTTGGCGAAAGAACCAATGCGATCGAATAGAACAAATTTATGACTATCAAAATTAACTTTTTGCTATAGCGGAAGAGTCAATGCGATAGCATAGAATAAATTTATGACTACCCAAATTAACTCTATGCGATCGTGGACATCCCTATGCGATCGCATAGAACAAAAACCTAGACACCAACAACCAGCTAAAACACCAGATATTTCTAAGTCTGAAACACCCTAATTCCTATTTGAAACGCACCTGAGCCCTCGGGGCTCCTAACCAAACACACACACCAACTCAACAACATCCTATGAACTTAACCATGCGATTAAATCGCCAAAATAATGTGAGCACGTGATTTTTGCCTCACGAGAACTACTCCCAAAGAAATCAAAACAAAAACTATGTTTTATTGTGTGCATTTTTGTGAATTTTCATAGTATTTTATGTTATTATTTGCCCGTGTCTATGCATATTTATGAATTTAATTGAATATAATAAAATAAATAAAAAACAATACACAAAATGTGTTGCATTTACATTTAGGATTAATTATGTAAGTGTTTGTTTTATAAAAAAATGAAAAAATCACAAAAATAGTGTACTTGGCATTTTTAGTGTTTAGTTTCAAATTTTATGAATTTTCTTTTATTTTGGTGTTAAATTATTTATAGTAATTATTACTTAGAGTTAAATGATAGTTTATAAGATAATTTTGGCTTATAATTTAATTAGGTTTTTAGTTTTTGATTTTAGAAATTAAAAGAAGGGCCAAAGGTTTAAACTTAAATCAAGCACAAAACAAGGCTTTTACCTGGTCCAAAAATGCATGATCTCTCACATAACTCAGACGACGTCGTAAAGGCTTTTCAGATCTGGACCGTTAATCGAACATATCTAACAGTCCAGTTCAGCTCCCAACTAAATTCAAACGACGCCGTTTCAGTTGTTTAATATGAACCATCCATTTCCCTAGATCTAACGGTTTTCATTTTCCCCATGACCTGGTTCAACCTAGTCTCGTAATGAGACTAAACGACATCGTTTTATTTAAGTGAATTGATCCAAGCCATCGATCTCTCTTGATCGAACAGACAAGATCAACCCACCCCTACTATATAATTTCAAACTCTCACCCAACCCCCCTCCAAGCCAACTCTCTTCTCCCGTCTCTCTCAAACCCTCAGAGACCAGCCCTTCTCCTGCCTCACTTCGCCGTCAACCACCCACGGGAAATCACCTCATGGTGGTTCCAGTAGTCCAATGACCCTCATATTTACACTGTCGACCCCTCATGACCTCCTTATCCCAACCCCCAAAACAATTTTCCTCGAATCCTAGCCTAACTTCTCGAATAATCAAAACCCTAAAAGCCCCTCCGCCGTGTTCGACGACACCATCTCTGATTTCCACCAAAATTACACCCCTGAACCACAATCACCTCCTCACCCCAAATACCAACTACGTTTCCTTCGAATCACCCCAGGACCCCTCGAATAATGAATCTAAGCTAAGAACCCTAGCGTCGCCCTAAAAATCCTTGGTGACAGCGCCAACCCTAAACCTTCCCAAGTCACACCTCTGAACCCCTAGACTATACTCGCCCCAAATTCAAAGGTTAAACCAGTTGGACGAGTCCTAGGGAGCCAAAACCTGGAACCTGCCCGAGTAACGGAAGTTTGAGGTCCTTAATCGACATTAGTCGAGTGTTTTCTATCGAGAACACTCGATTAAGGTCTGTTTTGGCCTCAAAAGTTCAATTTGAAGTTCCAAATAGGACGGGTTCGTTTGGTCTAAGATTCCGAGGTATTTCCGCCTCTTTATTTCTCCTTTTGCTTATGATTGTTTGATTTATTTCGTTATATTTTATCATTTTTCTGTCAATTATTTTCTTCCTTCTCTATTTGACCTTTTTCTTGGTCAATTTTTCCTCTGATCAATTAGCACGTTTTATAAGCTGTTTGAATCCATTAAATATGTGTGTCCGTTGGTTTGATTTTAAAGTCAATAAATACTTATACAAAAAATTGTAGCTATTTCTATAAGTTTTGCCGGTATTATTGGTTAAATTGTTTCAGTTTGTGTGATGTTTGTTTCCCTTCTCATTGCTGTTCATAATTTTGCATATGAATTCAGTATAGTTGTAGTATTTATTTGTTTTTTTAGGTCCTTGTGCAAGTCTATTCCCATGTATCTTGTCAACCAGAATTTGTGCTTAATAGTTCAATATGATTGAATTCTGATTCATTGGTATCTATTTTGATGGTATTTGACCTGACCTAGGTTTTTAGTTTGTATTATTGACCGATTTTGATGAATTAAATTAGTTATAACTATTGTAGATTCAGTCCAGTGCTTAATTATACTTTAATGGGTGTTTAAGTTAATTAATTAGATAATTTGGTATAACTTGGTAGGATAGTAGTTCAGGGAACTTCAGGATATCAAAGGGGTAATCAACATGTTAATTTCAGGGGTAGTAACAAAGATTTATAAGGGGTAATAATTAGAGTTTCAGTGGTTAGTTTGGGGAATTTAGACTTTCAATAATCAACTTGGGGTCTGCCAATAAAATCTGGTGGTACACTAACTAATTTTAATAATAATAACATTAGGTTAGTATGGCACTAATTGGGCTATTTTAATAAGCACTAAGGTAGTGGTTTATTAAAGAAAAAAAGAGAAATTTGTAATGGATTTTGCACTCATTTTGAATGCCTATAAAATGGAGAGCAAGGACACACATAAGGAGAGAAGAGAATACATAATAAACTGGAGAAAGGGAAGCACATCTTTTTTTTCACTTTATTGTTGTTGCATTTCGGAATTCATTCCTGTTTTTTTAGAAGTAGATTGGGTCAAAATTATTTCTATTGTTGCTGGTTGTTGCTGTATACTACTGTCGTGCTGATTATTCATGTTTCTTCTTCTGTTGCCTATTACCAGGTATACTTTCGACTTCAACATTGATGTAACTTTGAGCTTGAAATGGAAATAAAATGGTTTTCTTACTTAATCATGAAAGTATGCTGCTTGGCCTGTTGTGTACTGATAGTTAACTAGATGTTAGGTATGTTAGGTATAGTTGTTAAATTTAGTTGGAAGTCGATTTGTATGTGTAGGAGTCACGGATTGTATAATTGAGAACGGACTATTTTCTATATTGTTGTGATGTCTAGAATCAATTGTAGTTCATTTCTTAGTAGCTGAATATTGTGTATGAAATTTAAAATTAGACTGCATGACTATTATTGTCTAGATTCTGATCATAAGTTTAACATTTGTTTGAATTTGACAACTGTGGAAATACATTTAAACTAGCTTTCTGTTTACTTCAATAATCTAAGTACAAAATCATGAAGTCATTTGAGTATTTAAATATTATTTAATAGTGTTAATTTGAGCGATCCAAAATAGTTAGTTGGCTTTGATTTCATATCTAAACATGTTCATATATAGTGTTAAATGAGATCTTGAAATTGAGTTGCTACTTCTATTGTCAAATTCCTACGCTTAATTGGATTCACATCTTCAGTGATACTTAAGAACTCACTAGCAAACATATAAATAGATAATATGAGTTGGAGTTGGAATTTAGGATTCATAACAATTTAATATGACTTCAGTAAGTACTTGGCCCAATTAACTCAGGGCAACATTTGATCAACCACCAGTCATTTTTGGCCTTAGTGCTCTCACGAATGGCCCAGGCCTATGTCCCGCATGCCATTATGCATACTATGAATTTTTGGGTTTTAAACAGGTTGTTCCCAAAGGCCCAAGTTGTTTGAAGATTTGAATTTGCATGAACCTATGGACTATAATATAGCAGCTCTTAAACATTGCCAATCAATTAAGACTTTAATTTTAGAGACAAAATTAAATAGATAATTGTAGTTGCTCTTAGGATGGTTTTAAATAAAATGAGATGAGCCTCGCTACACAAAACAAATAAATGGCGGGGCCCTCGATAATTATTATACAAAAATACTTAGATGTCGGGAGGACCATTTAGCGAATTTTATGATTTTTTTCTCGGAGATAATAAATGCATAGTTGCTTTAGGCGCGTATTTTAATAATATTACCTTCCTAAATACGTTTTCACATTTATGTGACCCAAATCCAAATCTCAACGGAGTCGAAATGTGTCAAAAATCATGGGTGCACTGGTGCGACGTGGTTCGAGATACATTTTCATGACGTTGTAATTCTTTGTTTAAATAATAATAATAGTAATAATAATAAAAGCGGTAGAGATTTTTAAACTTGTATAAGCTCGTAATTGTAAAAAATCATATAACTTAGCCAAATATGACAATTGAGCGACCGTGCTAGAACCATGAAGCCCGGGAATGCCTAATAGCTTCTCCCGGGTTAAAAATATTTCTTATCCGGATTTTTGGTTCGTAGACTGTAATACAGAGTCAACCTTTTCCTCGATTTAGGATTCAAATAGGTGACTTGGGAAACCATAAATTTCTCAAGTGGCGACTCCATTTCTTAATAATTAAATCCCATTTTCGATTATTCTTTAATTGGAAAAACTCCCTTTATTATATCCTTGGGGTGTAGCATAAAAAGGAGGTGTGACAGCTCTGGCGACTCCACTGGGGAAATTAATGCAGAACCATTGGTTAAGGTTTGGAAATTCGAGCTTAGAGTAATTGTTGTATTTAGCACTAATTGCTATCTAATTTTATTACATGATGGAGCTTAATTGTGCAAAATGATGCTCTTTACCGCTTTAATATTATTTGAACTGTATATAAACTGTGCCGGAACCCATCTCTTCTTACCTCCAAGGAGTGCACGTTGGTCGTGACTTCTTTTTGTTAGTGTCATATCCCAAAATAGAATGAGGATTCAGAGGAGTTGTAAAACCAGATGATCTTTTGGTTACCGGTACACAGCTCCCATCCCTGGCTTGAGTTGTCCGCTCGGGTAAGCCAGGTCTAAAAAGAAAGACCCCACCAGACATTAAACCTAGTATAACAAAATATCATGTCGGATCCCTAGTAGGAACGTTTATTTGCATTATGTGCATTTGACATAGGGGACTCAACACAGGGGTTGGGACCGTCTAGGACAAGCGACCTAAAGCGAAAAGACCATCCTGATGCATCCTGTTTGATTTATGTATTTATTTGCTTCAGACTTGCATGCTGGCCGACTTCGAAAATTGGAAATACTGAAAGATCGTGAAAATAAATAAATAAATAAATAAATAAATAAATAAATAAATAAAAGATAGTAAAGTAGCAGAGATAATTACTCTTTTTAGTGTCAAAACTCTGCCAAAATTTTGAGAAGAATGTTAGTTTATTAAAAAAAAAGGGAGTATTGTTTTCAAATTTTGTTATTTTCTTAACTCGAACTACACCAATTTGATTCTCACAGGGCGTGAGATACGTAGGCAACCCTCATCGGGTCTAACTTACCAGCTTACGGAAATCATTCAAAAATATCAAATTTTAATTTTTGTCAATAAGTAGGGCGATACCATTTTTATCAAAAATAGCCGAATATTCCCGAAAGGGACGCCAGAAGGCTCAATTTGCTTAAACAACCACATCTGGTCGTTTCTACGGTTTGGAATAGTTAACCCACACAGCCTCAAAACCTTCGTCACCGAAGTGCTGGAAGGCCGTGCTTATAATCGGGTCTTGTGTTTTTGAAAACATTATTTTTGGTTTTGGTGTGAGTCAAATAAGTTTTACCTTTTGCTTAAAACCCCTTAATAAATGTGCAGAATGAGCACAGGTCCAAGTTTACCACTAACAGTTAGGAGCAAGATCTCTTTGGAATTGCGATTGTGGTGGGAGGATTTAGGAAAGTCGGGGAATGATAAAATCAAACCACATCTGGGGGGTCTCACTAGTTTATTGAACATCAGACCCAGATGTGACATCATAAAGGCTTTGGTTACATTTTGGGACCCAGCCTACAATGTATTCCATTTCTCAAATTTGGAACTTACCCCAACCTTGGAAGAGGTAGGAGTTATATAGATATTACCGAGGGGCTAAGATACAAATATCTGATTGCTCCGAGAGCTGTCAATTCACACAAGTTTATGGATCTACTGAAGATAAGCAAGGGAATCTCGTACTCTGAATTGGATAAGGGGTTTTCTTATCTAAATTTCATATACCATAGGTATGGGCATATAATGGGATTCAACGATCCAGAAAGTGGGGTTTGTAGCAGAAGAGATCAGAAAAAATGGGATGAACATAGGCGGTTTGCATTTATGGTAGCTTTCTTGGGCATTGTGGTGTTTCCCTGGAAAGATTGAAACATCGATCTGAAAATGGCTGGAGCCGTCAAGGTCCTAATTACCAATAACAAAAGCATGTTGGCCCCTGTGATAGTATTTGAGGTGTAGCGAACTCTTACAACTTGTAGAGTCGGGGCGAATTTCTTCGAGGGATGCAATTTATTGTTGCAGATGTGGATGATCAAGCATTTCTGTCACCACCCTCAGTATGTGAGCTACAAATTGTATTGAAGAATATGACATAAGGATTTCAAGGCTCAGGTTGCCGGAAGGATTCGAAGACTGGGTATCCTATCTCCGTGGCATCACTGCGGTGCAAATAGATTAGACGTTAGGTTGGCTTCCTGTAGAAGAAATTATATATATGCCTGGCACGGGTCCTTACTTCCTATTAATGGGACTCCGTGGTATTTAGCCTTATGCACCTTACTGGGTAATGAGACAGTTAGGAAGGTGTCAGGTAGTACACCCAGATGAAGATCTTAGTGTTTATGCGGTCGAAGTTAGCAACGATGGCCAATTTCATGAAGAAACTATTCGTTCTATATGGAATGAATGCCAGTACTTGACGGAGAACACTCGGGTACATGACCTATCTAGATGAGAAGTTTCACCAGCCTATCTCACCTGGTATAGAAAGAAGAATATTGTTAGAAATGCCCCAGAAAGACCAACCAAAAGGCCGCACATACATGAGTTTGTGGAGGCATCACAAGATCTGTGGCTTTGGCTGGATAAAGAACGCGAATATAGGGCCCGCATAGGGATATTGGAAAAACAGGTCTAAGATCTCAAGTCTGAAAGCATTTACAGGTTGCCATCGATGAAGGGGTTAAAAAGAAGTTGGCCTAGGAAAATAAAGCTTTGAAAACCCAAATTCGACAGATGAGAATGGATGCAGACAAACACCCAAGAGTCGATCTGATTAGAAGTTGATAAATGAGTTAAAAGAGCGACTCATCGAATGCAAAAAGGATTTAGAGGAATCTGAAGCCAGGATAACAAGGATTAGAGCCAGGTGGGCAAGAGGTACATAAATGAGAGCAAGTCATATGCGGCAAATAAAGAGGGACTACGAAGGGAGCATCACCATATTGAGACAAACAATATCCACTATCCAAGAGCGAGTCTTCAGGCAAGCCCGAAATGCCAGGACAGATAGGAAACGTTGCTACGGCCTAATGGCACCAATGGAAGAACAGATGGGTGAGTTTCAGGATCAACTCCTTAACAACGCTCAAGTATTGAGAATGCGGGAGAAACAAATAGATTGACTGCTTGCGGAAACAGACAATATCAGGGGGAGAATTGAAGATATAGGGCACTATATCACCATGAAGTACCTAGCATGTGAGGATATGACCCGTTCCACCTTCTTTGCTGTAATAATAATTTATGTCCGCCAGATCATGGAGGAATTGAAAATGCTGCAAAGGGATCTCACATCAAGGCCCGCGGCAATGCCGAATGATGCCTCGTGGGCCACAGGAAAATTCAAAGCATTGATGTATTTTTAATCTTTTTAAATTTGGTGAGTGTGTCAGTTAGTTCTTTAAGTTTTGTTTTGTTTCTTCTTCTAAAAAGTTTGTAAACTTTGTTCAAGTGGTTTAATAAAAACAGTTGTTTGTTTGAAAATATATGGTCAGAACTACGCTTGGTCTGATTATACGGGGTCATGATACGTAGGCAATCCACATAAGATTCGACCATCATTAAAACAAGAAAATAAAAAGAAAGAAAATAAATGGGAAAAGTTTTGGAAGCACTAAAAAAATGGGCAAATAAAATAAGCCGGATGACGTATGTGGTCAGAACAAAGACATGTTGAAATGGTTAAACTACTTAGGAACATTACATCCCAACGTGCAAATGCAATATATGTTAAACTCTAACGCTAACCAAGTTTGTTGTTATCACAACAGATTTCAAACAGTTAGCTTATTAGGATGTTCTGGCGGATTACCATTACCACACAAGATCAAAAGGACCCATTTCGAAAAGCATGTCTGGTTCGGACAAAATTATTGAAGAGTAAAAAATGGAAATGCAAACAATGAAAGAAGAAGTATACATGTTGAGGAGACAAATAACAAAAATGCATCTAGCCTGGGCTAGAGGGCAACTATTATCGATGCTTCCCAATGCTCATCCTCTCCCACCGGCTCAGACTATGGAACATCCTCCCACTGATCCATCAACGATCTTCCCAATACACCAATACAATCAGGGGAAGCTGCCTATAATCCCCAAGCTCCACCACCTAAATAGAACCCTCATCCGCCAATTGTTCATGTTTTCGTGGCACCTACACCCGCCACATTGCAAAGAGCATCCAGTGAGCCGGTGTTTCAGGCCCATGACAACTAATACTATCCTCCTGAATCCACCTTCAAAGCGCCCGAGCCATAGACTTACACCCCTCACTTTGAGCCCCCGACAGAAAATGAAAAGCCATCCAAGAGTTCAGAACAAGAGGAAATGGCATGAAAAGTAAAAATCCTAGAATAATCTTTTCGAAATATGCAGGGCCTAGGTTGCCAAGTCAGCATGGCATACAAGGATTTATGCATGTTTCCAGATGTTCCGTTGCTAGCTGGGTTCAAGATGCCTATGTTCGATCTGTACGATGGGCATGGTGATCCAGTGGCATATTTGAGAGGGTTCTGCAGTAAGATGAGCGGAGCATGCGGAAGAGATGAGTTGCTGATGGCGTACTTCAGCTAGAGTTTGAGTGGGTCTGCGTTGGAGTAGTACACACTCCAAGACGATGGTAGATGGTACACTTGGGATGACTTGGCACAAGCATTCGCCAGTCACTTCCAGTACAATTTTTAGATCATTCCCAATTGTCTGTCGCTGATAAAGTTAGAGAAGAAACCTGGGGAGAATTTTAGGGTATACGAATTCTGCTAGAGAGAACAGGCTAAGAGAGTCGATCCCCCAATGAATGAATGAGAAATAGTCGATTACTTTCTGCAAGCCTTGGAGCCAACTTACTTTGGTTAGTTGGTGACGGCAATTGGCAAGTCATTCAATGAGGTTGTGAAAATGGGCGGTGTGATCGAAGAGGGACTCAAGTCTAATAAAATACTGAGTTACTCGGCAGTCATAGCCACCACTCAAGCTATCTAGAGCGGCACATGAGGTGTGCTCGGGAAAAAAAATAAAGAATTAGTCGTGACGGTTGAATCCGGCAATTGGTCCAGATCGAGAGGTCCTTCCCCTAGCTACCAATACCGACCCTATCACCCAAATTACCCTACACATCCCTACACCCGCCACAAGAACCACATTTCTCCGTCTATCAAGCCCAGACATATTCCCAACCTCTAGGTCGCCCGCAATGACGCACTCTGCTCCACAAAACACCTACCCACCTCCACAAAACACATATCTACCTCCACAAAATGCATATATACCACCAAGGGCCTACAAGAACCCTTCAGGTCCAGGTTTCCGGGGAAATCAGGTTTTCATAAATGAAAGGATACAAAGATCGAGAACATTCACCAAGTTGGGAGAAACCTATACTGCTTTGTTTCACAAATTAAAGCAGTTAGGTTTGTTAATTCCTGTTGAACCCAGATTGCCAAATCCTCTTCTCAAAAATATGGACCACTCGGTGAGCTCTGAGTATTGTTCGGGGGTTCCCGGGCATGATACTGAGAGGTGTTGGAAATTGAAACGTGCCGTGCAATATCTTATTGACACCAATAAGATTGAGGTTCAGACATTAAAGTTACCCAATATCAACCAGAATCCGCTGCCAACTCACCATGAGGCCCATATGATTGAGTTGATACACAAAGAAAGGGATCCCAAGAAACCCTCATAGACACTAATGATGATTCGTACCAGCACAAAAGAAAAGTTGACCGGTGGGGAAACGATAGTGCAATTGGAAAAGGTAGATGTCAAGCCGTTGGTGGTAATGGGGAAGAGTTTGCCTGCTGTTGCAAAGAATCCAGAGCTGATGAAAGTAACAGTGCAAGGGAAACTGAGCAAGCCAGCATGCATAGATCTAGTTGTTATCAGGCCAGTACTGTAGTTGGCGATAGCCAGCGAGAAAGTAGTGCCATGGAGCTACAGTAAAGTGATGGTAATGTACAAGGGAAATGAGGTTATGGAAGAAATATGTGAGGCCCAAGGGTTAACTCGTTCGGGAAAGTGTTTTGCTCTAATAGATTTAAGAAGGCCCAACCCAGCGGTGATAAAGAAGTCTGTGACGGAGGAAGAGGCGGAGGAGTTTTTAAAGAAGATGAAGGCCCAAGACTACTCCATTGTGGAGCAGTTAAGAAAGACCCCAGCACAAATTTCATTACTATCATTATTGATCTATTTTAGCGACCATTGTAAGGCACTGATGAAAATCCTGAATGAGGCCCATGTTCCAGATAAAATCTCAGTAAACCATTTGGAAAGGATAGTGCACAAAATTTTTTAGGTAAACCGCATGACGTTTTCGAATGAGAATTTCCAGTAGAGGGTATAGAATACAACAAAGCCATATACTTGACCATGAAATGCAAAGACTCGGTGGTCACCCGAGTATTGATTGATAATGGGTCAAGTGCCAACATCTGTACTTTGACTATTCTGAACAAGCTGAAGGTTGATCATGACCAGATTCACAGGAATAACGTCTGCATCCGAGGTTTTGATGGGGGTGGTACTGATACGGTGGGTGATATCATACTGGAATTAACCATTGGTCAAGTTGAATTCACCATGGAATTCCAAGTGGTAGACGTGTATCATACAATTTTCTATTGAGGCGACCCTGGATCTATGTCGCCAAAGTAGTGCCTTCTACATTGCATCTGATGGTGAAATTTGAGTGGGACAGACAAGAAACAGTAGTGCACGGGGATGATGGTACATGCACTGTAGATGAGGCCATTATGCCATTCATAGAAACCGATGACGACAAAGGTCCATGCGTTTACCAGATTTTTGATGCAATCTCAGCGGATAAAGTTTCTGAAGGCGAGGACATTCCACTTTCTAGAATTGCAGCGGCCACCTTCATGATAGCCTCAGAAATGTTAAACAACGGGTTTGACCAGGAAAAGGTTCGGGGGTTGATTTGCAAGGTATTGTCCAGCCAGTTTCCTTGCCCAAGAATCTGGATACTTTTGGTTTAGGGTTTAAGCCTACAACAACAGATGTGTGACGGGCTCGAAAGTTAAAGAAAAAAGTTTGGGTTCTTCCCAAGCCAGTTCCACGTCTCTCCAGATCATTTGTCATAGTAGGTATAAGAAAGTTGTCGGCCCCAAAGGTTCTCAGATCGTTGATTGGGTCGGATGGAGATCTGGATTAAGGTTTTGAAAGGCCGTTCACCGACGTCAATATGATAGAAGCTGGAGAAGGTTCCAGTAGGGCATATATACAGTTTGTAGGGCCTAGGGCCAATATCAACAATTGGACGACTATTCATCTTCCTACTTGGAGGGAGTCTTGGTAGTAGGTTCTGGATCTTTCTTTCTTATTTTCTGGATTATCCCAGAGTTGTAATCCAATTCTTGTTTTGTTTTGTATTTCGAAAAAGTGTGAAACTCTGTTATCCCGCATTTTAATAAAGTGAAAGTTTTTCCCTTCTTATTTTTGTTTTAATTTTTTTTTCTGAATAGTTTTCTTTATACTGGTTCTAATGACATGGCATGCACAACGGATCTTCAACCTAGTCTAAAAAATCAATCTGATTCTGAATTAATTGTACAAGAGGTCAATTATGATGATGAATCAAAATACGATGAAGATGAAGCCTTTCAAGAGATAAACAAAGAATTAAGCCAGTTCGAAGAGAAACCTAAGCCCAATTTGAATGACACTAAAGTCGTCAATTTAGGGGATGCCGCCAATGTCAGGGAAACTAATATAAGCATCCACATTGGGATGAGCTAATAAAAACACTCATGGAATTCAAAGACATTTTCGCATGGTCATAAGATCACATGTCAGGTTTAAGCACCGATTTAGTGGTTCATAAATTACTCACTGACCCGACATGCCTTCCCGTCAAGCAAAAATTGAGAAAGTTCAAAATATATATAAGCGTGAAGATTAAAGAAGAAATAACTAAGCATTTGCACGCAAAGGTTATTTGGATCACCCGATATCTTGATTGGTTGGCTAATGTAGTTCCAGTGCTGAAGAAAGATGGGAAGATTCAGGTATGTGTCGATTATCGCAATCTAAACAGGGCGAGCCCATAGGATAACTTTCCATTACCCAACATCTATATTTTGATCGATAATTATGCCAGACGTGAGATCGGGTCTTTTGTGATGGGTGACTCGGATCTCTTGATACATCAGATTCGGGGAGAATAGAAGACAACAGATTTAAAGTTGATACCTTATCGGCAATGTCTACATGAACTATCCTAGAGATTTCAATCTATAGAGTTCAAACACATCCCAAGAATGCACAATGAAGTAGCAGATGCTCTGGCCACATTATCCTCCATGTTGCATCATCCCGATAAAGCTTATGTAGATCCACTATAGATACAGGTGCGTGATCAAAATGCCTATTGTTTTGCTGTGGAAGAAGAACTTGATGGAGAGCCATGGTATCATGATATCAGAGAATACCTAAAGACAGGGAAGTACCCAGAACAAGCCACTGGAGATCAGAAGAGGGCTATAAGACGACTGGCAAATGGATTTTTCCTCAGTGGAGGGATTGTATATAAAAGAACACCGGATTTGGGATTATTGGGATGTGTAGATGCGCAACAAGCTGACACAATTATGACTGAGGTACATGCAGGAGCTTGCGGACCTCATATGAGCGGATATATTCTAGCAAAGAAAATATTGAGAGCATGATATTATTGGCATACCATGGAGCGGGATTGTATTAGATATGTGAGGAAATGCCATCAATGTCAAGTACATGGAGATTTGATTCACTTTCCACCTTATGAATTGCATACAATATCTGCACCTTGGCCATTTGTTTCCTGGGGCATGGATGTCATCGGACCAATAGAGCCTGCAACATCTAATGGACACAGATTTATCTTGGTCGTGATTGATTATTTCACCAAATGGGTGTAGGCGAAGACATTTAAGGCAGTGACGAAGAAGGCCGTCGTGGATTTCGTGCATGAAAATATTATATGCCGCTTTGGAGTTCCTAAAGTAATTATCACAGACAATGGGGCAAATCTGAACAGTCACCTCATGGCAGAAGCATGTCAAAGATTCAAAATCGTGCATCGTAACTCTACACCTTACAGGCCCAAAGCAAATGGAGCAGTAGAAGCTGCGAATAAGAATATAAAGAAGATTCTCAGAAAATGGTGGAATAGTCAAGGCAATGGCATGAGAAGTTACCTTTCGCTCTTATGGGTTATCGCACAACCGTGCGTACTTCGATTGGTGCCACACCCTATTCATTGGTGTATGGAACAGAGGCTGTTATACCCGCAGAAATCGAGATACCATCCCTTCGAATCATAGCTGGAGCTGAGATCGATGATGATGAATGGGTAAAAGCCCGATTGGAACAATTGAATTTGATTGACGAAAAGAGATTAGCAGCGGTTTTTCATGGGCAATTATATCAGCGGAGAATGGCTAGAGCATATAATAAGAAGGTACGTCCTCGGAAATTTGAAGTGGGACAACTGGGATTGAGGCGTATTTTGCCGCATTGGGCCGAAGCGAAAGGTAAATTTGCACCAAATTGGCAAGGACCGTTCATGGTATAACGGGTGTTATCCAATGGAGCCCTATATGTGACAGATGTTGAAGGAAAATGCGTAGAGACTGCTATCAATTTAGATGCAGTCAAGAGATATTATGTATGATTCCTTTTTCATTTGTATAATTGTATTTGTCGTAATTTTGGAATTGAAATGACGAAGACATTTTATTCTCTATCCAAATACTTTATCCATTGACATCCCCGTTGAGCCTTATCAATTTTATTCTTTCATACCCCTCTCTCGGAATTTTATGATGCAAGAGAAATGAAAATGGAAAAAATGATGAAAAAAGAAGACAAAAGAAAAAAAAAGAAAAAGCAAATGCAAACAAAAGAAAAATGCATACAAAAAGATAAAAGAAAATCGGGAAAAAGTCAAAATGCAACAATGAATTTTAGACGTAGTTTGAACTACGTTTGACTTGATCCCGGAAGGGTATGTAGGCAGCCTGACTGAGGTTCAGTCACAATCAAGGAAAAATCCAAAAATTCCCACATATTGAAACTGGAGCAAAAGTTATGTTTTATAATTTCGAGAGTTGTAAATATTTTGAACCCTCGTAAATTTTGAGCCTTTATATCCTTCTTTCTGAACCCATCCAAAAGCCTCATTACGGTCCAAAGAAAGACCTTCTAATAAATTTCAAGAAAATGACAATACAATGAGAATAAAGGAAAACAGGGCATGGACAGTACTGGTGGTTCAGAAAACAAAAAGAACAAAAAGAAAAATGAGAGAGTCTCATCGGTGAAAACCTTAAACGGCACCGTGAGGCGATTGTGAGACTGAGAGAATAAAAATGAGAGAGTCTTATCAGTGAAAACCTTAACCAGCATTGTAAGGCGATGGTGAGTTTTGAGAGAAATAAATAAGAGAGTCTTATCGGTGAAAACCTTAACCGGCACCGTAAGGCGACTGTGAGAACTATTTTGAGAAAAACAAAAAACAACAAAAAACAAGATTGGTTTGGGTTGAAAGAAAGTTGGAGTTGAGATAATAGCAATTCGATTAGACAGACTGGGCCGGAGTTTAAATACATGGCATGGTCGGAGAAATCAACCGTCAATACCCAGATAAGTTCTGTCACTACTCCAAATTACCCTTACCCTTTTTGAAATTCATTTGTTTCTGTATTTCATTGATTGAAAAACCAATTTGCCCATTGAGGGCTAACTACCAGCTTCTCATGATAAAAAGTGAAATAACGCTGGGTCGAAAAAAAAGAGAAGAAAGAAGGAAAAAGAAAAACGAATAAAGAAGGATGGAAACCAGAGCCAAAGAAAATGAAAAAAAAGAGAGAGAGAGAGAGAGAGAAGAAAATAAAAGAAAGACAAAAGGGAAATATAGAGGAAATCTGGCGAAAGGTTGCATAGCAGAATAAAGAAAAAGAGGAAGGCAATGGAAGCAAAATCAGCAAAATGCCAGTTGCCAGGACTTTATAACTAATAAGATTGTTCTCTGATTTAGACAGGAACAACAAGATTCAATTTTCACTAATCACTTTAAAGTGAATGTGACCAATGTGGAAAAGAAAAACACAAAAAAGAAGTACATCAATAAAAGGAGGAATCTGTAGAGGAGGACTCACTCAATCAAACAAGAAAATTACCAAAAACAGCAAGAAGGTATCATCTTTCCAAAAATACCCAGTTATCAAACTGACGGAATATTTTTCTACATTTCATTTTCATGCATTAGGCGCCCACCTGGATAACAAGGGAATATTTTTCTGCATTTCATTTTCATGCATTAGGCGCCCACCTGGATAACAAGGGAATACTTTTCTGCATTTCATTTTCATGCATCAGGCACCCACCTGGATAACAAGGGAATATTTTTCTGCATTTCACTTTTCATTCATCAGGTGCCCACCTGGATAACAAGGGAATATTTTTCTGCATTTCATTTTTCATGCATCAGGCGCCCACCTGGATAACAAGGGAATACATTTCTGCAATTTTAATTTCTGTTCAGGCACCCATCTATATAACAAGGGAATACATTTCTGCAATTTTTAATTTCTGTTCATGCGCCCACCTGTATAACAAGGGAATACATTTCCGCAATTTTTAATTTCTGTTCAGGCGCCCACCTGTGTAACAAGGGAATACATTTCTGCAATTTTTAATTTCTGCAATTTTTAATTTGTTTTATTCAACATGAGTAACACCGTAACATGAGAAAAGCCCACACTGGGGCAGAGAAAAAGTTTTATTGTTTTGTTTTGTTTTAAGCAGGTATCAACATGAAAGCAAAGCGTACAATTGGAAGCCACACCGAAAGGAAAGAAGATATATATCAGAGGCAAGAGAAAGAAAATCAAAAATCAAAAAAGAAAAAAAAGGATGGTAGCATGGAAAATCAAGAAAAACAAGGAAGAATAAGAAGACAAGAAGTAGATAGGAATCATCGTAATTTGTAGGATTATAGCTTAGAATAGCCTCTTCATTTTACATTTTATCCCTGGTGTAATAAGGAGTAAGTCGTTGGTCATAGCAATAGCAATTTAGCAGCAAAGTCTTGGTAGTTTCAAACTACCAAACCTTCCCGAACTACACTAACCTGATTCTTGTTTGGCCCAGGATATGTAGGCAACCTCTGAGGCAGGTGCGGTCAAAAGGTTTTCAAAATGCTTCTTACGGAATATGAAAGTGGGCAAAAATCTCTCATTACTACTCACTTGTCTTTGCACTGAAACTCTTCGTGTTCCTGAGCAAAGAGGGGCAGCTGTGAGCACGTAATTGTTGCCCTAAGCAATAAAATTCCAAAATTAAAATAGATAATATTTTTGTTTGCAATTACATGTTTGATTGAAATAAAGTGTATTTGTGTGATTAAACAATTAAAAATGAAAATTAGAAAATTAAAAAAAATAGGTTAAGTATAAAATATCACAAGTAAAGGAATTAAAAGAAAATTAGCAAAAAATACAATAATACCGGAAATTAAAGAAAAAATAGCAAAAAATGTCAAAAAATATCAGAAAAATTAGAGAAAATAGGAAATTAAAAGAAATTGAATAATTGAAAAGAATATAAAAAGAGAAAATAAAATACAACAAGAAAATACACAAAAAATAATAAAAATACATGAAATACACAAAAATACAGAACTGGGCCAAATGTCTAAGCCCAATGCATATTGGCCCAGAATTATTTAATAATCCGGTCCAATTATGATATAACACTCAATCCTGGCCGTCCATGTACTTAATCTAACGGCTCAATTCGTATCTCTGAATTTAAGTGAAACGACGCAGCTTCATTGAACTAATCTGAGCCGTCCATTTATCATGATCTAACGGAGATTAATCAGTCTCCATTTAAAGTTGAATGGTGTCGTTTGAGGACATTGGATCCTGGCCGTTGATCAAAGACAATCCAAAGGCCAGGATCAATTGAGCATCTTTGGGTATTTAAGGCTGGTCTCCATAGAGACCGGCCATTTCTCTTCAATACAAAACCCTAGCTGCCTTATATCATGTTCTTCTCCACATTCTTCCTTCACCGGCCATGGATACTGGCCGACTTACATGGCATTCTCTGGCTACTCCCAGCCTCCAAACCCCTCTTTTCCTACTTTTCTACTCCAAACCACCCTGAAAACCCAAAGAAACCCCAAAAGCCCCATTTTCTTGAACCTCTGTCACCGGACGTTTCTCCGGTGACCACCAAACTATGAAACAGTTGTCCAAACTAACACCATTAGACCATATTGCACAGATATTTAACCGCATACACCTGTTTTCCCTCAAATCTCACTCAAACATCTCGAATCTTCGAGATTAAGTCGCCGGAATCCTAACTCCGGCAAACCTTACAACCCCATCCCCCAAAGACATACTCTTGTGTCTCTAATACACCATTCTTTACTAATACCCAATAAAGACTTCAAGTCTTCAAGTCTGAAGTCTGAAAAAAAAGGACACTGGAAAAAGAAAAAGAACAAGAAAAAGAAAAGAAAATGGGGAAGCTCAGGAGACAAATCCTGCGAGCTAAGTCCCCTTTCCCTCTCTTTGTTTCTATATGACTGTTAAGCATATTTTTTTGTGATTCTTTGATTAGTTGAAATTATTTGCATGATTAGTTTAGCTTCTTTCTTTTGAAATAATTTCTATTATAATTTTGTTTCTATTAGCATAGCTTCTGATATTTTCTAATATCCTTTTTAATAACATGTTTCACTAGTCTATTTGACAATCCTGTTTATTACACTTGATTAAATATACTCGAGCCCTTTTAGGGTTTTTGTGAGTTTAAACATGAAAGTATTCTGAATATATCTCTTTATGTTTAATTTGTTATACTATGCCTGAATCTGAATTGTGAGTTGTTTAATTGAAATTCAACCATATTCAAATTTCTCTCCGAGTTTTGATTAGATGATAAATGATTTCTGATTTGTGGCTAAGTGTGCAAATTGATATAAGAAGGCTATATTTGTGATAAATTCCTGTTTTAGACTCCAATTAGTCTTATTATGCTTTAAGGGTATTGGTTATAGCTGTTATAGATAGATAATTGGATAATTGGCTATTGCTTAAGTATGTTAATTGGCAAAAAATGAAAATGACATAAAAATGGCTACAATTTAAATAATAGAGTGGTTAGTTCTGAATTTGGCCAACTATATAATTCTTTAGGCTTAAATCTAAATGGCTAGTTCTGAAAATGGCCAACTCTTTAATAATAGACTTAAATCTGAAACTGGCTAAGTTGTGTAAGTTTGAATCTAATTCTAAGTGGCCAGTGTTATAATAAATGACTAATTTTGCAAAGCCAAGTCCAAACACTGGATTGGCTAAATCTGAAAGGTTTAGACTTAGACAAATAAGCAGGTTAGTCCTGAAATTCAATTAAAATAGACAATAATAAAGGTTACCTCTTAAAAGAGGTCAAAATTGAAAGAAAATTAAAGTTCAAATCTGGCTAAGTCTTAAATGACTTATAAGTACTGGCCATGTAGTTAAATAAAGCATAAAGCTGTATACCCAGACCTTAGATAGGTCGGGTAAATACCAATTAATAACATGGGCATAAAAGGAATTAAAAATGGCATAATTGTAGATTTAATAGAGCCTATAGGGACAAATTAGACATTTAGGCCTAGTGTTTCTGCAATAATGCACAAAACAAAGAGTATAATAGACCCAACAAAAAGGCTTAATGGCTAATAACCTTAGCAAGTGAGGGTACATTAGTAATTGGCCCCAAATAGAAGCCAATAGATCCCCTTAGAACCTTCCAGCAAGGGCTGGAAGGCATTTTTGAATATGAAAAGAGTACTAAAGTGTAATAAACAAAAGAATAAAGGGGAGGAAATTAGGAATAAGATTTTCAAATTCCCCCCCCCCCCCTCAAAATTTCATCACTCACATCTATAAATAGGCTTTAATTAAGCCTGAAAAAGGGCTAGACTTTTAGAATTCAGAGAATACATTCTGAAATTAAGAAGACTATCATATTCTAAGAGTAATTCCTGGGTCTTGGTCGAGCACTATTCTGAAAATCAACTAGGAAATCCTTTGTTATCTCCTGTTTGCTGGGTTTCTACTGGTTTTCTTCAACTGTGCTATTGGATTGCTATTTTGCTGAATTTGGAATTCCTGTTCAACTGTTGATTTCGACTGTGTTTGCTGTTGTTGCTTTGCAGCTGTGATCAACTGATTATTCATTTCATTTGCTCCCTTAGACTCATAAGAGTTCTTTTGCTAAATTAGGTACACAGCTGCTACTCCAATATGTAACTGCAGTCAATTTGAAGAAAATGAATAAATTGAACTGATTTTCGAGAACTGCTTCTTTTTTTTTTTTTAGCATACAAGTAGATATTATGTAATTCAATAGGAAATGAATGTATAATTGATACATGTACAACATGAGCTGATGCTAAGAAAACAATGTAATAGAGTAGTATATAGATTAGAGTAATAGTAATAATCGTAATCACCTAGATTTAGCTAAAATAGGTTAATAATTGAATTAACTCACCTAATTTTTGAAAACAGGTTCATAACAGAACTATAATCATAACTACACTAGCATGAGATAGTTAATGTGTGATATAAATTTGTTCATCTTAAACAATTTAATAGCGATTAAAAACGACATAGAGTAAAACTAGTATTCAAATACAAAGCCAGTAATCATGTGATTAATCAAAGTCGTAATACAATTATCTTACTATTCTAATACAATTAGACAATGATAATTAGAAGGATGAGTTTTAATTATTAATTTATTAATAATAATCCTATTTCATATAGTCAAGTAATATTCTGTCATCTCTAGTCAACAATTAATCTATTTCAGTAGTTTTAAGAAATAGTTGATAAAAAATATTAGAAAAGTAATCTGTTAGTCAAATTTAATTTGTATTAGATAGTTGTGATTCGAAACTGGTACTGTTAATTTTGTACTACTTCTTCTCTTCATAAATAAATACATTTTTAGTTTACTCTCTTCTGATTCTAAATACATGTATATAATGAATTTCTATTTCTGTTTCTCCCTTTCAATTTCGTTTGATCTGGGCCTAACGAATAACACAGGCCTGGATTCAATTATATCAATAATTGGGCTTCTGATAAATAATTTTAATATATTCTGGGTTTCTGAAACCCAGATGCATGAATCAGCCTGCTGAAAGTAAACCCAAATGTCCAAGCCCAGTAATATAAAGTGATAAGGCCTGGACTCATATTCTGAAACTATAATATAATTAAATGATTAGGGAAAAATCAATGGTAGGAGTTAGGATTGGAATATAAAAATAGAATGGGACGAGCCTCGTATGAAAACGAAATAGCGGGGCCCCCATACAAACAAATAATAATATGATAGACTCGGGAAGGTCGTTAGCAAATTCCACGGCCTTTCCAAAAGAATAACACGTCGTTAGACGATATAGGCGCGATTCTAAAATATACTTTCCTTAATATGAGTGCACATCTAATGTGACTCAAATCATAAATCTCGGCGAAGCCGAAACGTGTTAAAAGTCACAGGCGTACTGGTTGCGGTGTGTCTCGAAATATGTTTTCGCAATGTCGCAATTCATAAAATATTTAAAGTGAAACACGTACACATTGTTTAAAAAGCATATAGTGAAATCAATTAAAATCAAGAATGACAGTTGAGCGACCGTGCTGAAACCACGAAATCCAGGAGTGCCTAACACCTTCTCTCGGGTTAACAGAATTCCTTATCCGAATTTCTTATTGCGCGGACTGTTAAACAGAGTCAACTTCCTCGGATTCGGGATTAACCGGTGACTTGGGACACCATTATCTTCCCAAGTGGCGACTCTGAAATTTTTAATAAAATCCCGAACCGATTGTCCTTAAATTGGAAAAACTCCTTCCTCATTGTTATTATATCCTTTCCCGGGGTATTTATAATCATCGAGGTATACCGTATTCTCCTATTCGGGGAAATAAAAAATGGTATTAAAAAGGGAGGTGTGACAGCCGCTTAAACTATTATTTGGCTAAAAATCTGATTTTTATACATGTTATAACTTGTGTACTTTTTAATTTGAACCGCTTTTATTATTATTTTTTTTATGAGAATTACAATGTTATGAAAACGCGTCTAGTACCACGTCACATCAATGCAACTATGGTTGTTGACACATCTTGACTCCGTTGAGATTTGGATTTGGGTCACATAAATGTACACCCGAGTTAAGGGAGGTAATATTATTAAACTACGCGCCTAAAGCAATTACGCATTTTTTAACTTTGCGAGGGCCATAAAAATTTGCTAGATGGCATACCTCGAATTCTAGGAATTTTAAAACAAACAATTAATGAGGGCCACGTATTTGGTTTTATTTGGCGCGGCGCACCTCAAATCATTAATATCAAAGATATATCTAATAGAAAAAAAAACACATGAGCTTAGCTCTACGCCTCTACCATAACATTTTCAATATTTGAAGACTACATGTGAAAGTTAAGACTATGGACTAATGTGATGAGTGATGACCAAATCATCAGATACGTTCAAATTAAAACACGATGAATTATTCCAATATTTAGGATGAATCAAATTTTCGTTTTTCTCTCTCTTTTTTTAAAGAGAACACAATACAAATTGCAACTCTTAATTGCAAAATCAAGATTCACATGCACTTCCTTACATTTTCAACAAATAGCTAAATAACTCAAACTTTCTACTAGCTCCCCAAGAATTCGAATAAGTGCTCTTTATAGAGCTTAAACCAGTGGCCCAGTCCCGTTTAATGGCTCATTAATTATTCCCATTTGAATTAAGCCTCACCTCACACCCAACCCGAAAAGAATCCGTCAATTGATACGACTAGAGTTTCAACCAAAAATCAACATGGAATTAAAAGTAGTCATAGGCAAATCAGAATAGAGAAGAACAGAATGGACCTTCAAAGCTTTGAATTACATAAACATCATCCACTGAACGAGACTTTGGCTGGAAACGATGGGTGTCACTTGGATCAGAACCAACGAATGCCGACCTTGACTAAGCAATGACCGGACTCCAAAATTGAAACCAAGAAACTCGGAATTGCAAGGGGGAAACAGAATCCTTTGTAATTGATGTCCGTTTCGCACCCCTTCTTACTGTGAGTGCGTGTTTCTGACGAATCTGCTGATGGAGCGGTGTTTGCTGTGGTGGTCGTTTGAAGTGTTCGGGTTCTGGTTTATTAGTTTGATGGATTGGAGACAATGGAAAGATTTTTAATTTAGGAAGATGCATCTATCTTTGTTACCTAAGAATTTTTGGAATTAATTATGTCTTTTGATGGATAAGACCGAAATTTGATGGGGAGTTCTCCTATATCCAAGCTGCGCAGCCCTATTTTCTCATTGCATCTACAGATCCTTTTTTTTGAAGAAGAAGATGAGGTCTCGATTTTGTTCAATCGAGAGAGACTAGGAGGAACATTGAAGAATGACGCTCAGTTTTTTTTAAAAGGGAGGAGTAATTAGGAACGTGAGGAGTGGAGGATTTTAGGGAAAATGGAATAAAGTGAAGGGGGACAACGGAATAAAGTGAAATGGAATAAAGTGAAGGGGGACAACGGAATAAAGTGAGGGGCAAAGGGGAGTGGGGGACAAAAGAGAATGGGGTGGGGATAAAGAAAAGTGGGAAAAACGGGTGAATGAGATATTAGTGAGATAAAAATTTCAAATATGGTTAAAAATTAGGTGTTAACAGCTGCCCCTCTTTGCTTGGAAATACGATGTGTTTTCAGGAAAAGATAAAGTGAACTATGTGCCTAATTTTTGATCATATCATTATTCAAAAGAGGAAGAAAACAAAAAGGAAAGACGCAACCGAGTCTTGGTTTTGGACAACCTATATATCTCGGGTTATAAGGGAATTAGGTCGCGTATATTTCAGAAGTGGATGAGGTGATGGAGTGATGGGTTCGAGAGTCAATTGAGGTGCTGTTCCGCTGAGGTTCCGGTCCGCAATCCCGTTATTACATCAAAAAATGAAAAAGATTAGATAAGCCTATCAGCTACGAGTTACAAGATTCCTATCTATAAATTCCTTGAAGCTTGATATTGAGTCTTGGCTAGCTCTTGTAGACCCTAATCTAAATCTTGATGCTTGTCAACTGCATGTGTTGGTTCTTTCCGCCGCATTGGCTCAAAATAAGATCAGCGGAGCTTGTGACTTCAACCAGATTATGAGCAATCCGCACCCTTGTTTGCTTTAATTCACCCCAAGCAGCAACCATAGCCTTTGTTGATCCTTTGTTCTTCTTGTGATGAACATGTTCCTTCTTCATGTTCCTTCGTTCAGCTCTTTCCTTCTTCCATTCAATTTCCAATTGAGGGCGATTTTTGATATGGTGATCAGTCTTCCCACACTTGTAACGCCCCTCATTGGTTTGTTTTTCAGGAACCTTTAGTTTGTTGTAGCTTCCACTTCTTGAAGGACCAGTTTCTCTCACTAGGTACTTGTTAAAATCCTTTGTGATCATGGTCATTTCATCCTCATCTAGATCAGCACCTTCAGTGATTCTAAATGCCATGCTCATTTCCTTCTTAGGTGCATCGATCTTTATGGTTTGCCTTCTAAGTTCATAGGCAGTGAGATTTCCAATTAGCTCATCCAACTTAAGAGTGGCAATGTTCTTTGGTTCCTGAATAGCTGTGATTTTGCTTTCCCAAGAGATTGGCAATACCATTGTTAAAATCTTCTCAACTTTGTCTTCTTCAAGAATAACCCTTCCAAGAGACTTAAGTTTATTTGTTGGGGTGGTGAACCTTGCATACATCTCTTGGATGATTTCCCCTTCCTTCATGGTGAAATTCTCATATTGAGAATACAACAGTGTTCCTCTAGACCACTTCACTTGAGGTGTTCCTTCATGAGCCACTTGCAAAGTGTCCCAAATTTCCTTAGCAGTGGTACAACTTTGAATTCTACTATACTTGTCTAGACCAAGTCCACACACAAGCCATTTCTTGGCCTTCGCATTCTTTTCCCAGTTCCTCAAGTCCTCAGCAGTGCAGTCAGCTCTTGTCTTTGGCACATCCACACCTTCAACATTCTTCTTTGTAGTTTCTAGAGGACCATCGGTGAGTATGTCCCAGAGTTCATAGTCTTCTCCTATGATGTGATCTCTCATCTGTTTTTCCACCAAGAGTAGTAGTGGCCATTAAAGAGTGGAGGCCTATCAACGGATTGCACTTCCCAGTTGCCAGGTGGTGCACTCATGTTGATATTTTCCTAAGGTGTTATCCTCTTCAAGGAAACCTGCTCTGACACGTCAATACCACATAAGAGGGGGGTGATTTGTCTGGTACCCAAGTTTTGCTAAAACTGCTTCTGGAAGGACCTGGTTCTTCTTGGCGTACTAATGACTGCTATTTGTGTAATTAAAAGTACATAAAATAAATATCACAGAGATTTTTACGTGAAAAACACCTGGCTGAAAAGGGGAATAACCACGACCTACTACTAAGTAGGATTTTCCCAAACTTCAACTAAAATCACTTAGCCCAAACTGCATTTACAAAACTCTTTGTAAACCTAAGGATTAAACTCTAATCCCATTGTGGCAACCAGCCTCTAACTGTTGTGACAACTTTAAGTTAACTCTAACTTGAACACTCAAAAAACCTATACAATTGCTCTGAAAGGTACAATATTAAAACACCTACTACAATTGAACTAGAAATAAAGAAAGACGCATAAAACTCTTTGTGGAGCTGGTTCTTCAATCTGGTTCATGTAGCTTCAGGTTTGCACACTTGAATCACACAAGAATTGCTTGCAAAAAGCCTTGCTATTTTGCTCTCAATTCACGTTTAACTTATGCGTTTTTGTGCAACAATTTTAGTGTGAGAACATCCTGCAATTTATAGAGTTAGTAGATGAAGAAATAACAAGAGTTATGATGCAACTCTTCCTTGGTGGAAGAGTTCTAGTTGATTTCGACTTCTAACTCCTTCCCTATCTTGGATAGTATTCTCTTTGATTAAGGACTCCTTCTCCTTATCAACTATGCAACATTTTTGATCGGGAGATATTAATTACGCCAAGTTAAGCTTATCTCCATCATGTGCAACCCACATGCTCAAATCTGCCCGTTTATGTGCACCTGAGGGATGGATTACTGGATGGACCTAGTTCATCATGAGTTCCTTTGTCAGTCTTCAAAACTAACTTTTACTTGGGCCAACAACTATGCTTGAAATCGACAACCATGCTCAATTGATGTCTGGAGCTAAAGCAAATCATTACACCAACGATGAAACAAACAACACATACCATGCAAACCTGATAGAACATAACCGGTACGTTATTAACCGAGCAACACCCAATTACTCATCCCGCTTGACTTCCATTACTACAACTCCGACCGAAGCCATAGGATCTGGTGTCCGGTACCAAATTAATACCGAAATCCACAATCTCGCCCGGCGACATGCCCAGCCACAAAAAACGCATCTGAAAAAGTCCCTCAATACCGGAACTAAATCAATGGTAGAAACCTCTGCACTAACATCCGCCACGAAGGTCCAATTAAGAAAAGCAATCCTTCCCAGTCGTCCGCTGGTGTTTGGAATACAAACCACTCTGCTAGAACGTAATCAGATACACCTTGCCACGCAACCTGTGGCATTTTATAACATAGCCCATAGCACAAATAGTCTAGAATAACCCAACACTGAGACAACCAGTCTACACCCCAGTATCATATCCAAAATCCAATATACCAAGCAAAGAAATATCCACTCAGGCCTCCAAATCCCAATAGCCTCTAACTGTACCAACACACACGATCCACAACCACTACATTGTATGTACCTGAGAACTCCCAGTCTCCAACTGCATATAGCACACGAATCACTGCACCTGATCCCAAATTCTGCAGTATGAACACATATTACACCTCGAGTACCCCAATCATTCCACGAAAGATATTCTAAAATTCCCACGTGCCATAAAAAAACTCAAACATCAGCAGTCGATCTAGCAAGAAAGCACCGCAATAGTAATGTAGCATTATCGATCTAATCATATTACCCTTTTTCTGACATTTACTCTCGTCAAATCACTTCCGATTAGCAGTACAATTTCCTTGATTGCCTGAGGATACTCGTTGCCTAAGAATTTATGACTTATTTTCAGAACTAAATTGTAATTCATCTAGCCCAGAACTTCAACTGATCCCATTTGGAGGAAAATCATTACACATCCCATGTTTCACATGCCCATAGAAAGATATATACATCTCCAACTATGGTAAAACCCAACAAGAACTCTCTCCCAATTCTATTTGCACAAGCTGAACTACCATGACTGAATCCTTCTATCCAAACCAAGCTAAGCAAGCTATCACAGCTCAAGAGCTTTGTAGCACGATACTTGTAAGGGCTCATTACCTCGAAAACATACAAGGAAATTAATCATATCCTTATCATACCAATTTGGTCCACTAACAAGCTACTTCATTTATCTGGATTTCCTTCTGATTCATTTTCAACTTGACATCTCTTCCTCATTGTAGCATCACAATGCCTCAACCCAGGCTTACTATACGAGACTCAAACATAAGACTACATTGTCTAAGACCCATAGACCATAGAATACCCTCTCAACTGTTCCAAGAAATACCACATCCCAGAATACTTTACTCTGAAGAACTTCCTGCGAATCTGAATTCGTTACCTTTACTTTCCAAATACCGACACATAGGACCCTATAGTCAACATAAAAATACCACAAGCATTGACCCTTTCTAATGAAAACACAGTCCCTAACCACATACACAACCTTAAGACACCTGATTATTACATGTAGATTCTTGAACACAATAAAACCATTCTTGAGAGTCGTTTACTTCTTATTCGAACTGCAATTTACCTGATCAAACGCATATAACCACCCGTGCCTCATTAGCACTCTGACACCGCAAGATATGATCTCATTCCAATATACACTGAGCATTCTTTATCAATAACATCTCAAGACATCCTATTATTTCCACACATCTATGAAGCACCATATAACCTTTGTCCAAATTTTGCTTCACTCGCCATCCTCGGCTCAATTTTTGCAACCAGAATTGATCTGTCAGCATACCTTAAAACGGGATCAACATAGCACATAACCGTGCAATCAACTAATCAACAGCAACCTCCCCAACTTGGCTCGAAGCTATATATCAAGACACATCCAAAAACTTATAACACTTTTACTCTAATAATGCCACAATGCCATAATGGGATTAAACTCAAATTATGTACAAGTTTGTGAAAATTCAGATCATCAAGTACTGTAATCCTCTGCAAACCTCGCATTTATCCCCACATCAGTTCAGTCCCCTCTCTTAAGCGACATGAAGTCTCAAATTTCAACACGTACCTTTCAACTACACATGAGATCTTCTAACATACGCATAAGGATTATACCACTTAACAACACTCCGCAGGAGATAACCCACCTGCTTCACCTCAATTTAGTACTTCAGCATACCTTTCACCTTCATATATGTTACACAGTTAACTTAGTCTTCCTGAGTCTAAACTTATACCGCCATACCTATTGCACTTTACTTTTCAACTATGAGATACAAAAATATTCTTCACGCGTACATAACTCGGGGCTACACAATATATCATAATAGGAATCAAACATTTATCAGTCCATTCAGTATCCAGCAGACTCCTTCGTCACCACCAAGGCATATAGATATATCTCGCAGTACTAACATACTCATCACTTGGACGTCCAACTGCCATTACGGCTAATAAGGGCAATACCGAACATATAAGTTCAAAATACTTGCTCACACAATCAGCATCTCGGTGCTCAAGCCATCGGCAAAGATCTGGCCTCAAGTCGTCCAGACTAGCCCAATATCAAACTCATAGAGATTACCTTTCGCCCCTTGATCGGGGAATCACAAACCATCAAGTCACATCTGATACTGAGCGTTAGTTTACCTATGAAAACACGTGGAAGGAATTTCAAGAGTTATATCTCAAGATGAATCAAGTACGCACGATAAGAATTCAAGAATGTGAAGTTTTCCTAAAGGTTCTGTAGCCTCTCGAGGAATAATACAGGCATCCTCGTACTGCTCTGCGAGACTCTACTAAACCTGCCCATGACTCGCGAGACATAGTAACCTAGGCTCTAATACTAACTTGTCACGACCCAATTTCCAAACCTGGTGATGATGGCGCCTCTCGTGAAGACAAGGCCAACCAACTAACCCGAATCGCCTCTTTAATAATTATTAAACATAAATGAATAGAAAATACAACTTAATGGCATTAAAAAACTGTTAATTACAACCCAACACAATCCGACCGGGGTGTCACAAGTTACGAGCATCTAAAGAAGTCAGAACACAACTACAGTGCCAATAATATACAAAATAAAATCTGAAATCAAAAGATGAAGTTCAGTACCGCGAACGCTGGTCGTCACCTTGCTTAGCTACAATATTAATACCTTTAATCCGCTAATAACCCGCTACCGGGTGAACAATATCTGCA
Organism: Nicotiana noctiflora; assembly: GCA_032618575.1. Classification (NCBI taxonomy): domain Eukaryota; kingdom Viridiplantae; phylum Streptophyta; class Magnoliopsida; order Solanales; family Solanaceae; genus Nicotiana; species Nicotiana noctiflora. Next base: position 323,123 of record JASVEL010013127.1, read on the forward strand.
ACTGCATGCGAGGTACGAGGAGTTAAGTGAGTACTCCAACTCAGTGAGCAATAAGAGTAAATAATAACTAAGTGGCAAGAAATCACGTAAGAGCACTCCATCATGCTATATAGGACAGTATAACCTTTTGAGAAAACAGTAAAACCGTGACAATCCTTTAGAAAATATCTGGCTTAGTTAAAAACCTCTTTTGAAAGTATCATTTTTCAGCAGTCAATCAAATAAATGTGATAATTAGGTAGTGTAAGTCAGCCCTTCGGGCACATCACTCCACCAACAATTAACACCAGGGTATCTGGTAAATAGTGCAAGAAGTAGCATGGATGCCAATGATATGAGAGTGCTGAATGTCATGATATGTAGTACAAATAGGAACCAATACATGAATGCAATCAATGCATATGACCGGTACACTCAGGTACCCACTGTGGTGTGCAGTCTGAGCCGACCATATGTTTATCGTCGATGGCACTTACTGGAGGTGTGTACAGACTCCGGAAGGGTTCTTACAGCCAAGCGCAATATCAAGCCATCTCGTGGCATCAATTAATTCCTGGTCAGTCATTGTTACCTGACGAATTTACATTATACAATATCATTGTTACCACTATTTCAAGTCACATCATACAGTGTCATTGTTACAACTATTTCAAAATCACTGCTGCGGCGTGCAGCCCGATCCATGCTCAGTCCAGGAAATCATCATAATCCTCTTGGGCATTTATAAAACAGTAGTTCTCAGCCCGAATTATCATTTAAAATATCACTTGAGTTTTCAAAACTTAGGAGTATGGCTGACTTTGCAAAATAGTATTTAAAACCTTGGACTGAAACCAAATGATATGCAAAATATGCTAAAACGGTAATATCAATCCCTGAAGAATTCACATAGTTGGCACGAAGCCCAAACATGACAATCAGCCCAAATTATGACGATAACAAGTAGTTTCAGTTAAATACGCGGTAAAAATCAACAATCGGGACGGACCAAGTCACAATCCCCAATGGTGATGTATCCCACGCACATATCCGGCATGCAAGTCACCTCAATACAATACTATGATGTGCGAATATGGGGTTTTAAACCCTCACGATATCATTTACAAGTATTACTCACCTAGAACTGGTGAAATCTCTAGGTCTCGATGCCCTTACCCCTCAAATCGGCCTCCACGCGCGTTAAATCTATCCAAAATTAGAGCGAATACATCACACTATGCCAAGGGAACATGTCACGACCCAAACCCTGGTCGTGATGGCGCCCAACACAATGCTAGGCAAGCCCGACCATATTATCCCTTAAACCAGCCAGTTATTAATCAAATTAAACTTAAACAGTAAATGATCATATCAGGTGATAACCGAAACGTAAAACATACAAAATACGGTCCCAAACATATCGTGGTGTCACGAGACCGAGCCTCTACAGAATAGCATCCTAATACAATCAAGTCTAGGCAAGTAGGAAATCAACAAGATGATAGAGAAGGAGAAAACAAGCTCTGCGGACGCTGGCAGCTACCTCGTAATCTCCGCAAGAGTAGACAAGGATCAGCAGCTACAATGTCTCAACTGCTCTCGGGCACCTGTGGATCTGCACAGAAAGTGCAGGGGAGTGGGGTGAGTATATTTCAACTCAGTGAGTAACAATAATAAATAATAACTGAAGGTAAGAAATCCTGTGCTATCACTTAGCAGTTCTAAGGCAACCCTCACAGGTACGTCATCACTATAGTAAGTACTCTGATCTCCAGTCCACATATATCTCTACAAGATCCCACACTGATCAAACCCTCACTCGTACCCCTACGGTGTACGGCCATCTCAACATATAAAGACACATACCTACGTCTATAATGTATAAGTATTTAAGTAGATAATAGGATATGATTAAGTATAATGTTGCGGCGTGCAGCCCGCTCCAATACATATACCGCTGCGGCGCGCAGCCCACTCCATTTAACGTCGACGGCGCTCACCTGGGGGTGTATACAGACTTCGGAGGGGCTCCCTAGGCCCAAGCACTATTATACCGCGGCGTGCAGCCCGATCCACACATGTATTACTGCGGCGTGCAGTCCGATCCAATATTTATATGTATATATATTTATACTGCTGCGCGCGCGCAGCCCGATACCATAATATACACCATTGCTTACTGAGAATGTGTGCAGACTCAGACTCCGAAGGGGCTCCTACAGCCCAAGCGCAATAATACTACGGCTTGTAATCCGTCCCACATGTATATTACATGTATATTACTACGGCGTGCAGTCCGATCCAATATATATACTGCTACGGCGTGCAGCCCGATCCAATATACGTATATATATAATACCTCATAATGGGTCCTCGACCCTATCCCAGTCAATATGTGCTTGGCCTCTCAGGCCCAATATAATATATCACAGTGGGTCCTAGACCCTGTCTCAGTCAATATAGACTTGGCCTTTCAGGCCCACTCAACTAGAACAGGGAATTCCACCCTAGATAATCTCTCTCAATGTACACATCTAGTACGGGCTCATATTATGCTATACAGCTAGAGCTACGGCTGAGTGTATGTTTCCAACATGATATAAGGGTCACCTAGCTCTATAGGTTCCCTAATGCTCTACAGATCGGCACAAGGCCCCAAACATGGCCATTAGCCCAATTGTACAGTTATAGTCTCAGTAACAGTCATTCAACACAGTATTCTATTAGCCAAGAAGGACTAAGTCCGAACTCCTAATCACAATGTCACCACGCCCGTCATGGAACGCGTGTCTCAACTCAATATAGCACCGTGAAGTGCTAGTACGGGGTTTCAAACCCTCAGTACATTGTTTACTACCACCACTCACCTCGAACCGGTAGAAGCTTCAATCCGCCTTGCGCTTGCCTCGCAAATCAATCTCCTCGGTTGCCAAATCTGCTCAAAATCATAGAGAATGCATCAATATATGCTAATTTCACGAAATTCATTCGAAATAACCCAAATCATATCAAAACCCACAAGTTGTCAAAACCCGACTTTTGGTACACTTGTCGAAAAATTATAAAAGTTACATATTCGGAATCCTCATCTCGATACGAGTCTAGGCATATAAAATTTACCAAAATCGGACTCCATTTGCCCACTCAAATCAGTGTTTTTCTTTAATTTAGGCCTAGGGCTCAAACCCACCTTTAATCTTCCATTTACAGGGATTTAACCAAGGATTTCATGTTAAAATGATGTAATTAAGCCACAAAACTTACCTCCGACGAATCCCCAATGAATTACCAGCAATTCCCGTGAGTTTCTCTCTCTAGAACTCAAAAATGGCATTTTGGGTTAATGAACCCGTAGCCCCTCTGTTCTGTGATTAAATTCTCTGCCAGACCCATTTGCTCTACGCGATCGCGACTCTACTCACGCGATCGCGATGTTCAAACATTTCGCCCTCACGCGATCGCGATTCTCCTCACGCGATCGCGATGTACAACCATCCGGCCTCACGCGATCGCGTCCCTATTCCTCCGATCGCGTAGCACATTTTTCCCTGGACCCCATTTCTCTTCTACGCGATCTCGTATATGCTCATGTGATCGCGATGACCACCCGGATAACACTACGCGATCGCATCCGTGCTCCTGTGATCGCCTTTCTTCTGTTCTTGACCTTACGCGATCGCGTGCCTATCTCTGCGATCGCGAAGGGTAAAATTCTGCCGCACTTATGACAGCAAACCAGCTGTCTTCTTTGGCCAAGAATGGTCCGTTTGGACCCCCGGATTCATCCCGAGACCCCCGGACCCCAACGAAAACCACCAACATACTCCAAAACATGATACGAACTTGTTCCAATCATAAAAACACCACACTAAACATCAAAATCACCATTTCTACACGAATTCAAGCCTAAGTTTCTTCAAAACTTTCAAAACTAACATTCAATCCAAAACCCGATCAAACGATGTCCGAATGACCTGAAAATTTGCGGACACATCCAAAATCACATAACGAAGCTACAGAAATTGTCGGAATTCCATTCCGACCCCCGGATCAAAATATCACCTACCATCCGGTTTTCGCCAAAAATCAACCTTCGCCAATTCAAGCCTAAAACTACACCGGACCTCCGAATTCAATTTCGATTGTTCTCCTAAGTCATAAATGATCCCCCGGAACTAGTCGAATCATCAGAATCCGGTTCCGAGCTCTCTAACTACATTGTCAACTCCGGGTTGACTTTCCTTATTCAAGTTTTCTTCAAACATGCTATTTGTTTCATTTCAATTCACTCCTAACTTCCCCGATAGACTCTAACACTGATATAAAAGAATGAATTATGTAATTACAACATAACGGGGTGGTAATTCCCATGACGACGGGCCGGGTCGTCACATTCTCCCCAACTTAAATAAACGCTCGTCCTCGAGCGGGTCAAGAAACATACCTGAAGTCTCGAATAGCTGAGGGTATCTGCTCCGCATCTCCTGCTCAACCTCCCAAGTAGCCTCCTCTACGGGTCGATCTCTCCACTGAACCTTAACTGATGCAATCTCCTTCGACCTCAACTTCCTTACTTGGCGACCCAAAATACCAATAGGCTCCACATCATAGGATAGATCACCATCAAGCTGAATGGTACTGAAGTCTAATACATGGGACGGATCTCCGATGTACTTCCGGAGCATAGACACATGGAATACTGGATGAACGCTGGATAAGCTGGGTGGCAAGGCTAACTCATATGCCACCTCTCCAACTCTCCTGAGTATCTCAAAAGGACCAATGTACCTGGGACTCAACTTCCCTTTCCTCCCGAACCTCATGACACCCTTCATGGGTGAAACCTTCAACAATACTCTATCACCAACCATGAAAGACAACTCTCGAACCCTACGGTCCGCATAACTCTTCCTGGCGAGACTGTGCTGTGCGAAGCCTCTCCTGGATCAACTTTGCTCTATCCAGAGCATCCTGAACTAACTCAGTCCCTATCAATCGATCCTCACCCGGCTCAAACCATCCGACGGGAGATCTACACCGTCTGCCATACAATGCCTCGTACGGGGCCATCTGAATACTCGACTGGTAGCTGTTATTGTAGGCAAACTCAGCAAGTGGTAAGAATTCATCCCACGAACCACCAAAGTCAATCACACATGCTCGCAACATATCCTCCAGGATCTGAATAGTACGCTCAGACTGCCCGTCTGTCTGGGGGTGAAATGCGGTGCTCAACTCAACCCGCGTACCCATCTCTCGCTGAAATGCTCTCGAAAACTGAGAAGTGAACTGAGTGCCTCTGTCAGATATAATAGACACTGGGACCCCATGCAACCTGACAATCTCCCGAATAAAGATCGATGCCAACCGCTCCGATGAGTAAGTAGTACTAACCGGGATGAAATGTGCGGACTTAGTCAGCCGATCAACAATCACCCATACAGAATCAAACTTCCTCGCTGTCCGAGGTAGCCCAGTAACAAAATCCATGGTGATCCTCTCCCATTTCCACTCGGGAATAACCATACGCTGAAGAACACCGCCCGGTCTTTGATGCTCATATTTGACCTGCTGGCAATTGAGGCACTTAGCTACATGCCTAACAATATCCATCTTCATTCTCCTCCACCAGTAGTGCTGTCTCAAGTCTTGGTACATCTTTGCGGCACCTGGGTGAATAGAGTACCGCGAACCGTGTGCCTCCTCAAGTATCAACTCCCGCAAACCATCAACATTGGGCACGCATATACGGCCCCTGCATCCTCAGAACACCATCACTGTCGATAGTCACATCTCTAACATCATTATGCCGCACTTTGTCCTTAAGGACAAGCAAATGTGGGTCATTATACTGTCGCTCCCTGATGCGATCATATAAGGAAGATCGAGAGACAACACAAGCCAACACCCGACTCGGCTCCGAAATATCTAATCTCACTAGCCGATTGGCTAGGGCCCGAACATCATAAGCAAATGGCCTCTCCCCAACTGGGATGAAAGCTAAGCTGCCCATGCTAACCGCCTTCCGACTCAAGGCATCGGCCACCACATTGGCCTTCCCCGGATGATACAAAATAGTGATATCATAGTCCTTAAGCAACTCCAACCACCTCCGCTGTCTCAAATTAAGGTCCTTCCGTCTGAATAAGTGCTGAAGGCTGCGATGATCCGTGAACACCTCACATGAGACACCATACAGGTAATGCCTCCAAATCTTCAAGGCATGAACTATGGCTGCTAGCTCCAAATCATGAACAGGGTAGTTCTTCTCGTGGGGCTTCAACTGACGAGAAGCATAAGCAATGACCTTACCCTCCTGCATCAACACACAACCAATGCCAACTCCCGAGGCATCACAATATACAGTATAAGAATCTGAAGCTGTCGGTAGAATCAAGACTGGTGCTGTGGTCAGTGCTGTCTTGAGCTTCCGAAAGCTCTCCTCGCACTCCTCGGACCATAAGAAAGGAACACCCTTCCGAGTCAATCTAGTCAAGGGTGAAGCAATAGAAGAGAACCCCTGAACGAATCGGCGATAATACCCTGCCAATCCCAGAAAGCTACGGATCTCAGTAACTGAGGTCGGTCTGGGCCAACTCTGCACTGCCTCGACCTTCCTCGGATCTACCCGAATACCATCACAGGACACCACGTGCCCTAAGAATGCCACGGACTCAAGCCAGAACTCACATTTGGAGAACTTAGCATATAGCTTCTCCTCCCTCAATCTCTGCAACACAATACTCAAATGCTGAGCATGCTCCTCCTGATTACGGGAGTAGACTAGAATGTCATCAATGAACACAATCACAAATGAATCCAAATAAGGCCTGAACACACTGTTCATCAGATGCATAAATGCTGCTGGGGCGTTGGTCAGCCCAAACGACATCACAAGGAACTCATAATGACCATATCGGGTCCGAAATGCAGTCTTCATAATGTCAGACTCTCTAATCTTCAGCTGATGGTAGCCTGAACGAAGATCAATCTTCGAGAACACCCTAGCTCCCTGGAGCTGATCAAATAAATCATCAATACGAGGCAGAGGATACTTATTCTTCACTGTTACTTTGTTTAGCTGCCTGTAGTCAATACACATCCTCGTGGATCCGTCCTTCTTCTTAACAAACAGGACCGGTGCACCCCACGGCGACACACTCGGCCGAATGAACCCCTTATCTAGGAGTTCCCGGAGCTGCTCCTTCAATTCCTTCAACTCAGCTGGTGCCATACGATACGGAGGAATAGAAATAGGCTGAGTGCCTGGCACCAAATCGATACCAAAATCAATATCCCTGTCCGGCGGCATGCCCGGCAGGTCTGAGGGAAACACATCAGGAAAGTCTCGCACAATGGGAACAGAATCAATACTGGGAGTCCGGGCCTCGACCTCCCGCACAAATGCTAAATAAGAGAGACATCCCTTCCCAACCATTCGTTGGGCCTTGAGGAAAGATATTACCCTGCTAGGTACATACTCAGTCGCGCCTCGCCACTCGATCCTCTGAATGCCCGGCATAGCCAACATGACTGTCTTAGCATAACAGTCCAGAATAGCATGACACGGAGATAGCCAATCCATGCCCAATATAACATCAAAATCAATCATGCCGAGAAGCAACAGGTCTACTCGGGTCTCCAGACCTCCAATAGTGACCAAACAGGACCGGTATACGTGGTCCACAACAATAGTATCCCCTACCGGGGTAGATACATGCACTGGCAACTCAAGACTCCCTCGGGTCGTGCCCAAATGAGGAGCAAAATATGTAGACACATAAGAATAAGTAGAACCGGGATCAAACAATACCGAGGCATCTCCGTGGCAGATTGAAATAATACCTGTAATGACAGCATCAGAAGCAACGGCCTCAGATCGGCCCCGAAAAGCATAGCATCTAGCCTGTCCGCCTGATCGGCCTCCCCCTCGAGAGCGACCCCTAGCCCTCGAGAGCGACCCCTAGCTGTCTGACCCTCACCCCTAGCTGGCGGGGCGGGTGCCGAAGTAGAAGGACCAGATGACGAGGGCTGCCCCCTCTGCTGATAAGATCCAGAAACAAGACGGGGACACTCCCTACGGTGGTGCCCAAACTCTCCGCACTCGTAAGAACTCCCCGGTGCTGGGTACTGAGACTGATAAGGACCTCTGGCGCTGGAGTGACCAGCCGATGAACTAGGCCGAGATGAACCCCGAGCGGATGGGGCCTGTGAAGAACTCTGAGCTGGCATGGCACCGAGAGATGGCTGGCTCGGTGCGAACCCCGATAACCCCGTCTAGGTGACCATCCGCGACGATCCGAGCGACCCGACCGCGAAGACTCGAAAGAGCGACCTCGGCTCTGCCGACTCCGGCCTCCGGTCCGAGTGCCACTAGAACTAGTCGCTCCTCGAGGCCTCTTGGCCTCCTCTCACCCCGCTCTGCGACGATCCGTCTCTATGTCGCGAGCAATATCCACCAGCATCCTCAAATGTATGACTCAAAACCCTCTCCCGAGTCATCGAATACGAATGGGATAAATGAGGCCGTCCACGAAGCCGCCCAATCCTCTCTCCGTCGGAATGAACCAACCACGGTGCATATCCGGACAACTCTGTAAACCTGATCTCATACTCTGACACTGACATGTCCCCCTGACGGAGACCCTCAAACTGCCTACGCATCTCCTCTCTTTGAGATCGAGGCACCCGTTTTTCCAAAAACATAGTGGAGAACTCCGGCCATGATAGTGGTGCTGCCCCCCGCCGGCCTGCGGCGCTCATAAGCCTCCCACCAAGCGAAGCCTGGCCCCTGAAACTGAAAGGTAGTGAAAGATACCCCATTGGACTCCAATATCCCCGCCGTACGAAGCATCCGACGACACTTATCCGGAAAACCTCGGGCGTCCTCGCCCGAGCACTAGTGAACACCGGAGGAGATAACCTTGGTGAATCTCTCAAGACGACGCCGCTCATCGTCCGTCGTAGCCGGGACCCTGTCCCCCGAATCCGATCCGTCGGGTCGAACCGGAACCACGAGTCGAACCGGAGGAGCCTCCGGTGTCCGTAAGCCCCGCACCGCCGGCTCCGGAGTGCGTATCGCGGGGGTCCGATGACCATCCTCGATCCCCGATGCACTCGCCGCAGTAGTAATCGAAACCGCCCGTGCTAGGCCGGTGCGGATCGCTAGTATCCGAGCCGTGGTCTCCCGTAGACCCGAATAACTATGGGCACGACTGGTGCTCGATCCGGTGCCGCTCGGCACCTCCGCAATCGGGGCTATGGGTCGGCTCGGCACCGCTCGGCCGCCCTAACTCCGCCACGACCACGACCGCGTCCACGGCCTCTAGCAGGTGGTAGTGGTGGTCGTCCTCCACGTCCGGATAATCGGGTTCTCGCCATCTGTGAGAGAATAGAATGTCAAAGTTCGGATCAAGTCAAAAGTAATCGCACGACAAGAATTCCAAGAATTGAAACTTTTCCTAAAAAGTTTTGCAGCCTCCCGAGGATAAGTACAGGCGTCCCCGCACCGATCCACGAGACTCTACCAACCGGCTCATGACTCGCGAGACCTGTTAACCTAGGCTTTGATACCAACTTGTCACGACCCAAACCCCGGTCGTGATGGCGCCCAACACAATGCTAGGCAAGCCCGACCATATTATCCCTTAAAACCAGCCAGTTATTAATCAAATTAAACTTAAACAGTAAATGATCATATCAGGTGATAACCGAAACGTAAAACATACAAAATACGGTCCCAAACATATCGTGGTGTCACGAGACCGAGCCTCTACAGAATAGCATCCTAATACAATCAAGTCTAGGCAAATAGGAAATCAACAAGATGATAAGGAAGGAGAAACAAGCTCTGCGGACGCTGGCAGCTACCTCGTAATCTCCGCAAGAGTAGACGAAGATCAGCAGCTACAATATCTCAACTGCTCTCGGGCACCTGTGGATCTGCACAGAAAGTGCAGGGGAGTGGGGTGAGTATATTTCAACTCAGTGAGTAACAATAATAAATAATAACTGAAGGTAAGAAATCCTGTGCTATCACTTAGCAGTTCTAAGGCAACCCTCACAGGTACGTCATCACTATAGTAAGTACTCTAATCTCCAGTCCACATATATCTCTACAAGATCCCACACTGATCAAACCCTCACTCGTACCCCTACGGTGTACGGCCATCTCAACATATAAAGACACATACCTACGTCTATAATGTATAAGTATTTAAGTAGATAATAGGATATGATTAAGTATAATGCTGCGGCGTGCAGCCCGCTCCAATACATATACCGTTGCGGCGCGCAGCCCGCTCCATTTAACGTCGACGGCGCTCACTGGGGGTGTATACAGACTTCGGAGGGGCTCCCTAGGGCCCAAGCACTATAATACTGCGGCGTGCAGCCCGATCCACACATGTATTACTGCGGCGTGCAGTCCGATCCAATATTTATATGTATATATATTTATACTGCTGCGGCGCGCAGCCCGATCCCATAATATACACCAGTGCTCACTGAGAATGTGTGCAGACTCAGACTCCGAAGGGGCTCCTACAACCCAAGCGCAATAATACTGCGGCGTGCAGTCCATATTACATGTATATTACTGCGGCGTGCAGTCCGATCCAATATATATACTGCTGCGGCGTGCGGCCCGATCCAATATAGGTATATATATATAATACCTCATAATGGGTCCTTGACCCTATCCCAATCAATATATGCTTGGCCTCTCAGGCCCAATATAATATATCACAGTGGGTCCTAGACCCTGTCTCAGTCAATATAGACTTGGCCTTTCAGGCCCACTCAGCTAGAACAGGGAATTCCACCCTAGATAATCTCTCTCAATGTACACATCTAGTACGGGCTCATATTATGCTATACAGCTAGAGCTACGGCTGAGTGTATGTTTCCAACATGATATAAGGGTCACCTAGCTCTATAGGTTCCCTAATGCTCTACAGATCGGCACAAGGCCCCAAACATGGCCATTAGCCCAATTGTACAGTTATAATCTCAGTAACAGTCATTCAACACAGTATTCTATTAGCCGGGAAGGACTAAGTCCGAACTCCCAATCACAATGTCACCACGCCCGTCATGGAACACGTGTCTCAACTCAATATAGCACCGTGAAGTGCTAGTACGGGGTTTCAAACCCTCAGTACATTGTTTACTACCACCACTCATCTCGAACCGGTAGAAGCTTCAATCCGCCTTGCGCTTGCCTCGCAAATCAATCTCCTCGGTTGCCAAATCTGCTCAAAATCATAGAGAATGCATCAATATATGCTAATTTCACGAAATTCATTCGAAATAACCCAAATCATATCAAAACCCACAAGTTGTCAAAATCCGACTTTTGGTACACTTGTCAAAAAATTATAAAAGTTACATATTCGGAATCCCCATCTCGATACGAGTCTAGGCATATAAAATTTACCAAAATCGGACTCCATTTGCCCACTCAAATCAGTGTTTTTCTTTAATTTAGGCCTAGGGCTCAAACCCACCTTTAATCTTCCATTTACAGAGGGATTTAACCAAGGATTTCATGTTAAAATGATGTAATTAAGCCACAAAACTTACCTCCGATGAATCCCTAATGAATTACCAGCAATTCCCGTGAGTTTCTCTCTCTAGAACTCAAAAATGGCGTTTTGGGTTAATGAACACGTAGCCCCCTCTGTTTTGTGATTAAATTCTCTGCCAGACCCATTTGCTCTACGCGATCGCGACTCTACTCACGCGATCGCGATGTTCAAACATTTCGCCCTCACGCGATCGCAATTCTCCTCATGTGATCGCGATGTACAACCATCCGGCCTCACGCGATCGCGTCCCCATTCCTGCGATCGCGTAGCACATTTTTCCCTGGACCCCATTTCTCTTCTACGCGATCGCGTATATGCTCATGCGATCGCGATGACCACCCGGATAACACTACGCGATCGCGTCCGTGCTCCTGCGATCGCCTTGCTTCTGTTCTTGACCTTACGCGATCGCGTGCCTATCTCTGCGATCGCGAAGGGTAAAATTCTGTTGCACTTATGACAACAAACCAGCTGTCTTGTTTGGCCAAGAATGGTCCGTTTGGACCCCCGGATTCATCCCGAGACCCCCGGGACCCCAACGAAAACCACCAAAATACTCCAAAACATGATACGAACTTGTTCCAATCATAAAAACACCACACTAAACATCAAAATCACCATTTCTACACGAATTCAAGCCTAAGTTTCTTCAAAACTTTCAAAACTAACATTCAATCCAAAACCCGATCAAACGATGTCCGAATGACCTGAAAATTTGCGGACACATCCAAAATCACATAACAAAGCTACAGAAATTGTCGGAATTCCATTCCGACCCCCGGATCAAAATATCACCTACCATCCGGATTTCGCTAAAATTCAACCTTCGCCAATTCAAGCCTAAAACTACACCGGACCTCCGAATTCAATTCCGATTGTTCTCCTAAGTCATAAATGATCCCCCGGAACTAGTCGAATCATCAGAATCCGGTTCCGAGCTCTCTAACTACATAGTCAACTTCGGGTTCACTTTCCTTATTCAAGTTTTCTTCAAACATGCTATTTGTTTCATTTCAATTCACTCCTAACTTCCCCGATAGACTCTAACACCTGATATAAAAGCATGAATTATGTAATTACAACATAACGAGGTGGTAATTCCCATAACGACGGGCCGGGTCGTCACAGAACAACACCCAATCGAAAACAATCAAAATATAGCAAAAATCTCGAAACTAGGAAAACCCGAGCCTCGAGCTCACTTCTCGAAAAATTATGAAATTCACATCACCGGATTCCTTATCTCGCCACGAGTTCGTACATACCAAATTTATCAAAATCGGAGTTCCAATGACCCCTCAAATCTCCATTTTAACTCTATTAAGTTTCAAGCCCTAAAACACCATTTTTGCCCATAAATTACTTGAGTTTTCAGCTCTAATCTATGTATTAGCATCATAAAATCGAGTTTTAAGTTCAAGAAACTTACCTCAAGTCGTCCCCCCTTGAATCCCTCTTTAATCTCCACCAAAAAGCTCTCAAAATGATCAACCATGGAGGAAAAATAACCCAAAATCGCGGATATAAATTCACTGCCCAGCATTTTTAGAAAACTGTTCACACGTGTTGTACTGTTCATGCGCGCGGTACAGTTCACGTGCGAGGTACTGTTCATGCGCTTTAAAAAAAAATCAGCAACTACCCAATAAATTGCAGCAGTTTTTGTTTCACTAAAATGGCTCTAACTATGTCATACGAACTCGGAATTAGACGATTCTTATTTCTATGAGTCACAAATAATAATACGAACGCAACCCTTTAATTGAAACTCAATTCCGAGTTATTTGCCCAGTTCAATACCCATTTTGCTCTTTAAACAATAAACTCATGTTTCGCGTCAAAAACTCAATCGCGACTTGATGAAATTAGACCAAAATTTCTAGATCAGTCCTATAATTCATTATCAAAATTTCGGAAGTCTCGAAATCAAATTTGGATCTCTAGAACTAAAAATGAACCTTTAGATCATTACATGTTTATGCTCAAAACGGCAAAAATATTCCAAAAAATCTTCCAAAACTTATCCGAGCCTCATGGGACCCCGACCAAACATGCCAACATAGTTCATTACATTATTCAAACCTGTTCCAATCATCAAAACACTTCAAACAACATTAAATCACCCAAAACTCATCGAATTCAAGCCTAATTTTCTAAAAACTTCCGAAATACACTTTCAATCAAAACTCGACCAAACCATGTTCAAATAACCTCAAATCTGCACACATATTCCAAATTACATAACTAAGCTATAGCAACTCTCGAAATTTTATTACGACTCTCGGATCAAAATCTCACCTATCAACAGAAATTCGCCGAAATACTAACTTCGCCAATTCAAGCCTAATTCTACATTAGACCTCCAAAATTACTTCCGGTCACACTCCTAAGTCACAAATCATCACTCGAAACTAACCGAATAGTGGAAATTCAAATCTGATCCCTCTAACCCAATAGTCAACACCCGGATGACTTTTTCAAAATAAGCCTTCCTTAAAGAGACTAAGTGTCTCATTTCTTTCTAAATTCAACATAATTCAACTAGTTCATACAAGACACAGATAATAAGGCATACATAAGAATAAAATAAGGAAAGCGAGGTGGTAACTCATGAGACGACAGGTCAAATTATCACACATAACCATATAAAACCTTTTGGATGAAGATAATCTACGCCTCGCCCCAACCACCAACCTTAGCCCATAAGTAAGTACTGTGACAAAGCGGGGAGAAGGGTAGTGACATTGATCCACAAGAAGCTCAGCAAACTCTTGAACTAGCGGAAGCTAATGTGAAAAAGGCTGAAGGAAGGAGACAAAAAATTGAGGCAAATCTAGCTCTCCGACGAGCTAGAACACGGGTGGAGGCGATCAATCCGATTTCATAACCAAATTTATAATTGGTATATTTTCCTTTTTGCATATAAGTTTATTTAGTTCTATAGTCATTTGATGAAAGAAAAAGTGAGATATTCATTAGTTAAATTAAAATTTTATTATATATACTTGGTTCCAAAGCATGATGATTGGATGTCAAAGAGGTAAACTTGTAGGAATGACTATACTGAAAAAAATGACTCCTTCCCAAAAAAAGAATTAATTTCTACCATTTTAAAAAAATGTTCTTGTGCAACAAACACCAAAAAAGCATTTACTGTCATATTATATGCACATATCCTTTTTTTAAATGTATTTTGTAATATGATTTCTGTGAAAAATTTCTTTTATGTGGAAATTGTATCGAATAGACGTTGTTGTTGTGAGAATTCTTAATTCACGGGTTGTAAGGATGAATTTGTTTACCATAAATAGAAACTAAAGCAAGTATTGGATTCAAAGCTAGTTTAAAGAGTACAAATTGACTTAATATACTCCTGAGTACCAAACCATACTGGCAACATTCCGAGTAACTCCTTAACCTGGAGTTCCACCTGAAGAAACAAGCGACACGGTAACTGTCAAATCTTCTACTGCTGCATGGTCAATTGTATGAAACGATAGACTTACCAACTGATCGTTATAAAATGGTGATTTTATCGCATCAAGTACGTTATTAGAGAAAAAACTATTAGTATATTATTTATGTGGTAATAAGTTGATGTAAATAACTTAAACTCTTTGTAATAAGCTGAGGAAAAATTGAGTGTCCATAAGCAGGATGTCCAAATATTCGTTACAATTGCAAAAATGACACAAGATAGCTACTCTAAAGGGTGGTTGTTCATAAATTAGCCAAAGTATCCAAAATTTAAATTTTCAGGCTAATTTCCGGATAAAATATCCGGAAATTAACTTGAACTAATTATTTTTAATTCAAATTTTTAGTGAAAAATAAATACAGGCTAACCCCTAAATAGTAGCCCTAAAAATAGTCATTTGTGTACTTCTGCGGTTACCGATTCCAAAAAGACTTTCTAAAGTCCATGGGCAAGCCAATTGTAGTTAAAAAGAAAATAATATTATATAACCGCTTTTAAAATAAGAATTAAAAGTATATTTTATATATATATATATATATATATATATATATATATATATATATATATATATATATATATATATATTATATAAATTTTATACATCTTCTCAATTATCGAATAAAAATTATTTTAAATGCGGCTAAATGTGAAAGACCTTATGTTAAATGGGCAGAAAAATGTCAAATAACCCGTTAAGGCGTTAGTGGACAAAACCCAAAAACATAAAACGACAAAACAAGGCGCTTGGTGATGTGC
The DNA here is from genome assembly GCA_032618575.1 of Nicotiana noctiflora. Taxonomy (NCBI): domain Eukaryota; kingdom Viridiplantae; phylum Streptophyta; class Magnoliopsida; order Solanales; family Solanaceae; genus Nicotiana; species Nicotiana noctiflora. The sequence continues at coordinate 338,924 of JASVEL010013127.1, forward strand.
GTGACTGCTGAGTGAAATGTCACCGGTTTGTCGCGCTATATAACCTCCTCCACGCGGGAATCTCACTTTCAAAGAGGCCAATTGCCGCCACGTATCACACCTTCCACCTTCTTCTGCCACGTTATGGCTCCACCCCTCGTAACGACTCGGTTTTCTCTTTTTCTCTTTTGTCCTCTTTCACAATTTCTTTTTTCTTTTCCTTGGCTTTGCATCTAATACTCTCTCTTAAAATCATTCGTTGTATTAATTTTTGATTTTGGTTAAATTGATTTTGATCGTGCTCAGTAAAGAGAAGGTTTTAGTATAGCATTATTAATAATTTTAATATCATGGAAGTACCAGTAGGGTTCTTGGCTAAGCTTTGGAGCTTTATATCATTTCTTCCTTTCTTCTTTGTTCTTCCTCCTTGGCCTTCTCAAGGTGTACTATAGTATTTCTTTATCAACCCCTTTTCTTTATATATCTGTTTTTCAACCCCTAAATTTTTGCATGATCATGTAATAAAGTATCTCAGACACCCTCGGTTTGAACAATTGTAAGACATAGTTATACTAAATTTGTACATGTCACAAAGTAGTAGTTAGTAGAGTGTACTAAATTTGTAGATATTACAAAGTAGTAATATGTGCAGTATATTTTGCACAGAGGTGAATCAAAGATTTGAACTTGTGTGGTACTTATGAATATAAATATTTTGAGGCCATTGCCACTTACTCAAAGTTACTGTCTTGTTTGTTTTGGTAATCTTGACACACTTTTAAAGTTGGAGTAATCTATTGGCTGAATAGAGCTTTTGGCTAAGTAAAATGAGACAGAGAGAATATTTGTAAGAGAACAGTAAATAGTTGGCGTTAAATGTTGTTCTGGATATTGACAAGTTTGATATTTGTCTGGACAGGATTAATAATTGGTCCCATTGTCACAATTATAATAGAAGTTGGGAATTCAGCAGTTGTAATTGGACTATGGCCAGCACATTTTATCTAGACCTACTACTGTGTGACAAAGTATGTGTTTTCTTGCTATTAATCTTTTTCTAGTATTGGTTATTACAATACAGAATGCAACACCTTGGAGCAATGGTCAATAGGTCACGGGTTTGAATCTTGCATCAGCATAGGCTGCCTATATCACTCCCTCTTGGGTGTGGCTAGACACACCGTGTTGCCCTTTAGAATGCAACATATTGTGTATGTATCTGACATAGTATTCTGTTGTTTGTTTTGTGCCATTTGTTTTCACATTTCAGAACGAAAAGCTTGGATGGGTTTTGAAGATTGCACTATTGGTTTCATTGCCAGTTCCTCTGATACTTTGGCCCATAATAGCCATTATTGGGAGTCTTCTAGGTGGGATAGGGTACGGTTTTTTCGCTCCATTGATTGCAACTTTTGAGGCTATTGGAGAAAATATCACATTGAAGATCTTCCACTGCTTTGTGGTGAGTCTCAGCATTTACTCAAACTCTGTTTTCTGTTTGTATGATAGTATTAACTAATACTATTAAGTAGATGAAATTTAATCTCCCATTGTTGGACAAGACATCGATCCTTGTAGTTGAGGTGCTACTATAATTTCATTTTTTGAGCTTTAGTTTGCTGGTTTCAGTGTTAGAGTGCTCATGTAAAAAGATTCAAACATTTCTAGCTCTTCAATAGAACAATATGTGCATGAAATCTACTGATTAAAATGAACATATATGTACATTGTGTGTGTGTGTGTGTAATTTATAAGCCAGAGAGTATGGTCATTTTACTATGAACAATCCTGCTCGTTTTTTCTGTTTGTTATGATGTAATTGTGAATTTTACATGCCAATGACGATATTTGATAATATTGTTAGGTTGATTGTATTTACGCTGAATGTTTCTGCAAGTTCCTTTTGTTCGTTCAACTAGAATCGTGTATTTTACTGCTGAAGATTATAGTTGATTAAATTATGAGGATGGTTGTATGTCCACTCTTAAAGGGAGCTGCACAGTAGTACGGGATTTTACAGACTTTTGCTTCCACTCATACTTCTCTTACATGGACGAGCTTTCTGAGGAAATAGATCCAGGCGAGAAACCAATGGAAGTGAAGTGAGTGATATCCGAATTCTCTTTTCCATAGCATTGTCCAGAGACTATGAATTACAGTGTACAATATTTTCTTTTTTGTGTTGTGTCATAGGTTGTCAAAGCTGCCGAGTTGCGTTTTGGTTTCTCTACTTGCAATTCCAGTGGATGTGCCCTTTATTACAGCTCTTGCTCTTTGGAAGAGCCCGTTCATGCTGTTTAGGGGTTGGAAGAGGCTACTAGAGGACTTAATTGGAAGGGAAGGCCCATTTCTAGAGTAGGTTTGTGTTCCTTTTGCTGCTCTAGCAATCATTTTGTGGCCTTTAGCTGTTGCTGGATCAGTGGTGGCATCCTTCTTTTCAAGTTTTGCTCTTGCGCTTTACAGCGGGGTCGTGGTCCATCGGGTCTGTTTCCTCTTCCCTTCTGTTTCTAATTTCTTCCATTTTAACAGATTATTGTATGTGCCGGCTTCACAAGTTTGAGAGCACTAGTTTAGCACGTTGTTTGATTCTTATTGAAGTGACATGAGTTTTGCTAGGAAGACTCATTTCGCATGGGACTTGCATACATCTTAGCAGCCGTTTCCATATTTGACGAGTACACAAACGACCTACTTGACATGAGGGAAGGGTCATGCTTCACGAGGTATTGCCTGTATACTATTGCTGATCACTTTTAGTTCATTACGTTATGGTTTGAAAGAAACCAACCCATTAATCCATGGTATAAAATATTCCCTCTGGTTCAATTTATGTGGCAACATTACTATTTGGGGATCCGACGAGGTTGTTCTTTGACCATATTGTTCTTAAATATTTTACAAATATTTTGAATTATAAATTATTACGTATAACTTCTTATAATACTTTTTATGTAGTTTCTAAATATGTAAATGTTATTTTAAAAAACTTGAAGAATTTGTGTCTAAAATACAAAATTAAGAACTTTGACCTCGTACTGCGAATCGTGCCGCATAAAGTGGAACGGAGGGAGTAACTTACTGATGCCATCAATGATGTTGATTGTCTGATTCTTTCCGGCAGCCAGGCCTCAATATCGAAGAAATATGAGCTCCTCCGGAGGCCTTGAGAGTAAGAACTCAATTGAGCAGAAGATTGAAAAAGAAGGATCACGCAGCTTGAAGCTTATTTCGCATGGATCAAAAACCCTGAAACAGACAATTCAACAATATACGCCGATGCAGGTATAAAAAGGCATATGTAAAAATCACTCGCGGCTTAATTTTTTTTCATTTTCTTGAACCTAAATCGTAAGTATGTGGTAGGTATGGGGTTGGCTCTTTAAATCCTGTGAGGTTAACGGCAGAATACTCCTACGTGAAGGCTTGATAGATGTCAAAGATATTGAGGAATGTATCGTCAAGGGGGACTGTAAGAAGCTAGGCATCAAATTACCTGCTTGGTCGATTCTACAGTGTCTGCTTATATCTGCAAAATCCGACTCGCCAGGCCTGCTAATATGTATGTCTTTTCCCGGGCTTGCCTTTTGTCTTACTCTTTCACTTATGCATTACTTTTAAAGAAGAAATTATGTCTTTTATGCTATATACAGCTGATGAGGTGGAATTGACAAAATATAACTGGCCAAAGGATAAAGTTTTCGAGTGGTTTCTTGGACCGCTCTTAGTCATGAAGGAGCAAATAAAGAAACTACAATTGCGAGAAGATGAAGAAATTAGCCTGAGGACGTTGGTAATGGGGTGCAAAAATGAAAGACCAGAGGGATGGGATAACACTGGATTTCCATCCACTGATACTGTGAGGAGAGCACAATTGCAAGCTGTAATTAGGAGGTAAGTCTATAATTATGAAACGGCTTTATGAACCTGTTATATTTTGCCAACTATAATGTTATTACTTCCGCTTCAGCTCTCCAATGTGCATTCCAGGCAGAGACCATAGTGTCTGTTTGCATGTCTAACATATACAAACTAACCTATTTAACTTCCTAATAATCTTGTCTTTTTTCGAAGGGGGCCTTGGCGTAACTGGCAGGAGGTCAGGGGCTCGAGTTGTGGAAACAAACTCTTGCGGAGAAAGGCAGAGTACGATAGACCCTTGAAGTCTGGCCCTTCCCCAAACCCCGCGCATAGCGAGAGCTTAGTCACCGAGCTTAGTCACCCGCCCAACCACATATCTTACAATCGTTCACACTGTCCTCATGCGAGAATCACTCACACTGTTCTCTTAATTGAAATTTTCTTGCAATTCCAATATTATCTTGAAATTAGAGGGAGAAGTGAACTATTTTTATATAAATAGGTTGCAGGGTATTGTTGGTTCATTATCCCGGATACCAACATTCAGAAGACGCTTCAAGAATTTGGTGAAGGTGTTGTATTTGGAAGCAATCCAGATGGGTCTTGTGGCTGATAATGATGGTGGAAGCTCAAAAGCGAAATAGCAACACGCGCCAACCCTTAAAGGGGGACAGGAGAAATAAAGACGAGAGGGAAGAAAATGGGGAAAGCAGTCGAGATGGTGATAGTATTGTGTGACTATAAGTAGATTAGGTCCATGTAATTTGTGTAGATAAGCATGTAGTAATCAGCTTTAATTGTGTACATTTTGGGTATTGAGTAAGCTTCTTTTTTGTATTAGCTTCTCTTTCTGGTGTAGAAAACATAGTAAAAGCAGTTTCACTATATATTGTGGTTTAGCTTCTCCTGTAGGATCCTAAAATTGTTTATAACTTGATATAAGTATTACTGAACAAATTAGCTCAAAACCTGTATTTATTTCCTCAAGGGTAATTTGGACTTGATATAAACACACAAAAATAAAGAAGGAAAAGGATGTCGTAAATACGGCTATCCGTGACCTCCAGAAACACTTAGAATAAATTATAAAGGTATGTTGGAAGTAGGGGTAGAAAAATGGTTAAAAGAAAACAGTTAATTATGTGAGATTATTAATTAGCAGTCATAGTAGAGATTAAGACGTAATTATGCAATTAATCTAGAGTTAGAGTTTAAGGAAGTTGTGACGACCCAAAGGGTCATCACTTGTTTTCTTAATCATTTCGAGCTTCTAAGGCCTTGAAAACCTCATTTATAGTTGCCTCGATTTGCGTTTTACGTTGAAATATATGAATTATGTGAAAAATTTGAAGAATTTTGATATTAATATTGATATGGTTGACTATGGTCAATATTTTTGATAAAAGGACCCGGACCTATGATTTGATGGTCTCAAAAAATCCGTAGAAAAATATGGAGCTCAGGCGTATTCCCGAAATCAAAATCCGAGTTCTAGAACCCCGGTAAAAGAATTTTTCTATTAAATTATTTTCTAAAAATATTTAAGGAAAATGAAACTGAAATTTGATCAAAAGGTAATGGTATCGGGCTCGTATTTTGGTTCCGACGCCCGGTACAGGTCATATATGTTGGGCATGCGCTTCCTGTAAAGTTTGGTTGAAAACGGACGTCGTTTGACGTGTTTCAGCCTTAAATTGGAAAATTTGGAAGTTATGAAATTTTAAAATATTTCTTGAGTTTTAAGGTTCAATTCATTGATTTTGATGTTATTTTGGCGATTTGATCGCTCGAGCATGTTCGTATAATATTTTTGAGTCAGTGTACAATTTGGTTTGGAGCTCCGAGGGCTCGGATGAGTTTCGGATAGGTAACGGGATGTTTGGACTTAGAAAATCTAGTATTTTTGGTGTCTACTAGTATTTGATACGTTACTCTATGTGATCGCATAGAAGCCCCTGCGATCGCATAGAATAAATTTTTGTTGCCCATTTTTGTCCTATGCGATCGCAATTTTATCCTTGCGATCGCATAGCTTTGTCTGTTCCTTCTATGCGATCGCACGGCTTCTTTCGCGATCGCATATAGTAAATGTTGAGGCCCAGAAAACCTTCTATGCGATCGCATCCCAAGCCGTGCGATCGCATAGAGCAAAGTTCAGCCCACCTCATTTTTCTTATATGCGATCGCATTACTTCCCATGCGATCGCATAGAGCAAATTTTAGCCCCCCTTATTTTCTTCTATGGGATCGCATTCCAGTCCCTGCGATCGCATAGAACAATTTTTCGCCCAGTGATTTTAATACCAGAAACAGAAACATAACGGGATTTTTATCCCCTTCTCAAAGCTCTCTCTTCTCCAACACCATTTCTTGGCGATTCTTGTGCGATTTTCATCAAACTTGTTGGGTAAGTAATTCTTAACTCGTTTTCTTCATATTTCATCAATATTATTCAACTTCTTAGGCCTAAACATGTGTAAATGGATAGAAAAATTAGAGAAAATGAGTATAGTTAGGTTTTTCAAAGAATTTGCGATCTAGACCTCGTTTCGGGGTCGAACTTAAGAACAAATTATATATTTGAACTCGTGAAAGGATGTGTGAATTTATTTTGGTTCTAACCTCGTGTTTTGATCATGTGGGCCCGGGTCAATTTTTACTATTCCGAGCAGAATGTTGTGAAAATTATATTTGGCCATATGAACTAGTTTGTTAAGTAGTATTGCTGATATTAAATCAACTGTGTATAGATACGATTGAATTGGAGCCAAATTCGAAAGGAAAAGACATTGCTACGGATTGAATTGATCGTAAACTTTCCAGGTAAGTGTTTGATCTATCCTAGCTTGAGGGAATATGAGTTGAGTTTATATACTAATTGTTATGTGTGGAGTGTCAGTATAGCATGGTGACGAGTATCTATACGTTAGGGGTCGAGCATGACCGTGAGTCTTTAAATGGATTAAATTCCTATTAATCTTATGTGATTGTATGAGAGGAATTATTATTGGTTTCATGCCGGAAATATATATATATATATATATATAATATTGATTAAAGATTATTGGTGTCACACCAGTAACATACATATTTTGTTGATTAATTATTATTTATTGGTTTTATACCGGTAACATAAATGTTGTCAAATTATAGAATTATTGGTTTTATACCGGTATTATAAATGTTGTTGAAATTGAAAAATTATTGGTTTTATATCGGTAAAATATACATATAATAAAATGGGATTATGTGGCACGCCGACCACCTATATATAATAAAATGGAATCGTGTGGCACACCGACCACCTATATATATAACGAAATGGGACCGTGTGGCACGCCGACCACTTGTACATTAAAAAATGGGATCATGTGGCACGCCGACCACAAAGTTATATGATTGTTGGCATTGGCCATAGATGCAGGTAGCCTATTTATTAAATTGGGAGCGAGAGGTACGCCTACCACAAGATACGAAAGGAAAATGAATCGAGACAAGAAAGTGAATTTTATTCCATTGTTCATATTATTTCTGATAATATATATTTTTGGTTGCTACTCCAGAGCATGTTCTTTTCCTTATAAAGGTTCAACAATGTTTCCTGCTATTTTGTCGTATATGTACATATTTTTAACTCCACAGGTTTATGTGGGTGTCTGGTCCTAGCCTTGTCACTACTTTGCCGGGATAGGCCAGGCACTTACCAGCTCATGGTGTCGATTGTGCTGATATTACACTCTGCGCTCTTTTGTGTAGATACAGGTTTCGGACAACAGCAGCGACAATAGTGCAATTGTTGATATTCCGGTCACCGAGACTTCGATGTAGTCTTGCAGGCATTCACAAGACCCATTGTCTCCTCTATCTTTACTTGTCAGTCTATTATCTCATTTATTCGAGATAAACAGTTTATATTCTTTCAGACGGTTATGTGTATTATTCTTAGAAGTTCGTGAGTATTGTGACACCAATTCTCGGGTAGTGTATCATGTTTGGGTTTCTGTATCGTATCTAATGTAATTTTCTAAATCTTCCGCTAAATTTATTTATTCCGCTGTAATTACAGAATTTTATTTAAAGTTTTAAAAAGAGAGTTGTAACCAATGAAAATGTAAGTAAGAGTTGGCTTGCCTAGCTTCCATTAGTAGGCGCCATCATGACTCGCGATGGTGGGAAATCCGGGTCGTGACAAGTTGGTATCAGAGCTCTAGGTTGCACAGGTCTCACAACTCACGAACTACCTTAGTAGGGTCTGAGGGATCGGTACGGAGACGTCTGTATTTATCCCCCAGAGGCTACAGAGTTAGGAACATTTCACCTTTATTCTTTCGTGTCGACTTTGAACCTTCAAATGCTAATTGAATTTCTACTCTATTCTTTCGCAGACGGCAAGAACACGCGCTTCCTTATCTACTGACTAGCAGCCCGAGGCCCCAGCAGCAGTAGCTCCCGCTAGGGGAAGAGATCGAGGTCGAGGTCGTCCTAGAGGCCGAGGTAAGGGCAGGGCTCAGCCCCGAGAACATTGGCACCAGTCGCAGAACCTCGGGTTCATATCTAGGAGGAGGTTCCAGCCCCAGCAGTCCTAGTGGGCCCAGCTCAGGTCCCAGGAGGGGTTAGGTTTACCCCGGATCTTCAGGATACGCTAGTCCGAATAGCAAGCTTTATAGACACTGTCACTAGAGCAGGTTTGCTACCAGTAGCACCAGCCACTTCTCAGGCTGGAGGAGGTAATCAGACTCCTGCTATGCGTACTTCAGAGTAAGTAATTCCCCAAGCTCGGGTTCCTGTGATTCAGTCAGCTGACGCAGTTCAGCCTGGCATAGAGACTCAGGCTAGTGATGGTGCAGCTATGTTTGCTGATGTTTTATGGAGATTGGAAAGGTTTACTAAGCTATTCACTACCCCATATAGTAGCACTCCTTCAGAGGATCCCCATGACTTTCTATATAGCTGCCACGAGGTTCTCCGTACTATGGGTATTATGGAGACTAATGGTGTTGATTTTGCCACTTTTTGGTTATCTGGATCCGCCAAGACTTGGTGGAGAGTTTATTGTCTATCTAGGCCAGCAGGATCATCATTTTTGACTTGGGGCCAATTTTCATAATTGTTTTTGGAAAAGTTCCTTCCAGCAACTAAAAGGGAGGCTTTGTGCAGGCAATTTGAGCGTCTTTATCAAGGTTCTATGTCTGTCACACAGTACGAGACTAGGTTCATTGACCTGGCTCGCCATGCCATTGTCATACTTCCCACATATAGAGAAAAGGGTGAGAAGATTTATTGATGGCTTGAGTCAGCCAATCCGCCTGCAGATGGCTATGGGAGCAGGGACTGAAATCACTTTTCAGGGGGCGGACAACGAGCCCGCCGGATCGAGATGACTCTGTCTCAGGGAGCAGGTCATGGGTCGGATAAGAGGCCCCGTAGTTTAGGCAGATTCAGTGGTACCTCGTCTGGAGGTAGAGATTCTCATGGTAGAGGCCATCCTCCTAGGCCTTATCAGTCAGCTCTTCAGGTTTCTCACGGTGCTTCCAGTGGTCGTGATCCTTAGCCACACTATTCTGATCAGCAGCCTATCAGTGCACCACCACTTCGTTATTCTCAGCAGCCGATGGCTTGTTACACGTGTGGCGACCTTAGGCACATTGCTAGGTATTGCCCTCGAGCTTCTGACAGCCCTCAGCAGCAGGGTCCTTACCTCAAGATCTAGACAACAGGCGATCCACAGCCCGCCAGCCAGCTAGAGGCGGAGGTAGGGACCATAGAGGTGGAGGTAGGGACTGTAGAGGTGGAGCTCAGACCGGCAGAGGCAGGGGACAGCCAGTGATGGATTGTCCTAGAGATATAGTTCAGGGAAGTGGGGCCCAGCCCCGACGTTATGCACTTCCTGCTAGACCAGAGGCCGAGTCCTCAGATGTTGTTATTACAGGTATTATTTTGGTTTGTGATAGAGAGGCATCATCATTATTTAACCCTGGGTCTACGTATTCGCACGTGTCTTCCTATTTTGCACCATACTTGGTTCAGCCTAGCGATCCACCGGGTGTTCCTATTCATGTGTCTACACCAGTAGGCGATTCTATTGTGGTTGATCGAGTTCATCGGTCATGTATTATAGTGATTGAGGGTCTTTAGACCCGTGCTGATTTATTGCTCTAAAATATGGTGAACTTCGATATTATATTAGGTATGGACTGATTATCTCCATATCATGCTATCTTGGATTGCCATGCCAAGACTATGACCTTAGCTTTGCCGAATTTTCCTCATATATAGTGGAAAGGAATTTCTGGTCATATTGGCCGCAATGTTATTTCGTATGTTAAGGCTTGGCGTATGGTTGAAAAGGGGTATTTGGCTTATTTAGCTTATGTCCGTGATTCCAGTGCTGAGGTTCGTTCTATTGACTCTGTACCTGTGGTCCACGAATTTCCTGAAGTGTTTCCTTCAGACCTGTCGGGTATGCCACCCGACAGGATATTGATTTTTGCATTGACTTGGCTCCAGACACTCAGCCCATTTTCATTCCCCCATATCGCATGGCTCCGCCAGAGTTAAAAGAATTGAAGGAGCAGTTGCAGGATTTATTTGAAAAGAGTTTCATTAGACCTAGTGGTTTGCCGTGGGGTGCGCTAGTATTATTTGTAAAGAAGAAAGATGGTTCGATAAGAATGTGCATTGATTATCGGCAGTTGAACAAGGTGACTATCAAAAATAAATATCCACTCCCGTGAATTGATGATTTATTTGATCAGCTTCAGGGTGCCAAGGTTTTATCGAAGATAGACTTGAGATTTGGCTATCATCAGCTGAAGATTAGGGCATCTGATGTCCTTAAGACAACATTCCGCACTCGGTACAAACATTATGAATTCCTAGTCATGTCTTTTGGGTTGACAAATGCCTAGTAGCTTTTATGGAATTGATGAATCGAGTGTTCCGGCCTTATTTAGACTTGTTTGTAATAGTCTTCACTGATGACATATTAATATACTCCTACAGTTAGGAGGAGCATGCGCAACATCTCAGAGTGGCTCTACAGACTCTGAAAAATAGCCAACTATATGCAAAATTTTCAAAGTGTGAATTTTGGCTAAGTTCAGTTGCATTCCTGGGTCATATTGTGACGGCAACAGGTATTCAGTTTGATCCAAAAAAGATTGAGGCAGTCAATAACTAGCCTAGACCAACATCAGCCACAGAGATTCAGAGTTTCTTGGGATTAGCGGGTTATTATCGGCGATTCGTTGAGGGGTTTTCATCTATTGCAACCCCACTAATCAGATTAACACAGAAAGGTGTTCAGTTCGAATGGTTAGATGAATGTGAGGCGAGCTTCCAGAAACTCAAGACAGCCTTGACCACAACACTAGTATTGGTTTTACCCATAGGTATGGGACCTTATACTATTTATTGAGATGTTTCCCGTATTGGGCTCGATGCAGTATTGATGCAGGATGGCAAGGTTATTGCCTATGCTTCAAGGCAATTGAAGATTCATGAAAAGAGCTATCCAGTTCATGATCTGCAATTGGCGATGATTGTTCACGCGTTGAAGATCTGGAGACATTATTTGTATGGAGTGTCATGTGAAGTATATACCGATCATAAGAGTCTTCAATACCTGTTTAAATAGAAGGAGTTGAATTTGAGGCAAAGAAGGTGGCTAGAATTGCTGAAAGATTATGATGTCACCATTTTATATCATCCATGAAAAGCAAACGTGGTGGCCGACGCTTTGAGTAGGAAGTCAGCCAGTATGGGCAGTCTTGCTTATATTCCAGTCAATCACAGGCCGCTTGCTTTGGATGTTCAGTCTTTAGCCAACCGATTTGTGATGTTGGATATTTTTGAGCCTAGTCAAGTGCTAGATTGCATGGTCGCTCGCTCTTCATTATTGGAGCGTATCCGCGATTGGCAAATTGATGATGCTCATTTATGTGTCCTTAAAGACACGGTTCAGCGAGGAGGTGCCAAGCAGTTCACCTTAGATGCTGATGGAGTTTTGAGATTGCAAGGGCAAATTTATGTGCCGAATGTCGATTGAATTCGAGAATTGATTCTAGAGGAAGCTCACAGTTCGCAGTATTCTATTCATCGAGACGCAGTAAAATGTATCAGGATCTGTGACAACATTATTGGTGGCATAGAATGAAAAAGGATGTTGTGGCATATGTGTCACAGTGTTTGAATTATCAATAGGTTAAATTTGAGCATCAGAGACCTAGTGGTTTATTTCAGAGAATTGAGCTTCCTGAATGGAAGTGGGAGCGGATCACTATGGACTTCATTTCTGGTCTTCCGATGACTCGGAAGAAGTTTGATGTTGTTCGGGTTATTGTTGATAGGCTGACCAAGTCAGCTCATTTTATTCCGGTTGCCACTACCTATTCGTCCGAGAGATTAGCTGGGATTTATATTAGGGAGATTGTTCGCCTTTATGGTGTGCATATCTCTATCATTTCAGATCAAGGTACGTAGTTTACCTCACATTTCTTGAAGGCGGTTCAATGAGAGCTGGGCACCTAAGTCCAACTAAGTACATGCTTTCATCCCCAGACGGACGGTCAGTTCGAAAGGACTATTCCGATATTGGAGGATATGCTACGAGCGTGCGTTATTGATTTTGGAGGTTCGTGGGATCAAGTCCTGCCTTTGTCAGAGTTTGCCTATAATAATACCTATCAATCAAGCATTCATATGTCTCCTTATGAAGCCTTGTATGGCAGGCGGTGTCGTTCTCCGGTTGGATGGTTTGAACCGGGAGAAGCTCGGTTGTTGGGTACGGATCTAGTTCAGGAGGCCTTAGATAAAGTCAAGATCATTCAAGATAGGCTTCGTACCGCTCATTCCAGGAAAAAGAGCTATGTAGATCACAAGGTTCGAGATATAGCATTCATGGTTGTGGAGCGAGTATTGCCCCGAGTGTCGCCTGTGAAGGGCGTGATGAGATTTGGAAAGAAGGGCAAACTTAGCCCTAGGATTATTGGCCCATTCGAGATTCTTGATCGTGTGGGAGAGGTGTCTTATAAGCTTGCCTTGCCACCTAGCTTGTCAGCTGTGCATCCAGCATTTCATGTATGCATGCTCCGAAAATATCACGGCGATCCATCACACGTGTTAGATTTTAGCACTGTCCAATTGGACAAAGCTCTATCTTATGAGGAAGAGCCGATAGCTATTCTAGACCGGCAGGTTCGATAGTTGAGGTCGAAGAGTTTTCCTTCTATGCGTGTTTAGTGGAGAGGTTAGCCTCCTGAGGCATCGACCTGGGAATCCGAGTCTGACATGCGGAGCCGATATCCTCATCTATTCCATGACTCAGGTACTTCTTTCGTTTGTCCGTTCGAGGACGAACGGTTGTTTTAGAGGTGGAGAATGTGACGACCCAAAGGGTCATCACTTGTTTTCTTAATCATTTCGAGCTTCTGAGACCTTGAAAAACCTCATTTATAGTCGACTCGATTTGCGTGCGTAGTCCAGGCGCGAAGCAGGAAAATATTTATGTTCAAATATATGAATTATGTGAAACATTTGAAGAATTTTGATATTAATATTGATATGGTTGACTTTGGTCAACATTTTATGGTAAACGGATCCGGACGTGTGATTTGACGGTCTTAGAAAATCCGTAGAAAAATATGGAACTCGGGCGTATGCCCAAAATCAAAATTCGAGGTCTAGAATCCCGGTAAAAGAATTTTTCTGTTAAATTGTTTTCTGAAAATGTTTAAGGAAATGAACCTGAAATTTGATCAAAAGGTAATGGTATCGGGCTCGTATTTTGGTTTCGATGCCCGGTACAGGTCATATATGTTAGTTAAGTGCTTCTTGTAAAGTATTAAAAACGCACGTCGTTTGACGTGTTTCGGCCTTAAGTATGAAAATTTGGAAGTTATAAAATTTTGAAAGATTTCATGAGTTTCAAGGCTCAATTCATTGATTTTGATGTTATTTTGGGGATTTGATCACGCGAGCAAGTTCGTATGATGTTTTTGAGTCAGTGTACATATTTGGTTTGGAGCACCGAGGGCTTAGGTGAGGTTCAGATAGGTAACGAGATGTTTTGGACTTAGAAAATCTGGTATTTTGGCTGTCGGTTGGTATCTGGTACGTTACTTTATGCGATCGCATAGAAGTCCTTACGATCGCATAGAGTAAATTTTTGTTGCCCATTTTTGTTCTATGCGATCGCAATTATAGCCCTGCGATCGCATAGCTTTGTTTGTTCCTTCTATGCGATCGCACAGCTTCCTTCGCGATCGCATAGAGTAAATGTTGAGGCCAAGAAATCCTTCTATGCGGTCGCATCCCAAGACCTGTGATCGCATAGAGCAAAGTTCAGCCCCCTCATTTTTCTTCTATGCGATCGCATTACTTCCCCTGCGATCGCATAGAGCAAATTTTACCCCCCTTCTTTTCTTCTATGCGGTCGCATTCCAGGCCCTGCGATTGCATAGAGCAATTTTCTGCCGAGTGATTTTAATACCTGAAACAGAAACAGAACGGGATTTTCATCCCCTTCTCAAAACTCTCTCTTCTCCAACACCATTGCTTGGCGATTCTTGGGCGATTTTCATCAAACTTGTTGAGTAAGTGATTCTTAACTCGTTTGCTTCATATTTCATCAATATTATTCAAATTCTTAGGCCTTAATATGTGTAAATGGTAGAAAAATAGAGAAAAAGAGTATAGTTGGGTTTTCAAAGAATTTGCGATCTAGACATCATTTTTGGGTCGAACTTAAGAACAAATTACATATTTCAACTCGTGAAAGGATGGGTGAATTTATTTTGGTTTGAACCTCGTGTTTCGATCATGTGGGCCCGAGGTCGATTTTTACTATTCCGGGCAGAATGTTGTGAAAATTATATTTGGCCATATGAACTAGTTTGTTAAGTAGTATTGATGATATTAAATCAATTGTGTATAGAGACGATTGAATTGGAGCCAAATTCGAAAGGAAACGGCATTGCTAAAGATTGAATTGATCGTAAACTTTCGAGGTAAGTGTTTGATCTATCCTAGCTTGAGGGAATATGAGTTGAGTTTATGTACTAATTGTTATATGTGGAGTCCGACGTATAGGCATGGTGACGAGTATTTATACGTTAAGGGTCGAGCATGACCGTGAGTCTTTAAATGGATCAAATTCCTATTAATCTTATGTGATTGTATGAGAGCAATTATTATTGGTTTCATACCGGTAATATATATAAAATATAGATTAAAGATTATTCGTGTCACACCGGTAACATACATATATTGTTGATTAATTATTATTTATTAGTTTTATATAGGTTAAATAAATATTGTCGAATTACAGAATTATTAGTTTTATACCGGTAATATAAATCTCGTTGAAATTGAAGAATTATTGGTTTTATACCGTAATATATACATATAATAAAATGGGATCGTGTGGCACGCCGACCACCTATTTATAATAAAATGGGATCGTATGGCACGCCGACCACCTATATATATAACGAAATGAGATTGTGTGGCACGCCGATCCCAAAGTTATATGATTGTTGGCATTGGCCATAGATGCCGGTAGCCTATGTATTAAACTGGGAGCGAGTGGTACGCCTACCACAAGATACGAAAGAAAAATGAATCGAGACATGAAAGTAAATTTTATTCCATTGCTCATATTATTTCTGATAATATATCTTTTTGGTTGCTACTCCAGAGCATGTTCTTTTCCTTATAAATGTTCAATAATGTTTCCTGCTATTTTGGCGCATATGTACATATTTTTAACTGCACTAGTTTATGTGGGTGTCTGGTCCTAGCTTTGTCACTACTTTGCTGGGATAGGCCATGCACTTGTGGAATCAGGCATAGCGATTCATGTGCTATATACGTGCTGGAGACTACAAGTTCTCGTAATCCGCCTACGAAGTGGTGGTATATCATGTGTATCGGCACCGTTTAGTGATTGTTGAAAATTGGAAGCCCTAGCGGCTCTCTCTTTACTTGATATGATGAATTTGAATAATGATCTACGATTGCAGACTGGTTGTCATAAGTCAGGTTGTCTAGACTAATGTGATATGGACTATGTTAGAAAATTCCACAAACTGCATAGCAGAGTTTATCAGATTATGCTCCAATAATATAGATGTACCCTAGGGCTAGCGGACGGCTGGTAGGTATTGCTTTGTCAGTTGGGCCTTTGTGGAGGATGTCAGTGTAGAGGCATCTTCCATTGATTCAGTTCCGGTATTGAGGAACGTTGTCGGATGCGTTTCATGTGGCCGACCTTGAGGCTATATATATGTTTGTTGTAATGAGCAACTTGACTCGATGTGCATTTCCTCTTCCGAGATTTATGCGTGGATCGGGTGGAATGCCGCCACGGGTTATCTAGATCGGGTGGCACGCCGCCACATGTATAGTATCTGGATCGGGTGACACGCCGCCATGGGTATGTTATTGGAACGGGTTGCGCGCCGCAACAGTGTGATATGGAAAATATTGTTTCCTATAAGTACTTTGTATACAATACTTCCTAGCTTCTAAGGAATAGTCTGTATTGGGTACCGCTCGGGGAATAACACATCGGTTGTGTCCATTCAGGATTTGATAGCATATATTAAATGTATCACCGCGGGTGTGATTGATTGCTTGAGTTCAGACCTAAATATGTGCGTGGCTGACCGTTTTGAGCATGGTGACTTGAGGTGCTCCATGAGTAATGGTGCTTGGATAGAATCGTGAGTCGTGGCAAGACCACGTGATGTTATGACATTTTGAGAAGGGTTCGGGTACTCTAATTCTATTATGTGAGACGAGATCTCAGTTGTGTGTTGTGATGGAATTGAGGAATTTGAATTACAGCTCTTTTGTGTGAGTCAGTTGTCATGATTCGAGTGTGTTCAGATCATTTCTTATTGGAGCCTCTGTTTTGCTCGTCGTGGCTTAGGCCGATGAGGAGGTGTCATACTACCACTGTGGTGTGTTATAATCGAAATGATCGTTGGAGTCATTAATGAGTGCGAACATACATGATTTCAGCTAGATAGAAAGGTAATATCGAGGTTTGGCTCCAAAATCCGTTGTAATATCAGTCAAAAGAGAAATGGCTTCATAAATGGTTGATCTGAAGAATTGTTACGGTTTAGCCCGTGTTTTATTTATCGTTGGCAGTATATGAAAGTGTTGGAATAAGACTTCAACTAATAAGAGGTTTCCATCGGTATTTGGGTATTGTAGGCAACTGCAGTAAATAAAGAATGTTATTGTGGCCATATGAGTAAAGTGATGCGAAATGTAAATTCAACAAAGTTATGCACTAATGTTTGGATACAATGTGTGGAGATTGATATGGGGGTCGAATGATGGAAACAGACTTGGCAGGAAATTCTGGGTGTTGGAATTTGGCCTAATGGCTTATTCGCTTGAATAAAGAATTATATCTATAAAATTATATAGCTAATATGCTCAACTAAGTAGTGGTAGAAAGGGAAGGTGCATGATGTGGTAAACAAGATATTTGAGACTACATCATTGTAGTTCTCAGCACGTTCGAGGACGAACGTATGTTTAAGTGGGGGAGATTGTAACGACCCGACCGATCGTTTTGAGCTCCGACGCGTCATTCAGCAGATTGAGGACATGAACAACTTCATCTAAGGTATATTGACTAGTGTGTATGGTCAGAATTAAAATTCAGGAAGTTTGGAGTCAAATCTAAATGGAAATTCTCATTTTGAAAGCTTAAAGTTGAAGAAATGAACTAGAATTGGAATTTTGAGTAAATGACCTCGGAATTGGGATCTAAAAGTTCCAGCATGCTCGTATGATGATTCAGAACTTGAGCGTATGTCCGGATTTGGTTTTTGATAACCCGTGAGTGTAGACGCGTGATTTTTGACCCTCCCCGAGATTTTTTATATTTTAGCGTAAAATATTTAGTTTAGTCCTAATATAGCTATCTTAGCTAATTTTGACTCTTTTACTTTATTTTTAGCTTAAAATAAAAAAATAGCAAAAATATAGTTTTATTAATGTTTTGTAGTCATTTTAAACTTGAAAAATACAAAAATAATACTTTATATTTTTATTTTTATATAAAAACGAAAAAAAAATTATAGTTTCATTAAAATTTGTAGTTACTTTAATTTTGAAAAATATAAAAATAGTTTTGTTTTAATTGTCCGTCCTATTTTAATAGTTATTTTGCTTACGTAGGATTAATTAAATAATATCGTGTTCATATTCTCGATTGCGGGCAAAGAATAATATTCGGGATTAAACTACCCGTTTTAGGCCTAATATCGCTATTTTGACTATTTTTAATTTTTTAATTTTATTTAATTTTAAATTAAAAATTACAAAAAATATTTCCTTTATTTTAGCTAGTTGATACTTTGTAGAGTTAGTTTTACTTTTGTAAGAAATATAATAATAGTCTCGACATTTTATTTTCCAAAAGGTAAGAAGAAAAGAAATTTTAAAAATATATTTACATAACTTGGTTTTAAAGTTGTAGACCTTTATAAGTATTTAGTATTATTAAGACTTATTTATCTTGGCTATTTTGTTTTCATTTTAGTTATTAATTTAGATAATTAGTATTTTGGTTTATCTTAAAGAAAACAAATTAAAACAAAACAAGAAAAAAAATAAGAAAGTAAAAAATAGAACGGAAAGAACGTGAAAGGCAAAGTGAAAAGAAAACAAATGAACTTGATTGTGGCCCCATTTTCCCCATATTCACGTGCTCTCTTCCCATTAAATTTTTGGAATTGTCCTCCAATATTTGGTGGGATTCTTATCCCAATAAATTTGGCCCCACACGCATAATTAAAAGAATTCACATAAAGTTTACATTGGATAGATTTTTGACTTTATCTAAATGTATTTTGCACTGACAAGAAAAATGATTTTGGGAAAATTATTTTGGTCCTTATCCAACGTCGCTACCACTCACGTTTTGGGGATGAGAATATTGATTCACACCTTTTGCTCCTCTATAAAGACACTTACACACAAGAGGGCAAAGGGGAGGAAACAAAATTGGAACAACGTAAAGCCCACTTTTTCTTTTGGATTTAATCCTTTCAATCTCTGCTCTCCCTTTGGGTGTATTATTTCAGATGATTATCCAACCAATGTTTTGAATAATAAAAAATCCAAATCCATGCTCGTAGTTGAAAAGATATTGCATTTTGAGTCGAACGGTGAGGTTTCCGCTCCGGATTTCGTTGATGAAATTTTACTTTTGGCTGTTAGAACGATGTTGTGTTGTTCAAATTCGCCTTTGAATAAAAAGTTTATTGATTTGAGGTTCGTTCTTAATTTTCTTTTTATTTTTCTCTTTCCTCTTTTCTTCAATTTTATTAAGTTACATGATTATAAGTTATTGTTGGATATTTGCTGAATTGATAATTTTATAGCTTCTATCTGTTTAAGCTTTCGAATGCGCTCATGATTAGTTTACGTAAAGCTTATGGAAATTTGGTTTAAATTGTTGAATATTGCCTCCTGGTTTTGTATGCTAAAAATTAGAATTTACGAGATAGTTTATCATGCCATTTTGTGTATTACATTGGTCGATGCTTATTACATTTGCTAGCTACATCAACTAGTTAAGATTTTTTTTTAATTAAGGAATTTCGCTGATATTAATGGGCTAGTATTTGGTATTGAAAATATGTGACACTTTTGCAATCATTTAAATATATAGACCATGAGTTAAATTAATTGAGCCACAATGAAAACACCAGTAACCAGATGGATAAGCTAGCCCATATCTCTTCCATAAGAAAGAATTGCAAATATTTTTTTAACTTAAAAAAAAAAATTCGTTGTAAATAATCCTAGTAGTTAAACTTCACACTTCTACACAATAATTTCCATAAACTCTTAGGACACCAACAATAGTCTTAACTTAGATATATAAATGACACGCCTCGTAGTTGCTTTAGACTCGTTTAATATTTCATTGTGATTGAGTACACGTACGCGTGATCCGTTTCAAGATATTTTTTATAATAATAATAAAAGCGTTTTAAAAGTTAAAATTTGCATATAAGTTCATAATTGTTAAAAATCAGATAATTAAGCCGAATATAACAGTTGAGCGACCGTGCTAGAACCACGGAACTCGGGAATGCCTAACACCTTCTCCCGGGTTAACAGAATTCCTTATCCGGATTTCTGGTGCGTGGACTGTTAAACATAGTCATTCTTTTTCTCGATTCGGGATTCAACCGGTGACTTGGGACACCATAAATCTCCCAAGTGGCGACTGTGAATCTCTTAATAAATGAATCCCGTTTCGATTGTCCTTTAATTGGAAAAACTCCCTTTACCTCGCGCCCTCGCGGGTAGCGGAAAATGGAGGTGTGACGGCTCTGGCGACTCTGCTGGGGATAGAAGTAACCCAGAACCATTGGTTTAGGGTTAGAAATTCGAGCTTAGAATAATTATTGTATTTGGCTTTATTTATTATCTGATATTTTTATATGATAAATGCTTAATGTGCAAAATGATGATTTTTACCGCTTTGATATTATTTGAACTGTATATATAAACTATGCCGAAATCCTACTTCCTTCCGAGTCTTCTAAAAATGGTGCATACGTTCGCATAGCCTGCTTTTAAAAAATTATTCCAAATAAGTGAGTTTTGGGCAAGTGACAAGGCCGGGCAGACTTTAGTGCTCCCGTTACGTCGCCCCCTCCTCAGCCCCAGTTGTCCACTCGGGTAAGCCAAGTATAGAATAATAAACCTAGATTTTTAAACGTAGAATAACAAAGCCTCACGCCGGATCCCTAGTAGGAACGTTTGTTTGCATCATGATTGCATTTGACTTAGGGGACTCAACACAGGGGTTGGGTCCGTCTAGGACAGGTGACCTGAAATGAAAAGACCATCCTGCTGCATCCTGTTAGTTTTACGCATTTATTTGCTTCAAACTTGCATGCTGACCGGTTTTTAAATATTGAGGAAAATGAAAAAAAAAATTCAAAATAGTTTGTTTTTTTTTTACTTAAAAAACATTTTTTTTAATAAAAAAATATGTGTTTTATTCTTAAAATAAAAAAATATAGTTTACTTTTTTTTCAATAAAATAAAAATAGTTTGTTTCATTTACAGATGTAGTTTGCTTTTATTAAACCGAACTACGCTGGTTTGATTCTCACCGGATGTGAGATATGTAGGCAACCTTTATCAGGTCCAACCTCCCCTTTTTTTGCAAAAGTATACAAAAAATGTCGAAATTAATGTTCGTCGTAGATAAGTTGAGTGATGTCATTTTCAAAAACAGCCGAATGTACCCGAAAGGAACGCCGGAAGGCTGACTTTGCACAAACGGTCACTTTTGGGTCACTTTGTTGATTTTTTGGTCGATTGACCCTCACAGCCTTATAATCTTCGTTCCCGAGGCGCTAAAAGGCCGTGTTTGCAATACCGGGTCTTTTGTTTTAATCCGAAAAATAAAAAGAAAAAATATCAAAATTTTAATGTTTGTCATAAATAAGTCAGGTGATGCCGCTTTTTCCAAAAATAGTCGAATGTTCCCGAGAGGGACGCCGAAAGGCTGACTTTGCATAAACGACCACTTTTGGTCATTTTTAGGATTTTTGGTCAATTAGCTAAACACAACCTTAAAATTTTCATCCCTGAGGTGCTGAAAAGTCGTGTTTGTAAAACCATGTCTTTTATTTTAGTTTGAAAAAAAAAACAAAAAGAATCAGTGGCAAGTAAATGCTTGTATTTTTGGTCAAAATAAGCCAAGCTAGTTTCGGCGGTGTTTTAAACAGTTCTTGCCGAGATAGCCTTATAGCATCTTTCAGTTGTCGAAAGGCTATCTTCGTAAAAGAATTGACAAGTTTGTAAAGAAATCCTTCCCGGCCTCAAAATTCATATGGAGTTGAGAAGGAGCCACGTTTGCAGAAATAGCCATTTGGTTGAAATTGGCAAACAGGGAAGGAATCTGCTAGTTTTTTTTTAATTTATATTTCTTTTGATTAGATCACATGGTGTTTGATTTTCAAGTCTGTAAGTATTTCTTTTCATCAAAATCTGTTAGTATGGCTAGTTTTTAAAACTTTGTAATCAAGTTTGTTTTATTGTGAAAATTGAAATTTCCTGGAAAAAAATGTTTTATTATTATTGTCCTTTCATTGGCGAACTACGCACGGTCTAATTCATGCGGGGTCATGATACATAGGCAATCTCCATAAGATTCGACCACAAAAAAAAACAAAAAAATGATGAAACAAAAAACAAAAAAACAAAAGTGAAAAATGTTGATAAAAATAAGGAATGACTGAGCCCATTTCTAATATATCTTGTTTTGAATTGTTGAGAAAATTGAGGTGGTTGGTTTGTGGTGAGCCGGAAACACAAGATCCAAGAAAACATGATGGTGATCCAAGAGAGTGACACCCAAAATGTCGCACAAGAGTCTTTTACCCGCACGCCATGATGCACACTTTGTGGGGATATATTGACTAAAGCTAAAAATGTTAAAGCAGATAGTGGCCTTGGTAATATTGATGCGAAACTCAGTGGCCAAAATGTCGTGCTTGGTAATTGGGAAGGCTCCATTTCTTGGTCAATCAGAGTAGAGTTTTTGGTGGTTTATTTTGTTGTCATTTCTGTCGTCCAGATTATTTCAGGGTTGTTAATCATTGTCTTGTAACCAAAACTCTTCTATCATTCTAGTTTGTCCAGTTTTCTGTTGGTCGTAGTGCCTCATTTAGTATGGTCTAGGTTTGTTCCAAGGGTTGTACACCGGTTTATTGTGCTTATCTTGTTGTACCAATTCTTTTCTAGCCCGTCTAATGCGATTCTCTGTCTTCCGTTATTTCTAGTCTTTTTCCTTGATTTAAGTCTTTCCTCTTTATAGTCCTTTTTCTGTCAGCTCTAGTGACATGACGTGCGCGCATAGTTCTGGCCTAATCTTAAAAGTTAATTACAAAACCATTGGGAGGTGATCGAGATATTTAAATGAAATAAGAACGGTTTGAGATTATTCGAAGCCCGAGTCATATGAAACTGGGGCAAGTAAAAATAAAACCGTTAAAGGCAAGTTGGCCAAATTGACATGGGGTCGTTCATAATAATAAAAATGAGAGTGTTGCCCAACAGTGCTTTAAAGATATGACGAATATTAATTGTGTTGTTTGCACTTGGCATGTTTTGGAGATTGGAATGACGAAGGCATTTTGTTCTACTACCCAAACACTTTATCCTTCGTTAACCCTTTGAGCCTTATTTATTTTCTTTTATACCCCTCATTTGGAATCAGTTGCAAAGAGTAGAAACACAAACATGAAAGATAAGGAAAAAAAAGGAAAAGAAAAAGAAAACAACAAAAAGAGATAAAGAAAAGAAAAGAAAAAAAATGAATGAAAAAGAGAAACTTGAAAAACACGAGGAATTGGGAACTACGTTTGACCTGATTCCTCAAAGAGGATACGTAGGTGCTTCACAACTCGGTCATAGTGTAAGTAAAACTAAAAAAAACCCAATCAAGAAATTGGGGCAAGTAATTGTGTTTATTATAAATAAATCTGGGTCCGAAGGTTGTAAATTGTGAACCCAAAGTTGAATTGTTTTGAGCCTTTAATACCCTTTCTTTTTAGCCCTATCCAAATCCCACATTATGGTCCAAAGAAAGACCTTCCGATCAGTCTTCAAAAGATGCCACGTCAGGCGAGCGAGACAGTCCTATCATAACATAACACTCTGATTCTTAGCAGAAAAGACTCTGATTTTGTCACGACCCGGATTTTTCCCCCAACATCGGGATCGTGATGGCGCCTACTCGTGGTAGCTAGGCAAGCCACTATATTCACACTATCCTGTTTTTAGCAATATTTCATACTCAATTTATCAACAAAACCATAACCTTAATTAAATAAGTGCGGAAGACTTTATCAAAATAGAGATAAGCAGTTTCAAGGTAAAACAATACTAAAATCCTCTACCCAAGACGTGGAGTCACCAACTCACGAACTACTACTGAATACTACACATAAAGGTCTGAAAGAAAATAACATAATATGTTTGCCTCGGAACAAAGAGACTACAGCTAATAACATAAATAAAAGGAAGAGACGCAGGGCCTGCGGACGCCTGCAAGTTACCTCGGTCTTGATATGTGCAACTCCCACGCACGACTCTACTACTGCTGCTCCTGATCAAAACCTTGACCTGTGCAAAAACGCACAGAAGTGCAGTATCAGCACAATCCGACCCCATGTGCTGGTAAGTGCCTGGCCTATCCCGGCGAAGTAGTAACAAGCCTAGGACCAGACACCCACATAAACCTGTGTAATTCTATATATATATTTACACTACAAGATAACGAGAAATAATCAAGTTACAACTCAACAAGAAATATCACAGAGAAACTCAGCAGTTAACTACAGTTATTAAAACAACAAGGAAATCGAAGTGTAATGGAGAACAGGTAAAATCAAGTCAAGGAATAGCAAATAGTTGCACGGCATCACCCTTCGTGATTTTACTCTCATCCTCACCAAATAAGCAAATAAAGTGCACGGCATCACCCTTCGTGCTTTTACTCTCATGGCACGACATTACCCTTCGTGCATAATCAATATCACAAGGCACGACATGATCCTTCGTGCATAATCGATAACAAGGCACGACATTAACCTTCGTGCATAATCAATAATAAGGCACGACATTAACCTTCGTGCAATAATAGTAAAACAAGGCACGACATCACCCTTCGTGCTTTTACTCTCATCCTCACATCCATGGTACGGCATGATCCTTCGTACATGATTCAATAACAAGGCACGGCATGATCCTTCGTGCATAATCAATAACAAGGCACGACATTAACCTTCGTGCATAATCAATAACAAGGCACGGCATTAACCTTCGTGCATAATCAATAAATCAAGGCACGACATCACCCTTCGTGCATTATCACTCTTCCTCGCCCAAATAACAGTAATGAAAATAATAAATCATGAACCGTCCCGGCAAGGGACACAATAATCATTACAACAAAGTCCCGGCAAGGGCAATCAATATCTCACTTCACAACAAGTTCCGGCAAGGGAGAACAATAACAATTCCACAACCCGGCAAGGGTTCAACAATTTATTTTTAAAATGTCTCACAACAAGTATTAACAACGACTCACGGTCATGCAAGACGCCAGTGTATGGATGCTCGTCACCACAGCCCATACACCGCACTCGATCACATAGCACATAGCACATAATCCTATTCCCTCAAGCTAGGATAGAACAAACACTTACCTCTAGCCTTGAAGTCCAACTTATTCTTCAATTATAGTTTTTTTCCCGAATTTCCGCTTTGAACTAGCTCGAATCTAATCACAATTGATTCCATCATATTAATAAATATCAATTAACTTGGTTTGAATGCTTAAAGATGGTTTTCTCAAAGTTTTACCCCAAAATTTCCCAAAACACCCCTGGCCCCACGTGGTTGGAACTCGGGGTTCGGGCCAAAATCCGGTTACCCATTCCCCCACGAGTTCAAATATATGATTTGTTTCAAAATCGGACTTTAATTCGAGGTCCAATTACCCAATTCATGAAAAACCTAGGTTCTACCCAAAAACATGAATTTCTACCATGAAAATCTTTGATTTCTATTGAAAAATATGTTTAATGTTGTTAGGAATTGAAAGAATTAAGTAAAAAGTGACTTACAATTGCTTTGGGGTGAATTTGGCCTTGAAGGTTCGTGCGTGGTGTGTGGATTTTTGAAAGAATGAAGAAAGAGCTGAAAAATTCGTTTAAGAATAAAATTGCACAGCTGCGGATATCGCAATTGCGAACATTTGTTCACAGTTGCGAACACTACAGGTCTGGGGGTCTGCTGCTCTCGCATTTGCGAGACATGCTTCGCATTTGCGAACCTGGCTGGGACAAAGAGGCTTTCGCATTTGCGACAAGAGCTTCGCATTTGCGAAGCCAGGCAATTTATTGAAGGCCTCGCAATTGCGAGGTTATGTTCGCATTTACGAACCCAAGCAGTCCTGGACACCCTTCGCATTTGCGATCCAGAGTTCACATTTGCGAACCCAGCCTTGACCTGTCACCTTCGCAATTGCGATAAATTCTTCGCATTTGCGAAGACACCAGCTGGGTGAAAAACCAACTGTGTTAAAATTCAGAATTTGAACCAACGGGCTATCAAATCTTTACCTGAGCCCCCGGACTCCAAACCAAACATATACACAACATCAAAAACATATTACAAACTTTCTTGTGCGATCACATCGCCAATATAACATCGTTTTCATCAAATCAAGCCTCAAGTTCATGATTTTTATTCTTTTGGTTTTTCAAAACTTTCAAACTTGGAACTCAAGGTCCAAAACATATCAAACGACATCCAAATGTGACCAAACTTTTCAAAAAGCACATATGTAATATTTAAGACTTGTACCAGGCGTCGGAACCAAAATATGAGCCCGATACCAAGGTCATTTAATTCTTTTTCCTTTAATAATTACAGCAAAAACAATTTCACAGAAAAATCCATAACTTAGGCTCTAGGCCTCAAAATTCGACTCCGGACGCATGTCCGAGTCCTATATTTTCCTACGGACCTTCCGAGACCGTCCGATCTCGGGTCTGGGTCCGTTTACCAAAAATATTGACCGAAGTCAACTATATCAATATTAATACCATTTTTCTTAAAATTTATCATAGAATTCATATATTCTATCACAAAATCTTTCCGGCTACATGCCCGGATCATGCACATAAATCGAGGCAACATAAAATGAGGTTTTCAAAGCCTCGGAAGTGTAGAAAAAATGAGGAAAGCAGGTGATGACCCTTTAGGTCGTCATAGATTTCCAGCAGAAGAAATATGAGAGAGTCTTAGCGGTAACACCCTCAATCCATAGCTGAAGAGTAATACAAAAGAGAGAGTCTTATCGGTGAAAACCTTCACGGGCACCATAAGGCGATGAAAGCTTGAGAGAAAAATCGAAATGAGAGAGGCTTGATAGTGAAAACCCTTCGGGCACTACAAGTCGAATAAAGATTAAGAGAATCACCAGACAGAAATCTTGAAAGACGATTGACGTCGGAGGATAGGTCATGTGTACATGTCATGACCATTAGAGTCGGTATCCACGTTTGATAGGGTTTTATTTTATTGTTTCTTTTGTTAGAAAGTCATCGTTTCTTTGTCTTCTATATTGGTTTCCTTTTATCTTTCTCCGTTCATAAAAAATTCCCAGTAGAGTCTGTTTGGTCAAAACAAGTTAGGAATGGCTTCAAAGTATGCCATCGGCTTCCCAATTATGCAAGACGAGATCTGATTGGTACACCCAAGTGGTATAAGTCAGGAGGGAACAAGCACAAGGCCGGTGTCAAAAAGGACATTTCCCAACAAGAGGAAATTGACAAAGGGATGTATCAGTGTCACGGAGGATATCTCAAAGGTTGATAACCTCGAGGCCAATGCCAATGAGACTCAAAGGTCGGGGAAATGCTCGTTCTAGAGCCATGCCACAAAAGAAGAGGGATATCCCCAACAAAAAAGAATTTTCAGTGACATGGGTGAACGAAAAAATGTTTCATCTATAAAACATGCAAGATCCTCAAGCAGAGTCACTGACATAGGAATTTGGGTGGTCAAGATATCAGTGGAAAATAATGGTGAAAGGCTTGTGAACAAAAGTCGTCAAGGAGAGCGAGAAAGCAAGAAAGGGAAAAACTAATCCCCAACAGGAATATCATCCCCAGCAAACAACAAGTTTTGGCAATGAAATGCAGAGCAGGGAAAGAGGAGAACTGTCCCCAGCAGGAACATCACAACCAACCACCGTGTTTTAAACTAACAAGTTTTCTTTGATTTGAAGCAGGAAAAGGAAATGGAGTTGATGGCGGAAAGGCATGCCACAAGGAAGATTATCAAACTGGGGCAGAAAATTTTCCTTTCATTTGGAAAATGTTCTAGAAGACAGGTACCCATTTGAGGAAGAAGAAAGATAACACTAGTTTTAAGGGAAGTGGCCCTTGAACCTGTATTATCCCCAGCAGTGTGGAAAGAAAGGAAATACCAAGTTTTCAATGAAAGGAGTTGTATCCCTAGTGGACAGAACAAAAGGAATGAAACGTAGATTCAGAAAAGCAAGAAGCCAGTATCATCCCCAGCAGCTTTCAAACGAATAAAATACCGATTTTGAAGGAATAAAATTCCCAGCAGTGTTATCCTCAGCAACGTTATCCCCAGCGGATAACATTTTGATCCTCAGCAGTATTGAGAGACAATAAAAGTTTTGAAGAGAGTAGTTTTGAAAAAAGAAAATAAGAAGAAGGGGAAGGAAGGAGATTCCCCAGCAGTATTAGCTCCAGCAGGTAAGTAAATCATTTCCCAGCAGTGTTATCCCCAGCATCCGAAGGAAGACGATACGAGTGTTGAGGAAAGTAGTTCCGAAGTCAATTACCTATTTGAGGAAGAAAGAAGATAACATAAAGTGTTAAGGGAAGGAGGAAATCATCCCCAGCAAGAAGGTCACAACCGACCATCATTTTCAAAAATTGACAAATTTTTTCTTTGTGTGTAACAGGAACAAAGCAGTGCAAAGTTTCTCCTAACATAAAATCTTAGTCTGGCGAATTATTTCTCCTAAGATGAAATAGTCTTGGTCTGATGAATTGTTTCTCCTAAGATGAAAGAGTCTTAGTCTGATGAATTGTTTCTCCTAAGATAAAAATCTTAGTCTGACGAATTATCTCTCCTAAGATGAAAAATCTTAGTCTGATGAATTTTTTCTTCTAAGACATCAAAATCTCAGTCTGATGAATCTTTCTTCTAAGATCACGACAATTTAGACCTAGTCTGAGGAATTATCTCCTAGCGTCAAAATCTCAGTCTGAGGAATTTTTTTCTGAGATGGTAATCATTCAATCTTTAAATTTCATGTCTTAGCAATTAGGCGCCCACCTGTATAACGAGGGAATACATTTTCATGTCGTAGCAATTAGACGACCACCTGTATAACGAGGGAATACATTTTATGTCCTAGCAATTAGGCGCCCACCTGTATAACAAGGGAATACATTTCACGTCTTAGCATTAGGCGCCCACCTGTATAACAAGGGAATACATTTTCATGTCTTAGCATTAGGCGCCCAACTGTAAAACGAGGTAATACATCTCATGTCTTAGCATTAGGCGCCCACCTGCATAACAAGGGAATACATTTTAGTGTCTAAGCAATTAGGCGCCCACCTGTATAACAAGGGAATACATTTCATGTCTTAGCAATTAGGCGTCCACCTGTATAACAAGGGAATACATTTCATGTCTTAGCAATTAGGCGTCCACCTGTATAACAAGGGAATACATTTCATGTCTTAGCATTAGGCGCCCACCTGTATAACAAGGGAATACATTTTCATGTCTTAGCATTATGCGCCCACCTGTAGAACGAGGGAATACATTTCATGTCTTAGCAATTAGGCGCCACATGTATAACGAGGGGATACATTTTCATGTCTTAGCAATTAGGCGCCCACCTGTATAACGAGGGAATACATTTTCATGTCTTAGCATTAGGGGCCCACCTGTATAACGAGGGAATACATTTTCATGTCTTAGCATTAGGCGCCCACCTGTATAATGAGGGAATACATTTCATGTCTTAGCATTAGGCGTCCACCCGTATAACAAGGGAATACATTTTCATATCTTAGCAATTAGGCGCCCACCTGTATAACAAAGGAATACATTTTCATATCTTAGCATTAGGCGTCCACATGTATAACAAGGGAATACATTTCATGTCTTAGAAATTAGGCGCTCACCCATATAACAAGGGAATACATTTCATGTCTTAGCAATTAGGCGCCCACTTGTATAATAAGGGAATACATTTTCATATCTTAGCAATTAGGCGCCCACCTGTATAACAAGGGAATACATTTTCATGTCTTAGCAATTAGGCGCCCACCTGTATAACGAGGGAATACATTTCATGTCTTAGCAATTAGGCGCCCACCTGTATAACAAGAGAATACTTTTCACGTCTTAAAAATTAGGCGCCCACCTGTATAACAAGGGAATACATTTTCATATCTTAGAATCAGACGCCCACCTGTATAACAAGAGGAATACATTTTCATGTCTTAGCATTAGGCGCCCACCTGTATAACGAGGGAATACATTTCATGTCTTAGCAATTAGGCGCCCACCTGTATAACGAGGGAATACATTTCATGTCTTAGCAATTAGGTGCCCACCTGTATAACGAGGGAATACATTTTCATGTCTTAGTAATTAGGTGCCCACCTGTATAACGAGGGAATACATTTTCATGTCTTAGCAATTAGGCGCCCACCTGTATAACGAGGGAATACATTTTCATGTCTTAGCATTAGGCGCCCACCTGTATAACGAGGTAATACATTTTCATGTCTTAGCATTAGACGCCCACCTGTATAACGAGGGAATACATTTCATGACTTAGCAATTAGGCTCCCACATATATAATGAGGGAATACATTTCACTTAGAAAATAGGCGCCCACCTGTATAACGAGGGAATACGTTTCATGTCTTAGCAATTAGGCGCCCACCTGTATAACGAGGGAATACATTTTCATGTCTTAGTGTTAGGCGCCCACCTGTATAACGAGGGAATACATTTCATGTCTTAGAAAATAGGCGCCCACCTTTAGAACGAGGGAATACATTTCATGTCTTAGCAATTAGGCGCCCACCTGTATAACAAGGGAATACTGTTCAAGTTCAACAATCAAGAGCCCACCTAGAGAACAAGGGAATATATTTCAAGTTCAGCAATCAGGCGCCCACCTGGAGAATGAGGGAAGACAGTTCAATTTTAAGGGAAGGCAATTCAAGTGTCAAAAGAAGATAACACAAATTTCAAGGGAAAGCAGCAAGGTTTAAAGAAAGACAGTTTGAATATTGGCAATCAGGTGCCTACTTGGAGATAAGGGAATGCAATGCAAGTTAGGAACAAAAGAAGCTCGCGACGAGAATGCGAGTCAACAGTCCGAGATGATCAACAGAAGTTAGTCACAATTAAAAAAAAGGCAAGGAGTTAATCCAAGTGCAGAAGTTGATGAAAGATGTGGTGTGCTGAAGACATGGCCGAGGTCACAAGCACTGCATACCTGGTCTTGATCCGAAAAGCTGAAGAATGATGAACTAGCACCTGCAACTAGCAAGCATCAAGGTTCAAATTTAGAGTCTGCATGAAGCACCAACCAATGCTCAAGATCAAGCTTCAGAAGACTTATAGATAGGAATCTTGTAACTAGTAGCTGATAGGCTTAGTTAGTCTTTCTGATGTTTTGATTTTTGATATAATAGCAGGACCACAGATCGAAACCTCGATGGAACTGAACCTCGACGGAACGGTACCTCGACTGGCTCTCCACCTCGGTATACTTACTCACTTTCGAACTACACGTGACCTGATTCCTTTATAGCCAAGGATATGTAGGCAGCTCAGATATAAGGGCTCGGTCACATCCTCTTCTTTTTAGTTTAGTCCCTCTGAATAAGGGTCGGGTCAAAACACTTGTGTAGTTGTTCTTTGTCTGAAAACTCTTTGTGTTTTCAGTTAAAGAGGGGCAGCTGTAGACGCGTGATTTTTGACCCTCCCCGAGATTTTTTTATATTTTAGCGTAAAATATTTAGTTTAGTCCTAATATAGCTATCTTAGCTAATTTTGACTCTTTTACTTTATTTTTACCTTAAAATAAAAAATAGCATAAAATATAGCTTTATTAAGGTTCAAATTTAGAGTCTGCATGACGCATCAACCAATGCTCAAGATCAAGCTTCAGAAGACTTATAGATAGGAATCTTGTAACTAGTAGCTGATAGGCTTAGTTAGTCTTTCTGATGTTTTGATTTTTGATGTAATAGCAGGACCGCGGACCGGAACCTCGATTGAACTGAACCTCGACGGAACGGCACCTCGACTGGCTCTCCACCTCGGTATACTCCATATTCTTACTCACTTCCGAACTACACGTGACCTGATTCCTTTATAGCCAAGAATATGTAGGCAGGTCCGATATAAGGGCTGTGTCACATCCTCTTCTCTTTAGTTTAGTCCCTCTGAATAAGGGTCGAGTCAAAACACTTGTCTAGTTGTTCTTTGTCTGAAAACTCTTTGTGTTTTCAGTTAAAGAGGGGCAGCTGTAGACGCGTGATTTTTTACCCTCCCCGAGATTTTTTATATTTTAGCGTAAAATATTTAGTTTAGTCCTAATATAGCTATCTTAGCTAATTTTGACTCTTTTACTTTATTTTTACCTTAAAATAAAAAATAGCAAAAAATATAGTTTTATTAATGTTTTGTAGTCATTTTAAACTTGAAAAATACAAAAATAATACTTTATATTTTTATTTTTATATAAAAACGAAAATTAAAAAAAACAAATATAGTTTCATTAATATTTTGTAGTTACTTTAAATTTGAAAAATATAAAAATAGTTTTGTTTTAATTGTCCGTCCTATTTTAATAGTTATTTTGCTTACGTAGGATTAATTAAATAACATTGTGTTCATATTCTCGATTCCAGGCAAAGAATAATATTCGGGATCAAACTACCCGTTTTAGGCCGAATATCGCTATTTTGACTATTTTTAATTTTTTTTATTTTATTAAATTTTAAATTAAAAATTACAAAAAATATTTCCTTTATTTTAGCTCGTTGATACTTTGTAGAGTTAGTTCTACTTTTGTAAGAAATATAATAATAGTCTCGACATTTTATTTTCCAAAAGGTAAGAAGAAAAAAAAAATTAAAAATATATTTACATAACTTGGTTTTAAAGTTTTAGACCTTTATAAGTATTTAGTATTATTAAGACTTCTTTATCTTGGCTATTTTGTTTTCATTTTAGTTATTAATTTAGATAATTAGTATTTTGGTTTATCTTAAAGAAAACAAATTAAAACAAAACAAGAAAAATAAAATAAAAAATAGAACGGAAAGAACGTGAAAGGCAAACAACAACAACAACAACAACTACCCAGTATGTTCCCACAAAGTGGGGTCTGGGGAGGGTAATACGTACACAGGCCTTACCCCTACCCGAAAGGGTAGAGAGGCTATTTCCGGCCGACCCTCGGCTCAGAAAAAGAGAGAGAAAATCAACAAACAAAACAAAACAAAACAATGTTAGTAAATTCGGGATAAATCAAATAAATAATTATCTAAACATAAAACCAAAAGTAGAATGACATGCAATAATACCAATCGGTTACTACCATAAGAGGCACAACACAATACATTAATTAACTATAGAGATCGCTACCAAACCCCACTCAGCCCCTAACCGAAGTACTAAGAATTCTAGAAGGCCCTACCCTACAACCCTAATACTAGACCTCCAAACTTTCCTATCAAGGGTCATGTCCTCGAAAATCCCCATTCTAGCCATATCCTGCCTAATCACCTCACCCCAATACCTCTTAGGCCTCCCTCTGCCTCGACTCGCGCCAACCACCGCCAGTCGCTCACAACTCCTCACCGGTGCATCAAGGCTTCTCCTCCGCACATGCCCAAACCACCCGAGTCTCGCTTCTCGCATCTTCTCATCCACTGGGGCCACCCCCACCTTCTCCCGAATAACTTCATTCTTAATCTTATCTAATTTGGTGAGCCCGCACATCCACCTGAGCATCCTCATCTCCGCAACTCTCATTCTCTGGACATGAGAGTTCTTCACAGGCCAGCACTCCACCCCATACAACATGGCAGGTCTAACCACCACTCTATAAAACTTCCCCTTGAGTTTCTGTGGAACTTTCTTGTCACACAAGACTCCTGATGCGAGCCTCCACTTCAACCACCCCGCTCCTATACGGTGAGTGACATCCCCGTCAATCTCTCCGTCCCCTTGAATCACTGATCCAAGATATCCGAAACTGTCCCTCTTGGCTATGACCTGAGATCCCAGCTTCACGTCCCAGCCTACTTCGCTCGACTCGGCGCTAAACTTGCACTCTAGATATTCTGTCTTGGACACAAAGTGTGTGTAATTAGTCCCTGAAAACTATTTTCAATAGAAATTCATCTAGTAAAGCAAATTTATCGCTTAATCTTTCATAAATTGCTCGATTGCACATCCCCTCGAATATGGCGAGTTAGAGCATCCATTACCAAGGCAAATAAGAAAGGGCTTAGCGCAGATCCTTGATGTAGCCCCATAACCACCGGAAAATGGTCCGAGTCGCCACCCGCCGTCCTAACCCTAGTCTTGGCTCCATCATACATGTCTTTGATCACTCTGATGTAGGCTTCTGGCACGCTCTTCGCCTCCAAGCATCTCCGCAGAACCTCTCTAGGGACCTTATCGTACGCCTTCTCCAAGTCGATAAACACCATATGCAGGTCCTTCCTCTTATCCCTGAACGGTTCCACCATCCTCCTCACAAGGTGGATAGCTTCTGTAGTAGAGCGACCCGGCATGAAACCAAACTGGTTCACAGATATAGATGACATCTCCCTCACCCTCGCCTCGATCACCCTCTCCCAGACCTTCATGGTGTGACTTATTAATTTGATACCCCTATAGTTGTTGCAACGCTGGATATCCCCTTTGTTTTTGTACAAGGGAACCACTGTACTCCATCTCCACTCCTCCGGCATCTTCTTAGTCCTGAAGATCACATTGAACAACCCGGACAACCACTCCACTCTTGCCCTACCTATGCTTTTCCTAAACTCCACCAGGATTTCATTTTGCCCGATCGTACAACCCCTACACGTCCTACGCAAAGCCCCCACGACCTCCCCCACCCAGATGCGCCTGTAGTACCTAAGGTCTATATGACACTCTGAATTTCCCAACTCCCCTAACTTAAAGTCTTGATCCTTTTCATCGTTAAGCAGGTCTCGAAAGTATTCCTGCCATCTCCGCTTGACTTGCGACTCCCCCGTCAGAACCCTACCATCCTCGTCCTTGATGCACCTAACTTGGTCTAGATCCCGCGCCTTCCTCTCCCTCACCTTAGCCAACCGGAATAACTTTCTGTCCCCGCCTTTCTCCCCCAATTCCTCGTACATGCGCCCAAACGCTGCATTTTTAGCTTCCGTGACCGCTAGTTTCGCTTCCTTCCTCGCCACCTTGTAGTTCTCCTTGTTCGCTCTCCTTTCTTCTTCGCTTGAGCTCCCTGACAACTTAGCAAACGCCGCCTTCTTCGCCTCCACTTTTCCTTGGACTACCTCATTCCACCACCAGTCACCTTGGTGCCTGCCTGAATAGCCCTTGGCTACCCCAAGCACATCTCGCGCGGCCTCCCTAACCAAGTTCGCCGTCACTGACCACATTGCGTCCGCTTCCCCAGAGCTACTCCAAGCTCCCCCATCAACTAGCTTCCTCTCCAGCTCCTGGGCTTTCTCCTTAGTCAAAGTTCCCCATCTAATCCGCGGTCGGCCCCGAGAACCCCTCCTCTTCCTCTTCACCCAGAGACCTACATCCATCACTAGGAGTCTATGAAGAGTTGAAAGGGACTCTCCCGGAATAACCTTGCAATCCTTGCACAACCCTCTATCGCTCCTTCTGAGGAGGAGGTAATCAATCTGAGTCCTCGCCGTGGAACTTTTGAAAGTAACCAAATGCTCCTCCCTCTTCTGAAATGACGAGTTCGCGATCAAAAGCTCCGAAGCCCTAGCGAAATAAAGCAGCGAAGTGCCCCCTCCATTCCTAACCCCAAAGCCAAAGCCGCCATGCACCTCACCATAACCACCAGCCTCCGCCCCAATATGACCATTAAAGTCCCCTCCAATAACTAACTTCTCAGATTGGGGAATACTACTCACCAACTCATCCAAGCCCTCCCAAAAACGCCTTTTAACCTCCTCAGCTAGGCCGGCTTGCGGCGCGTTAAGCGCTAATGACATTGAGAACACTACCGCCAATAACCAGTTTAATAGACATTAACCTATCGTCCACTCGCCTAACCTCAACCACGGACTCCCTAAGATTCCTATCTACCAAGATACCTACTCCATTCTTACCCCTCTCAACCCCAGAGTACCACAACTTAAACTCATCTGCATCCCTCGCCTTCGTCCCTTTCCACCTAGTTTCTTGCACACATGCTATGTTGACCCTCCTCTTCTGGAGAATCTTTGCCAACTCAATGGACTTACCCGTTAGTGTGCCTACGTTCCACGACCCGATCCTCAATCTCCGAGCGTCCTTTAACCTCTCCCCACCCAAACCTCCCGCCCTACCCACAGGACCACTCCATGCCCCCCTGCTCACCTCCACCCCCACCCCCCGAGGACATGACCTTACAGTACCATCCTCCGCCGCGGCCACTATCCCTCCAACAGACTACGGTAAAAGAGACGAACTTTAATAGAATTACGCAAAAGGATGCTTGCTAGATAACGATAGAGTAAACCACACACAAGATGCTAGTTAAAATACGTAAAAGGACGTACAGAATAAACAAGAGATCGGGAGGTACCAACTCCGGGTGGAAAAACCTGAAAGTAAGCTTTGATGCGCCCGGGTCAACTGCCGCCAAACCTACTCGTTTTGGCCGATGTAGCTTTGCTCCTCGCTTCCAAATGCCAAAGCTCGCCTCGTCCGCCGCCTCTAGTACCTGCAAATCACACACAAAAAAGGGGGAAAGGGGTGGGGGTGGTCGGAAGGGAGAGAGAAGTGGGTGGACTTACGGGGGAAGTCGTCTTTAACAGTTCGTGAATACCTCGGCGGAACCACTAGGCGGACCTTCAAAGAGAACCTCAAGCGAGAACTCAAAAACTGACACTTTCGGAGGGATCTCGAAATCAAAGCAAAAGGGCTGAAGGTGCTGGACTCTAACTGACTAAAGGAATAGAAGAAACAGCTATTTGGAGAATAGTTTGGACTGTGTAGGGGTACCGGAAATGGTGATTACAGGACGAGAAACAAAACGCAACTTAGCCGGCGTTAATGGAGGTCGCCAGAAATACCTTTTTTCTGTCAGATCTAAAGTTAACGTTCAATAATACAAAAGTACAGTAACAATAACATAAAAAATGGCCGAATAACTGTAAAAATCCGAGTTGAGGCTTTCGGTACGAAAAGCAACGCAAGTACAAATAGAGGATTGATCTATTTACCAAAAAACAAAGAGTGCTGTAAAGGAAGTAAGAGATAACGAAAGAGACAAAACGACAACTTACGGATACGATTTCGCCGGAGGTCGCGAGGAGTCGCCGCAGAAAAGAAAGGAACAAAATCAAAGTCAACTTTGAAGAAACTGGAACAAAGAATAAGATTAACCAACCTTAGCTTGTGGATCACACTCCAAAATTCAAACCTGTTTTCCCCTTTGAGACTCTGTGTGTGTGGGTGTGTGTGTGTGAGAGAGAGAGAAGAAAGAACGTGAAAGGCAAAGTGAAAAGAAAACAAATGAAGTTGATAGTGGCCCCATTTTCCCCATATTCACGTGCTCTCTTCCCATTAAATTTTTGGAATTGTCCTCCAATATTGGGTGGGATTCTTATCCCAACAAACTTGGCCCCACACGCATAATTAAAAGAATTCACATAAAATTTACATTGCACAAATTTTTGACTTTATCTAAAGGCATTTTGCACTAACAAGAAAAATGATTTTGGAAAAATTATTTTGGTCCTTATCCAACATCCCTACCACTCACGTTTTTGGTATGGTAATATTGATTCACACCTTTTGCTCCTCTATAAAGACACTTACACACAAGAGTGCAAAGGGGAGGAAAAAAAAATTGGAACAACGTAAGGCCCATTTTTTCTTTTGGATTTATTCCTTTCAATCGCTGCTCTCCCTTTGGGTGTATTATTTCAGATGGTTATCCAACCAAAGTTTTGAATAATAAAAAATCCAAATCAATGCTCGTAGTTGACAAGGTATTGCACTTTGAGTCGAACGACGAGGTTTCCGCTCCGGATTTCGTTGATGAAATTTTACTTTTGGTTAGAACAATGTTGTGTTGTTCAAATTCGCCTTTGAATAGAAAGTTTATTGATTTGAGGTTCGTTCTTAAATTTCTTTTTCTTTTTCTCTTTCCTCTTTTCTTCAATTTTATTAAGTTACATGATTATAAGTTATTGTTGGATATTTGCTGAATTGATAATTTTATAGCTTCTATCTGTTTAAGCTTTCGAATGCGCTCATGATTAGTTTGCGTAAAGCTTATCGAAATTTGGTTTAAATTGTTGAATATTGCCTCCTGGTTTTGTATGCTAAAAATTAGAATTCACGAGATATTTTGTCATGCCATTTTGTGTATTACATTGGTCGATGCTTATTACATTTGCTAGCTACATCAACTAGTTAAGATTTTTTTTTTAATTAAGGAATTTCGTTGATATTAATGGGCTAGTATTTGGTATTGAAATATGTGATCCTTTTGCAATCATTTAAATATATAGACCATGAGTTAAATTAATTGAGCCACAATGAAAACACCGGTAACCAGATGGATAAGCTAGCCCATATCTGTTCCATTAGAAACAATATTTTTAACTTAAAAAAAAAACAATTCGTTGTAAATAATCCTAGTAATTAAACTTCACACTTCTACACAATAATTTTCATAAACTCTTAGGACACCAACAATAGTCTTAACTTAGATATATAAATGACACGCCTCGTAGTTACTTTAGGCTCGTTTAATATTTCATTGTGATTGAGTACACGTACGCGTGATCCGTTTCAAGATATTTTTTTTATAATAATAATAAAAGCGTTTCAAAAGTTAAAATTTGCATATAAGTTCATAATTGTTAAAAATCAGATAATTAAGGTGAATATAATAGTTGAGCGACCGTGCTAGAACCATGGAACTCGGAAATATCTAACACCTTCTCCCGGGTTAACAGAATTCTTTATCCGGATTTCTGGTGCGCGGACTGTTAAACAGATTTATTCTTTTCCTCGATTCGGGATTCAACCGGTGACTTGGGACACCATAAATCTCCCAAGTGGCGACTCTGAATCTCTTAATAAACGAATCTCGTTTCGATTGTCCTTTAATTGGAAAAACTGCATTTTAGAGTTATAGATGTCCATTTGGGAATCCGAGTCTGGAAATAGATCCGTATGGTAATTTTGGAGTTGGAAACGCGATCGGAAGTGAATTCAGATGTCCGGAGGTCACTTTAAAGTAATTTGACTAAATATAGGAATTTGAAGGTTTATGAGAAAATTCGACCGGAAGTGAAAATTTTGATATGGGGGTCGGAATGCGATTTCGAAAGTTGGTGCAAGTCTGTAATGTCGAATGTGACTTGTGTGCAAACTTTGAGTCAATTCGGATCGATTTTGGAAGGAAATAGGAGAATTAATCTCTTTAAAGAAAGCTTACGTTGGAAAAGTCAACTCAACGTTGACTTATTAGTTAGAGTGCTCGGAACTGAATTCCGATGATTCGATTAGTTTTGGGGATGATTTAAGACTTAGGAGCGCAATCGGAAGTAATTTTGGAGGCCTGGTGAAGAAATTAGTCTATTTTGGCGAAGTTGGAATTTTGGCGGAATTCGATCGATATGTGATATTTTTATTCGGGAGTCAGAATGAAATTCCGATAGTTGCAGTAGCTTCGTTAGGTGATTTTGGATATGGCTGCAATTTTTCAGGTCATTCGGACATCGTTTGCTCGGGTTTTTGATCGAATGTGAATTTTGAAAGTTTAAGTTTAAGTTTGAATCGAATTTTAGAATTTTGGTGATTTTTGATGTTTAAGGTACCGTTTTTATAATCCGAAGCAATTTTGAATGAAGTATTAGGTTGAGTTTGTGTTATTGGTTGAGGTCCCGAGGGCCTCGGGGTGATTTCGGGTGCCTAACGGGCATTTTTGGTTTTGGAAA
This sequence comes from Nicotiana noctiflora, assembly GCA_032618575.1. NCBI lineage: Eukaryota > Viridiplantae > Streptophyta > Magnoliopsida > Solanales > Solanaceae > Nicotiana > Nicotiana noctiflora. The sequence continues at coordinate 378,601 of JASVEL010013127.1, forward strand.
AAAGCTGTTGTTGCAGCAGATTTTCAGCAGCATTTTGGCTACTTTGGGAGCTGATATCTTATAATCTATAAGGAATCACAAAAAGTGCAAAACATGAAAGTTGTAGAACTTCGGGTCTAGTTTTCAGAAAGCTAAAGAACTCTTAATTTGGACATCCGTACTGGAAGTTATGATCGACAGAAAAGGACTGCTGGAGCAATAGGATGTACAACTTGTATAGAACAGGTGCAAGGTACAACTCGACGAAGCACGGGCAGATTTGTTTTTTACACGAAATTGGTTTATTTCTTTCATTGATTTCATTTCGTTTGGATGATTTTGGAGAGCTTCAAGATGGGATTTCACCGGGTAAACATTGGAGGTAAGTTCTATGGTCTAAACACGCGATTTTATCTTAGAATCTTCAATTATTTCACTGTAAATGGGAGAATTAATGGGGGATTTTTGCCCTAAGCCTGAGTTATGGAAAAACATCGATTTGAATGGGCAAACGGAGTCCAATTTTGATAAACTTTATATGTATGGACTCGTGTTGAGATAAGGAATCCGAATATGTAACTTTTGTAATTTTTCGAGAAGCGTACCGAAAGTTGGATTTTGGCAACTTTGTGATTTTTCATGTAATTTGATTTTGTTCGATTGGGTGTTGTTCTGTTAGCCTATTTTGATATATTTATACTTAATTTGGCTAGTTTTGGCGTGCGTGGATGCTGAGTTTTCGCCGGATCGAGGTGGGTAATACTTGTAAATGATATCATGAGGGTTAGTAAACCCCGGATTTGCACATCTTAGTGCTATATTGAGGTGACTTGCACGCCGGATAATGGGCGTGAGGTAGAGCACCATTGGGGATTGTGACTTGGTCCGTCCCGCGTAATGAATAAAAATACCTAATTGTTTGAAATTGAATTGACATCCTAATAAAAGATATTAATTATCATGAATTAGACTAATTATCATGCTTGGGCTTCGTGCCGATTATTTGAATCCTTCAGGGATTGTTATCACTATCTTGATAACACTGTGCATATTTTTGTCTCGGTCTAAGGTTTTTAAATGGTATTTTGCTACTTAGCATTTTTATAAGGTTATGAAAAACATGAAAAAGGTCTTAATGACATTTCTAGCTGTGGGCTATTATGATACTTTTGCCCGAGGGGCTTTTCTTGATTATTTGTTAGACTGATTAGGGCCGAGGACCATATGTTAGAGCATGACGATTTATGTGACCATATTTATATTCTTTTTCAATTATTAATTCTCTTTTAATTTCCTATTTTCTCTAATTTTTCTGGGATTTTGACATTTTTTGCTATTTTTCTTTAATTTCGGTATATTTGTATTTTTTGTTGATTTTCTTTTAATTCCTTTATTTTTTGTGACATTTTATAATTAACCTATTTTTTTTAATTTTTCTAATTTTAATTTCTAATTATTTCGATCACACACATACACTTTATTTCAATAAAACATATAATTGCAAATAGAAAATATTATTTATTTTAATATTAGAATTTATTTGCCTAAGGCAAAAATCACGTGCTCACACATACAATCAGATGTTTTAGATCCTATTTTTCTTTTCTTAGGATCAGGCAACATAACTTTAGCAAGGAACCATCACACTTTCTAATATTTCAAATTAGTGGATACCCTTTCCATAACTCAAAGCTTATAATTGATAGTGCGCCTGAATAAAACCCTGATCTACATATGTTTGGCCAATTGTATTAGTCCAATGTTTACGATAATAGAGGCCCAATATTCAAAATAGTCATTAGCAAGGCTGAAGAACACAAAATAACTGTTATATAAAAAAGTATATGTGCGATTCATTACACGGGGAGTAATAGAGGCCCCCGTGTGTATACCAGTTATTCAATAAATATTATGATAACTGACCTATCATAATATTAGTGCCATGATTAATACTATGACTTTTTGACCAAAATGAGTAAGAGGTTTTGTCATGCTTGGGATTAAGTATATGATCACAATTTCTTAGCCATTTAGGTAGTGGAAATTTCTGTTATGTTATTGAAGAAAATTACAGGGTAGTGGAAATAATGTCGCTCATATTATCCACATTGTACTATGTGACAATTAATATACAATGCTTCATTCATAAACTTTATAATATACTTAAAATCAACGTTTACCCTATAACTGTTTGCAAATGAAGATATTTGTTATCACATATACTATACACTCTTCTTTCAGTACGTTTAATTAACTGATAATTGTAGTCCCAAATTATAAGTAATTCAAAACTGTAATTACTGTATTAGAGTATGATTTCTAGGGTATACTCATAAAAGTTTCCGCCTGAAAATATTATAGACCTTCATAAGTCCGTTATTAGCATATATATTTCAAGGTATGTGACTTCAATCGAATACAGTGTCAAGTCCGTATTTCAACCAATATCCTAACTATTAGTATTTGATAAGCATACAGAGATGGCATATCAGTATACAATAGTACCTCCACCCCTAGTTATGACCTTAATTTCATTCATAAACGGAAGGTCCTACATATTTTGATATCATCACATGACCTGTCCAATGTTGGTAATAGGGTAATCAATAGTTCCCTCATCATCGGAATTTTGCCTAGTGTCAAAAATTAATGCACCGCTATAGTATTGTCAATTACCACTAACCTCTTACTCTTTTGAGACAAATTGATTTATATGACTGTTCATAATAGTGAAGATACCCTTAGTTTCTGTTAGGATTTCAACAATAGACTTTTATAATTTAGGAGTATTGGACATGTGACTAACAAAAGCACATAATGGGGATAACCAGTATTGTCACATGTAAACTGACCTCATAGTAATGTCATGTTTGGGGTTCATGCAAGACACAAAGGTCGGCAAATGGTGTATAAATATGATTGTTTTTCCGGTGTAGCAATACGTGGTTATAATTAAAGATGGGGATCAAATTGAATAGTTGAGCGTTCCAGATATTGTTTATGGAGTAAATAACATTACTCCATTGGACTAATACGATTGTAGTCATAGGACCTTCCGCTTATCTATCGTGGTTGTTATTATTTTAAGATTTATGTTAAAGTAATGCCAAAGATTATAAGCCTAAACACATTATAATCTTAGTTTTTAACATAGACGGTCACTTAAAGATTTATGTTAAAACCATCGGCCTAAAATCTCATCATGGCATTAGCAATACATTTATCTATTCATGACACTGGTTTCAATAAGAGTTTGGGTACAATGAGCGAAGTTATATATATTTGAATCAATCGGTGTGCAATCCAATCCGCCTCAAAGGGTAATTTGAAACTACCTGTTTTACGGTTATACATCTGGCACTTGATAAAATAAAGACAATTGTATCCGAGGGTAACTGAATCCTTAGAGATACCGTTTATGAGGTCAATCATGAGATTGGGAGTAATATTAAAAGCCTACGATTAATACGATTGAAGTCCAATGGACTAAATGAAATTATGCAAGAGGTAGTCAAGAAGGGTTTGTGCATGTATCCTTAGTAGGTCATTCACGGTCAATTACTAAATACACCTAAATATGGAGCATTAGCTTTCCCTAAGCACATATTTTTCCTTAAGTGAATCTTTGGATGTGTAAGCAATTAAAATACTTTAGTAATTGAACCAAATCAACTAAGGCAATCAACTCAAGTATGTTGTTGACTATGGACTCATGTTTTACTAATAGACGATGTGTCCTACTACAATCGTTAAAAATACTGTTTATATTGTAATTACTAATACTATGAGCATTAACTCAAAATCATTATGAGCATTAACAATGCCTCTTCTTTTGAGATTGATACGGCTTTGACATAATTACCGTAGTCTCAACCTAAAATTACATGTTATAACATTCCCAACTTGTCGACTTTCCACGAAACTTATTTTCTTCAATTGGTTTAGCTTCTAAGCCTTCTAACCCTCCTCGTACTTGTAGTCTATGATCATAAATATTTTTATTCTCCAAGTTAACATTATGTATAAGGCCAATATGGCCATTAAAATCCCCTCCAGTAACTAACTTCTCAGATCGGCAAGTAATTTTTATCGTAGGCAAACTAATGAGAATATACTCAAATACTCGCTAACAATTCAAATTAGAAACAATATTATAATCTGAGTCTACATAGAAATGGTGGTCATACCAACTATTCTTAAGGGTCATAAACGGGTTAATTGGTACCCTTTTGCTACATATAACCTTTTGTAGACGATTTGTGTACAATATCGTTTAATATACAACTCATTCACGGTTATAACCAATCAATTAATACTCGATATTTATAATATGGGTCTGGCACTTTATCGAATTGGTAAACCAACTTGTGCGTCTTAAATATATAGTTCACGCACAAGTTGGACAACTCTTACCTACTTACCCAGCCAACCCCACATATATTCCTCCATCAATCCCGAACCAAGATCCACCCACCATGAACTCATCTTCTACATACCCTACATACCCACACTATTACGCCACTACATCACAAGTACCACCTCACTTCCTAAACAAGCTCCACCACCACCACCCCAGGCCGCTCCAGTGTATGTGGCACCACCACCAGCCTGATGTGAAGAAAGCTTATACTTGATAGTGCGCCTGAATAAAACCCTGATCTACATATGCGTGGCCAATTGTATTAGTCCAATTTTTACGATAATAGAGGCCCAATATTCAAAATAGTCATTAGCAAGGCTGAAGAACACTGAATAGCTGTTATATAAAAAAGTATATGTGCGGTTCATTACACGAGAGTAATAGAGGCCCCCATGTGTAGACCAGTTATGATGCGCGCAGAATTGAAGTAAAAAAAAGAAGGTGTACGTGAGGCTTCCGAAGTTGTTCCTAGCCGTTAGGAATTAGTTAAGTAGTTAGGAATTTCCAGTTTAGAAAGTTACACTTGAGTCCAATACTTTAATTAGTTTAAGTTTCAGAATGTGCAATTAGGTCCCTGGATTTAATGAGCCAGAGCATTTATGGTCCATCGAGTTAGTTATGTCCTTTTGTCCTTTAGTGTCAGAGAATCTTCTATATTTGTACACCTTCATCAGATGGAATACAACAAGAATTCTCTATCATTTCCATTTCTTATTTCTTTCTCTGCAATTTATTGCTTTTATGCCATTTCTGCATTTTGTTTTCTTCTTTCTTTCATTTCCAGCATTTTTGGAGCTTCATTGTAGTGTTTATCCATTTAGCTTGCATCATTTGGTATCAGAGCATCGACTTGGTACCTGTGAAATGTCGGATTTAACAAAAGTAATGAAGTTGTTGCATCAATTATCCACGGACATGGCAGGCTTCACAGCTCGACAGAATCAATTGGAATTTGAACAAGAACAGTCGAGCAAGCATCAAGAAGCAACCTTGAATGAGATTAGGGAAGTATTGAATGAGGCTTTACATGTGGGAAAGAGACCGGAATGAGATAAGGAGTTGTATTCACCCAGTGACAAACCATTGGAGCTACGAGAGATGAACACTCCTTCCTCAGTTGGTATCAGCAACATTATGCCTGTGGGAAAAGGTAATAGTACTGTTCCATTGAATGTTTCTAGTCAATCTCATATTCTTTCTGCTTCTTTACCTGGTTCTACACTGAATGTTAATCCTCAACCCTTTCCAATACACCCCAGCTATAACCCCTCTGTTCCTATTTCCACTGGTAGAGCTGTGTTCCCACAGTTCATTCAAAACCAAGCAACCATACATGTGTTCTCTCCTCAGCCTAGAGGAGTTAATACTTACTACCCTCCTTACCTCACACCTCCAGGGATGAGTAGGAATACTCAAAATCAGCCAGCTCCCTATGCTTCTTATCCCTCAAACTACTACCCTCAACCTACCCATATCTCACCACCATTATATCATCAACATCCCTATACTCAACCTGCACCTGCACAAGCCCCTTACCAGAACAACCCCTTCTACATGAACCACTCTTCCAACCAAAATGTAAACTATCCTAGCCTACCTTTCACTAAGTATGCTAAAGTGAAATTCCCAAAGTTTGATGGTGAATACTTGAGAACATGGTTGTATAAGGTAGAACAGTTCTTTGCTGAAGAAGAAGTTACCATACAGCAAATGATGAAACTTGTATCTCTTCATTTTGAAGGAGATGCACTGTAGTGGCATTTGGGCTATATGAGGAGTAGAGGACAGTCACCTCTACCTACTTGGGAGGAATATATCTGGGCTTTGTGTGATATATTTGGGGTTGAGTACACTGATCCTATGACTGAAATCATGAACATCAAGCACACAGGGACAGTAAAGGAGTATCAAAGATCCTTTACCAATGTGATGACTAGGCTGAACATAGCTGTAAAGCATGCTATCAGCATTTTCTTGAACAACCTCAAACCAGAACTCAGCAATGCTGTGAGGATTGGAAATCCTACCACACTTCCTCATGCATTTTACTTATCCATATTACATGAGGCTAGCTTTGCAACTCAAAGTAAGGTCATTAAGGCAAGTCACCATGTACCAACTGTGCATAGGGGCAATGCAGGACAAGGATCAGGCAGCTGGACCAGAGGAAATGTGAACACACTTAAGAAACCACCCATAGCCAGGTTTGACACTAGTAGAAGGAGGAGACTAAGTCCAGCAGAAATGGAAGAGAAGAGGGCTCAGGGACTATGTTTCTTCTGTGATGAGAAATTTGTACCTGACAATAAATGTCAAGCTAAGAGGCAGTTGTTCTCTTTGGAAGTGGAGATAGGAGAATCACCCATAGAAGAAGAGGAAGAGAAGGATGAAGAGGGTGAAGGAGAAGGAATAGTTGCAGAACCACCTGAAAATTGTGCTATATCTCTACAAGCACTGAATGGGACACTAGGCTATCAAACTCTAAGGCTTAGAGGGTTCACAGAGCAAAGACCTCTTGAAATTTTCATAGACTGTGGCTCCACTCACAACTTCATAGATGAGAAAACTGCTACCAGGTTGGGATGTAAAGTCACCAAGACCAAGACTCAGCTAGAGCAAGTTGTTGATGGCATAGAGGTGCCTACTGACAACATTTGCAAAGGGTTTAAATGGTTAATGTAGGGAACTGTTTTCCAAGATGATTTTCTAGTTTTTCCCATTGGCAAGAGTGACATAGTTCTGGGGATACAATGGCTTTACCCTCTAGAGGACATTAAGTTCAATTTCAGGAAACTCATGATGGAGTTTGAATATCAAGGCCAATTACTTACCTTGCAGGGAATCCAACCCAAGTTTAAAACTGTGCAGCCTGGTGCTATCAGTAAAATGGCTTTGGAGGGATCACAACTATTTATGATCAAAGTAAGAGAAGCTGAGGTCAAAGAGACAGATGTGACAAAACTTGGAGAAAATGAAGAATCAGAAGAACTCAGGGGGGGTTTTAAAAGAGTATGCAGGGATATTTGGAGAACCAACTCAGCTACCACCTTCAAGAGGGGTGTTTGATCACCATATTCCTTTGAAAGAAGGAAGTTTGCCAGTCAATTCCAGACCCTACAGGTATTCACCTGTGTAGAAGGATGTTATTGAGACCATGGTGAGGGAGATGATGGATCAAGGCATCATACAATATAGCTCTAGTCCTTATGCTTCTCCAGTGGTGCTTGTGGGCAAGAAGGATGGATCTTGGAGGCTTTGTGTTGATTATAGATCCCTCAACAAGATGACAGTGAAAGATAAGTTTCCCATACCTATCATTGAGGAGCTTTTAGATGAATTAGGAGGATCACAAGTTTATTCTAAAATAGACCTTAGAGCAGGGTACCATCAGATTAGAATGGCACCTAAGGATGTCCCTAAAACAGCTTTTAAGACTCACTCAGGGCACTATGAGTATTTGGTCATGCCTTTTGGGCTGACCAATGCACCCTCCAGTTTCCAAGGCCTCATGAATCACATTTTTCAGGAGTACCTTAGGAAGTTCATTTTAGTCTTCTTTGATGATATCCTGGTCTATAGCAGCAGTATGAGTGAGCATTTGCAACACTTAAGGATAGTTTTTGAACTGCTCTTACAACCTCAGCTGTTGGCCAAGAGAAGTAAATGTGTTTTTGCAGCTAAAAGGGTGGAGTATTTGGGACATTACATTTCAGCTCAAGGGGTGGCAACAGATCCCAGGAAAATTGAAGCAGTCCAGTCTTGGACAGAACCACAATCTGTGACTCAACTGAGAGGGTTTTTGGGGCTAACTGGGTATTACAGGAGATTCATAAGAGGATATGGAATCATTAGTAAACCTCTTACTGACATGTTAAAGAAAGATGAATTTGTTTGGACTGAAAAGAGCAGGAAAGCCTTCAACCAGCTCAAGCTTGCACTCACCACAGCTCCTGTGCTTGGACTGCCTAATTTCTCACTAACTTTTGTAGTAGAGAGTGATGCTTGCAATGTAGGGATTGGTGCTGTGTTAATGCAAAAAGGACATCCCATTGCCTTCCTTAGCAAAGGACTATCTACACAGCATCAGTCTCTATCTGTGTATGACAAGGAGCTGCTTGCATTGGTCCTAGCAGTCAACAAACGGTCTCAATATCTGACCATTAGACCCTTCATTGATAAAACTGATCAAAAGGCACTGAAATTCCTGTTAGAGCAGAAACTACACACTGGCACTCAGCTTAAATGGATCACAAGACTTATGCAGTATGACTTTGAGATAGAGTATAAGAAGGGGAAAGAAAACAAGGCAGCAGATGCCTTGTCTAGGATTCCACTAATCCAACTGGCTTCTTTGACTCTATCTTCTGTGAGAACCAATTTGTTAGAGGTGATTATGCAAAGTTGGGAACTTGATGCTGAACTAAAGACCATTATCTTATCATTGCAAGGAGGAGAGGACAACAGCAAAGGTTACACCTTCATACATGGACAGCTCAGGAAGAAGAGTAAGCTAGTAGTAGGACCTGATGAGCAACTCAAGAAGGAGATAGTAAAATTGTGGCATAGTTCAACTGTAGGAGGGCATTCAAGAGTAGAGAGCACTTACAAGAAGGTATCTGCCCTTTTCTACTGGAAGAATATGAGACTGGATATTCAAGAATTGGTTAAGGCTTGTGATATATGTCAAAGACACAAATATGACAATGCACCTTACCCTGGCTTGTTACAACCTCTCAAGATTCCAGTGGCAGCTTGGAGTAGCATCAGTATGGATTTTATAGAAGGTTTGCCTAAATCAAAGGGAAAAACAGTTATTTGGGTGGTGGTAGATAGGTTAACCAAATATGCCCACTTCTTGGCTCTTTCTCACCCTTACTCTGCATATGATATTGCCAAGTTGTTTATGGAGCAGATATACAAACTACATGGAATTCCTGAAAATATCATAAGTGATAGGGATCCTATTTTCACCAGTAAGGTATGGCAGGAGATATTCTCTATGTTGGGAGTCACTCTCAACACCTCTACTGCCTATCATCCTCAAACTGATGGGCAAACAGAGGTTGTAAACAGATGTGTTGAGACTTACCTGAGGTGTTTTTGCTCAGATTCACAGTCAGATTGGGTGCAATACTTGGCTGCTGCAGAATGGTGGTATAACACCTCCTTCCACACCTCTATACAAACCACCCCTATGAAGCATTATATGGTCAGCCACCTCCATTACATTTACCATACATGGCTGGAGATTCTCAAATGGAGGAGGTAGATAGAAGCCTATTGATCAGGGAATTCAAGACACAGTTGTTAAAGTACCATTTGAAGAGAGCTCAGCAGAGGATGATGGAACAGGCAAATAAACATAGGTCGGATAGACACTTTCAGGAAGGAGACTGGGTATACCTCAAGATCCAACCTTACAGACAATTATCCATGTCAGGCAGGCACTTTTCCAAACTCTCAGCTAGATACTATGGTCCATATCAAGTGCAGCAGAAGATAGGCTCTGTAGCCTATAAACTCTCTCTTCCACCTCATCTCTTGCTGCATCCTACTTTTCATATTTCTCAACTCAAGCTTTGTCATGAACTCCCCTCAACCATAATACACCCTCCAGTCATCGAGCTTTCTGGCCCCTACTGTCCACAACCAGAAAAGATACTTGAAAGAAGGTTAATCCAGAAGGGAAATAAGGCAGTGGCTCAAGCATTAGTTAAATGGAAGGATCTGCCATCCGAGGTAGCCACTTAGGAAGATTACTCAGTTCTCAAAATACGATTTCATTCCTTCCTTCCTTGAGGACAAGGAAGTTCTCAACAGGGGGGAATTGATTCGCGAAGAATTGAAGAAAAAAGAAGAAGGTGTAGTTCCGAAGTTGTTCCTAGCCGTTAGGAATTAGTTAAGTAGTTAGGAATTTCCAGTTTAGAAAGTTATACTTGAGTCCAATACTTTAATTAGTTTAAGTTTCAGAATGTGCAATTAGGTCCCTGGATTTAATGAGCCAGAGCATTTATGGTCCATCGAGTTAGTTATGTCCTTTTGTCCTTTAGTGTCAGAGAATCTTCTATATTTGTACACCTTCATCAGATGGAATACAACAAGAATTCTCTATCCTTTCCATTTCTTATTTCTTTCTCTGCAATTTATTGCTTTTATGCCATTTCTGCATTTTTTTCTTCTTCTTTCTTTCATTTCCAGCATTATTGGAGCTTCATTGTAGTGTTTATCCATTTAGCTTGCATCAAGTTATTCAATAAATATTATGATAACTGACCTATCATAATATTAGTGCCATGATTAATACTATGACTTTTTGACCAAAAATGAGTAAGGGGTTTTGTCATGCCTGGGATTAAGTATATGATCACACTTTCTTGGCCATTTAGGTAGTGAAAATTTCTGTTATGTTATTGAAGAAAATGACAGGGTAGTGGAAATAATGTAGCTCATTATCCACATTGTACTATGTGACCATTAATATACAATGCTTCGTTCATAAACTTTATAATATACTTAAAATCAATGTTTACCCTATAACTGTTTGCAAATGAAGATATTAGTTATCACATATACTATACACTCTTCTTTCAGTACGTTTAATTAACTGATAATTATAGTCTCAAATTATAAGTAATTCAAAACAGTAATTATTGTATTAGTGTATGATTTTTAGGGTATACTCATAAAAGTTCCGCCTGAAAATATTATAGACCTTAATAAGTCAGTTATTAGCATATATATTTCAAGGTATGTGACTTCATTCGACACTGTATTATTTGATAATACAATGTCAAGTCTGTATTTCAACCAATATCCTAACTATTATTTGATAAGCATACAGAGATGGCATATCAGTATATAATTGTACCTCCACCCCAAGTTATGACCTTAATTTCATTCATAAACGGAAGGTCCTACATATTTTGATATCATCATCACATGACCTGTCCAATGTTGGTAATAGGGTAATCAATAGTTCCCTCATCATCGGAATTTGGCCTAGTGTCAAAAATTAATGCAGCGCTATAGTATTGTCAATTACAACTAACCTCTTACCCTTTTGAGACAAATTGATTTATATGACTGTTCATAATAGTGAAGATACCCTTAGTTTCTATTAGGATTTCAACCATAGACTTTTATAATTTAGGAGTATTGGGCATGTGATTAACCAAAGCACATAATGGGGATAACCACTATTGTCACATGTAAACTGGCCTCATAGTAATATCATGTTTGGGGTTCATGCGAGACACAAAGGTCGGCAAATAGTGTATAAATATGATTGTTGTTCCGGTGTAGCAATACGTGGTTATAATTAAAGATGGGGATCAAATTGAATAGCTGAGCATTCAAGATATTGTTTATGGAGTAAATAACATTACTCCATTGGACTAATACGATCGTAGTCATAGGACCTTCCGTTTATATATCGTGGTTGTTATTTAGTAATTGACCGTCTATGAATATGAAGTTAATTATGTCAAAGCCGTATCTCGTTGTACTATAGGGTAATCTTTGTTAAATGAGCAACTGATATCAACATGGTGACATATATGTTGAATATGACCATGATAAACTACCCATATATTCGCCTGATATTATATTCACGTGATATAATTATCAGTATCTATAATTCATGGAGGAACCGTAATCCATGTAGTCTATAAACATGATCAATATATGGGTCGAAACTCAGGTTCAGGCAAACTAACAAACACTGATTCGCAAAAATCTCGACCAAAATTACTGAATGAAATAGTTTATAGTCATATTCATCGTATACTTTAAAACCACCATTTGATCACTTGTTATATATCAGCCATATGTGTGCAAATTATCATGTATTGTTATGTGGATCTGGAAATGCAAAAGTTGATATGGTGACCTGGATGCGGTATTAATAACAGATTCAAACATGTCTAGCTGAAGCTTAGAACACTGTTTTCAGTTTAATGAGAGTAATAATAACTCTGTAGATAGTGTCTCAATCAATAGATAATTCATAGATTCATACTCTGTTAATTTAGTAGTTAAATAGTAACAAGTTGATTAAACTAGTGTTGACATTTTTAGTTAATTGACAATACTGAAAACAGTAAGGATCAAATGTAATTTGCCATTATTTGAAATAGTTAATTGTTAAGTATTTATTCGTATTATTGTTGTTTAAATGTTGATCTGCTTTGATTCCGCTTTAGACATAAGTAACCTGGGCCTCGCCGTGAATACAGGCCTAGTCTAATTGACATGGCATTAATGCCTGGGGATAGAAACGAAAATGCTAGCTGGAACTTGGTTATCCAGCTGCACCTGGATGTAATAATGTGAGGAGGCCTGGATTTCAGGCCCAATAGCGTATAAAAAGGGGGCCTGAATCCCAATAAATGATGATATGAAAAATGACATAAAATTTGAAACATTTATACCTAAGGAAAAACAAAAATAGAAAATATAGTATACTTAGGAAAAGACCTTAATAAAAACGGAGATGAGCCTCGCTAAATCACAAGGGCATAAGTTGCAGGGCCCATTAAACTTCGCTTTGGATATAGTTTGGGGTTGATTTACGCTGTCTTATTCATTAACCGATTCTGATTATATTGCATTCATGATTTTAGAAGTATTATAGATGATACGGCCATAGGTTGTAATTTTAAAAGTAGTGCACTACACGGATTCATACCAACCACTCCAATTGTCATGGAGGGGTTGCTTCTCGGGTAAGAATTAAGTAGTTATATTTGGGGGGAACTTACTATAATCATCCACCAAATAAATCTCGATGAGCTTCATATTTATTCACGGTCAATCCTTGGAATGTGTTAGGCACTAAGTCTAAGTCCAAACATAAGTCTCACAATATTTAGGCAATTACTAAATATTCAAGGGATTTCTACCCTTGAATATTTTGAGTGCTAGATCTATATATTTCACTGGGATAAAAACTTATGAGCTATATAATTTGCCATATTAACCATATTCATAGATGATCACAAACTTTTTCATAAGGTCCTAAATGATAGATTTATAAGTCATAACTTAGTCATAATTCTACTTTTAATAAATATACCAAGGTGTTTGGGATTTGGCCTGAGCCGGAGACGAAGGCTGAGGCGTGATTTTCCGGTGGTCTCCATGAGAGACGGTGGAGGAGGAAGGGAATCCTAGGGCGGCTAGGGTTTGTGTGTGATGAGTGTTAATGAAACATGTATTTATAGTGGAATCTGTTCTCTAAAAGAAAGATTTATTTTAGAGAACTTAATCTATCACCACGACATTAAAATATTACATACCTTACTATGATGGCACCCAATACATTGCTCGAGAACAGGACGCATATAAATAACAATCGTACCAGATGGCCGGAGTCCTCACCCAATCCCTAAAACTTGTATTTTCGTATGATATTTTTGAGGTGGTTTGAATTGAAAATTTGAAGTAAAAGCTGAACTTGTAATAATACTTCCGGCGATATTTTAGGTAATAAAAATATATACATAATAGATGAGTCAATTACGCGGTAGAACTTTCAGAGGAGGCAGTATAGAGGAATATGCCATTGTGCAGCTTAATTGAATTTCGGTTGATTAGGTTATATACAAATGACTATCCCTTTTTTTATATTTTCATAATTTATTTTCTTAATTGAATTTTGAATGATTAGGATTAATAGGTAAACAAAGGAGGCATCACAGAGGAATATGCCATTGTGCAGCTTTTTCATTAATTTGGAATCAAAGGAATGGAAGAAAGCTCTTACCATTAAAAGAAATGTAAATGATTTGCATATTTTCTGGAATAATATCATGAAAAGAAAATACTCATTTGTTGATATGAAAGAAAAGTACTTTATCTATAGCATGAAAATAAAGTATATTTTCATTGCGCTGTTGCATGAATGTACGTACAATCAGGATCAGTTTTATAGCTCAATATATGGGCACCTGAACTTATGAATTTTACGTCAAATTAGATATTTTTATGTACATATTTTCTAAAATGGATCTAATATTTGATGGTACTCATGTTTTAAAGAGTCTAAATAATGCATTTTCTTAATGCTAAGATATTTGCCTAATAGTTTATGACTACAATACTAAGTATTTTTAACTCAATTAAAGATCAACAATATCCAAATTACCTACTGAGTATAATTTCATTCATAGTATATTTGGTGTGATGTTGTTGAACAATTACCTAAATATGCACTTTTTTCCAAGTTATATTTCTTCGTGGTTGAATAAACGTATTAGGGATAACAATTTATTTCATCACTAATATTATATACAAATAATTCAAGAGTGCATATTGCGTAATTTGATGCACCACATGTGCATCTTCAAGAAAATGCATTATACCTGGTAGATGATGGTAACTAATACTCCTTCCGTTTCAATTTATGTGAACTTATTTCCTTTTTAGTCCGTGCCAAAAAGAATGACCTCTTTCCTTATTTGGAAACAATTTACCTTTATGCAATGATTTATGACCACACAAAATAAAGGTGCCTCATTTTACACCACATAATCAAAAGTCTTCTCTTTTTTCTTAAACTTCGTGCCCAGTCAAATGGGTTCACATAAATTGAAACGGAGGGAGTAGTACTTTATATTGCGGTTAGCCCCGAGATATAAATCATTTAGTAATAATTTATATCCTTGAAAATTTGAATATAACTTATTCATCCTACTTATTATGACACGTTTATTCAAATGCACATAAAATTATCCTATAAATGGAAAACAAATGAGTTGTCTCAACTTCCAAAAGCAATTAAGGCCCGGTCTTCCAAGTTGCTTCCTCGACCGGCTAATCCTGCTACTGAACTTTTATTGATGCAACAGTCTTTGAGCTCAACTTTCAGACGTGCCTGTCTATTATTGTCATTAGCTCCTCAACATAAAATAGATCCTTGCCCAAATGGACTGAACTGAAATCCAACACGTACGGCAAATCACCGTGATACCTTCGGAGCATCGAAACATGAAATACCGAAGGAAATCCTGCCAAGCTGGGAGTTAAAGCAAGCTCATAAGCAACCTCCCTAACACGTCGCAACACCTCAAAGAGACCAATAAACCTTGGGCTCTTGGAGGAATATGACCGTGAGTCCATTTATGAAAATGTAATTAATAAATAAACAGAAAAATTAAACCTTCCAATAGTTGTTTGCTCAAGGGATAAAGATTCATAAGTGCGAACATCCACGAATTTCTGGAAGTTCATGCTATGTATATTTTGTAACCCCCAAAATATACATACTAAGATCAACCACGAATTTCATTCATATACTAGGTCGGGTAATAACACTTAAATAAAATGGCGTAAAAGGGGAAGGGTAAATGACATTATTGTGGATTAAATAGAGCCTGTATGGACAAAAATGACTTTATTATATGGTTTTTATGAAATTACTTAGATAATACAGGATATAATAGGTAGAGCTAAAAAGTATTTGTGTAATAAACCTTAGCAAGTGAGGGCAATTGCGTAAAACCTACCTAGTAGAACCTGATAGAACTGCCCAGAACCTTCCAGCAGGGGTCTTAGGGCAGTTCGATACTTTTTAAATGGACTATTCTATAATTAATTAAAAGAAGAAGGGGTGGGAAATACAATTGTGAGCACGTGATTTTTGCCATATAAGAGAAATACTCTAAAAGATTCAAAAATAAAATAATTTTAGTTGCTTGTAATGATTATGAATTTGGTGTTATTTTCTTGTACTATTTGCAATTATATATGTGCATATTTGCTTGTTTAAATAAATAAAATATACAAAAATATATTGCATATGTATATAAAATTCAAGTTTACAATTAAGTTTATTTTACGGAAATGAAAAATCATAAAAATATGTATTTTTTGCATTTTTAGCATTTAATATCCAAATTGTGCGATTTTATTTTAACTAACGATTAATTTTGTATGATAATTATTATTAGGATTTAATTAGTGTTTTAAGATAATTCTAGGTTTTATAATTTAATCGTCATATTTTTTTAGTTTTATTAATTAATAAAAGAAAAGAGAACAAAAATAGAGAACGAATTTGGAATTGGGTCAATTCTTGAATTAACCACAAGCCCAAGCCAATTTTACCCAACCCAAAACACCCATCGACCCAGTCCATGACCCATGACCCAACCCAATCCGCCCCATAACCCAAAGATCCCCTTTCTTTCATTTTACACTTCATTTCCTAAAAAATCCAAACCCTAAAATCCTAAAACACTCCCTAGCCGTCGCTCCCTTGCAGCCCACCCCCTTTTCTTCATCTTCATCTTGTTCATTCAAACAAAAAGACCCAGCCCCCCATGAACTTCCGCTCCTAGGTCACACACCACCATTTCCGACAGATATAGACACAAAAACGGAGGTAGCAACACACACATAATCGCATCATGCTTCTTCTCGAAAGACTAGTTGCATTTCAAAGATAGATGGAGAGAATATATAATTGTATTTGGACATTTTTGAAAGTTAGAGAAGAGGCGGCGGCGATGGGAAATTGCTGCTCCGACGTGGTCGGCGGTACCGGAAAAATCAGAACGATCCAGCTAACTCTCCTAATGAGGCCGTCGATGCCTTCCTTAAGTCTCGCGGTTACCAAGGCCTCTACTCTCAGATCGAGTTGTCTCTATCTGCTTCCAGCTTGCGCGATCGTGATGTGCTTTCCAAGAGTGACCCTATGGCAGTCCTTTATTCAAAAGAAAGAGATGGTTCATTGAAAGAACTTAGCCGTACAGAAGTAGTTTTGAACTCATTGAACCCAAAGTGGATTTTGGAGTATTAAGCCATATATATATATATATATATATATATATATATATATATATATATATATATATATATATATATATATATATATATGATCTTAAAGATTGGCCGTAGATCGTCGTTGAAATTCCGGATAAACTCAAGCTTTTTTTTTTTTTTTGGTTTAAGAAAAATCCGAGCAGATTTGTTTCCGTTTGAGTTCATCGTTATTTGTTAGTCGATTTAAATGTTGTTCTTGTCCATATTTTGTTGGTATTTTCAGATCCGAAAGTGTTGTATGTTGTTTGGATTATCTTCTTGATTTGTTGTTTATCATGGTTCCAGATTATTTATGAAATTTGTTTATTTATTTTGTTTAAGTTTTTTTAACATAGAAATGTTGGCAATCGACAACTTAGTAAGCTCCGCCCCATACACTTCGCCCCTTGCGGTGCTACTAGGATGTTGCTTTGCCGTTCCATTGCTAAAAGCCATCAGCCGCCATGAGTGATGTTATGCCAGACACAACCCGCAAGAACCGATGGGAATCAGCAATTTAGTAAGCTTCGCCCTTGAATGTTTATTTTGATTGTAATGTTGTTAGATTTAATATGTAGTTCAATTAATTATTGAGTTCTATTAAGTTTGTTTCTAAGTTTAATTGGACTTTGATTCTTGTATATTCCTAATTATGGGTTTGTTCATGAAATTAATTGTAGAATTTGATTGAAAATTGATTTCATGTGTTCATAAGTTTAATTGTTGAATTTGATTAGGTGATTTGGCTATAGCTGTAATGATTTGGTGTTTAATTAAGAATTAATTTTGATCAGTTGATAGCTTTGTTACAGATTGAAGGTTTAGGGGGAGAACAATAATTTCAGTAGGATTCAGGGGTATTTTAGGAATAGAAAAATAGAAAATTTAGTTTGACTGGATAGTCCATCCAGTAGGCCCTAATAGCTTTAATTTGAATTAATTGGAGGGTAGGGACCACTAAGAAATATTGGATGTTTGCCTGATTGGAAATTTGAAATAGTATAAGGGATAATAAAAGGTTAAAATTATACACATAAAGGAGAATATTTAGGGCATGTCAGTATGATTACGGGAGTAATTTGGGGAGTAATTTAGGGAAGGTGGGACTCTCAATTACTATAAGACAAATAGTAAATTTGAAAAATTAGGGGACAATGTCATGTGGGTGGGGACAATAATTATTAAAGTTAAAGGAGAGTGGGGACAGTAGGACCCACGTTTGACTACTTTTCTGATTGACAATTAGTAATAGTGTGTAATAATAATTAGGTAGCAATCTTGTACTGTGTATATATAACAGAAGTGTGGTAATAAATTACGGAGAGAGAAATATTTTGGAAGATAAAAATTTCAGAATTGTAGGGAAGATAAAAATACTTTCGAATCTTAAGAGTTAAAAGGGAATTGAAAAGAAAAAAAAAACTTATTTTTCATTTCTTCAGCATCAATTCCTACTGTTTATCAAAGCTTCAAGCTTCTTTTTTCTCAGAGTGTTTAAAAATTAGAAGCAACTACTTTGATAACTGGTTTTTTATTGTTATTACTGGGTTGTTACTGGGTTACTGCTGGTGTTGCAGTTGCTATTGTTTGTTGTGTTGTGCTACTACTATACTACTGATCTTCCTTTTCTTTGTGATCCAATACCAGGTACACTGCTGTAATTCATGTATCTGACACGTGAAAGCATGAGCACATTTGAAGAATAAAAATCTTAAATTTTTAATTTAGCTTTTTATTTTTTTATTTTTTTAATTGTATTTAGGTTATTTTACGTTTTATTATTTTGTATATTTCTGCCGTCTTACATAGTTAGACAAATTATAATGATATTAAGCAATATCTTGTTTTGGCTTGACTATTAGGTAGTGTATGTTTAAGCACGCTGGTTACTGTGGTTTAATAATTAAGAGGAGATTAGCTTAAATTGGTTAATGAATCGGTTTGGTAAAAATCGGTTAGTTCACTAGCTATGAATGTTTTGACATGGTCGATGATAAGTTAATTGTGAACACATAGCTAAATCTAGTTAAGTTTTTTTTTTAAATTGAACTAATTTCGGAAGTTAGAAATTAATCTCAACGGTTTATTCACTCATATGTGGTTTTAATTAGTTATGGGATAATTGGTTTATTTTAATATATTATTTATACACGCCATATTTTATCTATAACTTGATTTTAGTAAGGCATGACATAATTTTCTTTTGTACTAATTTGTTTATAATTTGTCGGTTGCGCCTATTTTAATCCGTTTAATAAGTTATAATTCCAATCACGTAGATTAATAAAGAAAATTCGTTTCCTTTTATTTTTTTAGATGAATTCATAAAAATGTAGCCATTTTAGGAATTGATTTTAATATTTTCATATAACAATATAATTTTTAAGCTAGTTATGTTCAATTTCTTTTAAATATTAAGTCGTCAAATTTTATCTTCTATTTATAAATTTGAAATTTTATTTTATTTTATTTATAATTTCGAAATTTATTTTATTTTATTTATAATTTCGAAATTTTTATTTTATTTTTATTTGTAATTTCGAAATTTATTTTTTTATATTCTATTCGAAAATTGTTTTAAAATTAATTTCTCTTCCATCAATATTTGTATTAATCTAGCAACTAGTGAGTTGCATATTATTAAACTCGTAATTAATTAGGATTTTTCTCTTTTAATTTAGGGACGAACTTAATAGAAAAATGTAGTCAATTTAGCATTGCCCTTTTAAAATAAATAAGGCGTGTCTCGCCAAAAATAGTTATAAGTTGTGGGGTCCTCATACTTGTTTAATAAATATTACTTAGATTACGGAAAATGCCGTTTAGCGAATTCTGCGGTTTTTCTCAAAAATAATAATGCGTTAGCATCTTTAGGCGCGCATTTAATAATTTTATCTCCCTAAACTCGGGTGCACATTTATGTGACCCAAATCCAAATCTCAACGGGGTCAGAATATGTCGATAACCACGGGTACATTGATGTGACGTGGTTCGAGATACGTTTTCACAACGTTGCAATCCTTTGTTAAAAATAATAATAATAAAAATAGTAATAAAAGCGGTCAAAGATAAAAATTTGCACATTAGTTAATATTTGTTAAAAATCAGATAATCAAGCCGAATATAACAGTTGAGCGACCGTGCTAGAACCACGGAACTCGGGAATGCCTAACACCTTCTCCCCGGTTAACAGAATTCCTTATCCGGATTTCTGGTACACAGACTGTTTAACAGAGTCAATATTTTTCTCGATTCGGGAATCAAACCGGTGACTTGGGACACCATAGATCTCCTAAGTGGCGACTCTGAATTAGTTAAATAAATCCCGTTTCGATTATCCTTTAATTGGAAAAACTCCCTCGCGACCTCGCGGGCCTGCGCCAAAAGGAGGTGTGACAACAATTAACTTATTAGAAATTCCCCCCCAAAATGCCTCTATAAATAGGGGTTGTTTTAGAGTAGGTTGGTGTTTTTGGTTGAGGGTCCGGGGGCCTCGGGGTGGATTCGGGTGGTTAAACGGACTAATTCCCATGTTTAAAGATAGTAAATATTTCAGTTAAATTGCAAAAGAAAATCCTTCTACGCGTTTGCGTGACCAAAGATGCGAACGCTTAGAGTTAGCTAGAGTAGGCCTGGATTTTGGCTATCGCATTCGCGTAGGGCAAGCTCGCGTTCGCGTTTAAGAGGAAAATTGTTCATTGCGATCGCTTTGGGACTAACATGTTTGCGTAGTAGAAGCTTTTGGAGCATCACGATCGCGTGCAGATGGACACATTCGCGTAAGGGAAAAATTTGGTCAGAGTAAGTTACTCATCGGGAACGCAAAAGGGCGATCACGTTCGCATAGAAGAAAAAAGCCTCACGTCAGAATTTATTTAAGTGTTATTTCATCTGCAACTTATACCATTTTTCCATCATTTTTTAGCAAGCTTGGAGTTTTTGGCAAGGAATTAAGAGGGTTTCTACTGGGAGTCGATTAGAGGTAAGTTTTATGAGTAAAATACGTCATTTAATCGATGAATCATCCATTAATTCTCTAAATTTGGGTATAAAATTAAAGAAATTAGGGTTTCATTTTTGCTATGTATATTTGGGATTTGGTGACACATTAGAACTCCGATTTTGATAAATTTTACATGTACGGAATCGTGGCGAGACGATGAATACGAAAATATGAGTTTTGTAATTTTTTGAGAAGCGGGTCCGGGGCTCGAGTTTTTCTAGTTTTGAGGTTCTTGCCATAATTCGATTGTTTTCGATTGGGTATTTTCTCATTTGCATATTGTGATGTATTCGCTCTGTTTTTGGCTAGTTGTGACGTGCGTGGAGGCTAATTTGAGGTGCAAAGGCGTCGCAGGCTTGAGGTTTCATCGGTTCGAGGTGAAATTGATATATGTGCAATACGTTTTTGGTAACATCTACGTTCAATAGATGTTACCTTGGGTTATACTAAGAAATCGGTTAATAAGTCCATTTCGTAATATGAATATCAGAGCAACACGCAATTTGGATTATGAGTATTTCACTCTTCATGCCATATACAAACATATCATTAGGAGTTTATTCCGATATGGTTATTTTGAATTTATTAAAAGTAGTATATTATGACTCTTAAATTAATATGGTGGTGTAACCCATAAAATTATAGCTAAAATTTTATTGGTATACAATTACGGGTTGTATTCACAATTCCGTTTTAACACTGTTATGATTACATATTCGAGGTATATAATACCTGTATTTATATATACGTGTTTGAATCTGACCATTTTAAAAACATTTAAAAATGGTAATTCAAACACGTATATTTTATATACTCTATTCGTTATGTGATTCCAGTACTCACGTTTATTCAAATGCACTAATATTATCAGAATATCATCAATAAAGACTATCACGAACAAATCTAGATAAGACCTGAACATTCGGTTCATCAACTCCATAAATGATAATAGGGCATTGGTCAACCCAAATGACATGACCAAAAGCTCATAATGCCCATACCGAGTGCGGAATGCTATATTAGGGACATCATACGCCCTAATCCTTAGTTGATGGTAGCCAGACCTCAAGTCTATCTTTGAAAACACCTTCGTACCCTGAAGCTGGTCAAACAAATTATCAATCCTCGGTAGTGGATACTTGTTCTTAATCGTCATCTTGTTCAATTGCCGATAATCAATGCACATCCTCGTCGATCTATACTTTTTCTTCACAAACAACACTGGCGCACCCCAAGGAGAAACATTAGTCCTGATAAAACCCTTCTCTAGGAAATCTTGCAACTGGTCCTTTAACTCCTTCAACTCTGGCGGGGCCATGCGATACAGCGGAATAGAAATGGGCTGCGTGCCTGGGGCCAGATCAATACAGGAATCAATATCCCTGTCGGGAGGCATACCCGGCAGGTCTGAAGGGAAAACCTCGAGGAACTCCCGAACAATAGGAACAAAGTCAATAGAAGGGACCTCTGTACTGGAATCACGAACATATGCTAAATAAGCTAAACACCCCTTCTTGACCATGCATTGAGCCTTTACATATGAAATAACACTGCGGGTCGCTTGACATGGGGTCGCTCTCCATTCCAATCGGGGCAAATCCAGCAAAGCCAAGGTCACGGTCTTGGCGTAACTATCCAAGATAGCATCATAATGGGACAACCAATCCATCTCTAATATAACATCAAAATCCACCATGTCTAGAAGCTATAAATCAACGCGGGTCTCAAGACCCTCACACACTACCACATAGGAACGATGAACTTGGTCGATCACTATAGAATCACCCACTAGTGTAGATACATAAACAGGGATACCTAAAGCATTACTAGGCATAGCCAAGTAGGGTGCAAAATAAGACGACACATATGAATACGTAGTCCCAGGGTTAAATAGCACTGAAGCATCCCTATCACAGACCGGAAAGTACCTGTAATAACAACATCTAAAGACTCATCCTCTGTCCTGACCAGCAAAGAATAGCACCGGGGCTGGGCCCCACCTCCTTGAACCATGTCTCTACCTCCTCCTCTATGATCCCTACCCCTACCTCTAGCCGGCTGGGTGAGTTGTGGATCACCTGATGCCTGAATCATGGGGTGAACCCTACAGCTGAGATCTGCCCGAGGCTCGAGGACAGAACCTAACAATGTGACCGGGGTCACCACAACCATAACTAGCCCTCAGCTTTTGAGACTTAGTCCAATGGACTTATGTGGTTGTCGTAGGCCGATGCATCCTAGTATATGAATGAAATAATATTCATTACTGACATTACTCCCAATACGATATATAAATGGAAGGTCCTATGACTACAATCGTATTACATTACTCCCAATCTATTATGACTACAATCGTATTAGTCAAATGGATTTATGTGGTTGTCGTAGGCCGATGCGTCCATTTGACTAATACGATTGTAGTAATAGGACCTACCGTTTATAAATCACGGTTGTTATTTAGTAATTGACTGTGAATGAATATGATTTCATTCATATACTAGGACGCATCAGCCCACGACAACCACATAAGTCCATTGGACTAATACGATTGTAGTCATAGGACCTTCCGTTTATATATTGTATTGGGAGTAATGTAATACGATTGTATTGCAAGTAACAAATTGGGAGTAATGTAATATGATTGTAGTAAGACGCATCGACCTACGACAACCACATAAGTCCATTTGACTAATACGATTGTAGTCATAACAGATTGGTAGTAAGGTAATACGATTGTAGTAGGACGCATCGGCCTACGACAACCACATAAGTCCATTGGACTAATACAATTGTAGTCATAACAAATTGGGAGTAATGTAATACGATTGTAGTCATAGGACTTATGTGGTTGTCGTAGTCCGATGCATTCTAGTATATGAATGAAATAATATTCATAGATTATCAATTACTAAATAACAACCACGATATATAAACAGAAGGTTCTATTACTACAATCGTATTAGTCAAATGGACTTATGTGGTTGTCGTAGGCCGATGCGTCCTACTACAATCGTATTACATTACTACCAATCTGTTGTGACTACAATTGTATTTGTCAAATGGACTTATGTGGTTGTCGTAGGCCGATGTGTCCTAGTATGAACGTATGACATTACTCCCAATCTGTTATGACTATAATCGTATTAGTCAAATGGACTTATGTTGTTGTCGTAGGCCGTAGGCCAATGCGTCCTAGTATATGAATGAAATTATATTCATTCACGGTCAATTACTATATAACAAACACGATATATAAACGGAAGGTCCTATTATTGCAATCGTATTAGTCAAATGGACTTATGTGATTGTCGTAGGCCGATGCGTCCTAGTATATGAAAAAAGGGCCGACCCAGTTCAATACCCACTTCATGGGTGTCTGGGGAAGGGAATACTCTAGGCAGCCTTCCCCCTGCTTTGCAGAGAGGCTGATTCGAACCCGCGACCTGACACACCACGGCAAGCAAGCTTACCGCTGAGCCAAGCCGGTCCTAGTATATGAATGAAATAATATTCATAGATGTTCAATTACTAAATAACAACCACGATATATAAACGTAAGTTCTTATGACTACAACCGTATAAGTCCAATAAACTTATGTGGTTGTCGTAGGCCGATGCGTCCTAGTATATGAATGAAATAATATTCATAGTTGGTCAATTACTAAATAACAACCACGCTATATAAACGGAAGGTCTTATTACTACAATCGTATTAGTCAAATGGACTTATGTGGTTGTCGTAGGCCGATGCGTCCTACTACAATCGTATTACATTACTCCCAATCTGTTATGACTACAATCGTATTAGTCAAATGGACTTATGTGGTTGTCGTAGGCCGATGCGTCTTACTACAATCGTATTATATTACTCCCAATCTGTTATGACTACAATTGTATTTGTCAAATGGACTTATGTGATTGTCGTAGGCCGATGTGTCCTAGTATATACATGAAATCATATTCATAGATGGTCTATTATTAAATAACAACCACGATATATAAATGGAAGGTCCTATTACTACAATCGTATTAGTCAAATGGACTTATGTGGTTGTCATAGGCCGATGCATCCTACTACAATCGTATTACATTACTCCCAATCTGTTATGACTACAATCGTATTAGTCAAATGGACTTATGTGATTGTTGTGGGCCGATGATTTCTAGTATATGAATGAAATAATATTCATAGATGATTAATTACTAAATAACAACCACGATACATAAACGAAAGGACCTATAACTATAATCCTATTAGTCAAATGGACTTATGTGGTTGTCGTAGGCCGATGCGTCCTACTACAATCCTATTACATTACTCTCAATCTGTTATAGCTACGATCGTATTAGTCCAATGGACTCATATGGTTGTCTTTGGCCGATGCGTCCTAGTATATGAATATAATCATATTCATTCACGGTCAATTACTAAATAACAACCATGATATATAAATGGAAGGTTCTATTATTACAATCGTATTAGTGAAATAGACTTATGTGGTTGTCGTAGGCCGATGCGTCCTACTACAATCGTATTACATTACTCCCAATCTGTTATGACTACAATCGTATTAGTCAAATAGACTTATGTTATTGTCGTAGGCCGATGCGTTCTAGTATGAAGGTATGACATTACTCCCAACAATATATATAAACGGAATGTCCTATGACTACAATCGTATTACATTACTCCCAATCTGTTATGACTACAATTGTATTAGTCAAATGGACTTATGTGGTTTTCGTAGGCCGATGCGTCCTAGTATACGAATGAAATCATATTCATTCATGGTCAATTATTAAATAACAACCACGATATATAAACGTAAGTTCCTATGACTACAATCGTATTAGTCCAATGGACTTATGTAGTTATCGTAGGCCGATGCGCCCTAGTATGTGGTTGTCGTAGGCCGATGCGTCCTACTACAATCGTATTACATTACTTCCAATCTGTTATGACTACAATGGTATTAGTCAATGGACTTATGTGGTTGTCGTAGGCCGATGCGTCCTACTACAATCGTATTACATTACTCCCAATCTGTTATGACTACAATCGTATTAGTCAAATGGACTTCTGGGATTGTCGTTGGCCGATGCGTCCTAGTATATGAATGAAATCATATTCATAGATGGTCAATTATTAAATTACAACCACGATATATAAACAGAAGGTCTTATTACTACAATCATATTAGTCAAATGGACTTGTGTGGTTGTCGTAGGCCGATGCATCATACTACAATCTTATTACATTACTCCCAATCTTTTATGACTACAATCATATTCGTCAAGTGGACTTATGTGATTGTCATAGGCTGATCTGTCCTAGTATATAATATTCATAGACAGTCAATTACTAAATAACAACCACGATATATAAACGGAAGGTCCTATTACTACAATCGTATTAGTCAAATGGACTTATGTGGTTGTCGTAGGCCGAAGCCTCCTAGTATATGAATGAAATCATATTCATTCACGGTCAATTACTAAATAACAACCATGATATATAAACGGAATTTTCTATTACTACAATCGTATTAGTCAAATGGACTTATGTGGTTGTCGTAGGCCAATGCGTCCTAGTATATGAATGAAATAATATTCATAGATGGTCAATTACTAAATAAGAACCATGATATATAAACAGATGGTCCTATTGCTACAATCGTATTAGTCAAATGGACTTATGTGGTTGTCGTAGGCCGATGCGTCCTACTATAATCGTATTACATTACTCCCAATCTGTTATGACTACAATCATATTAGTCAAATGGACTTATGTGGTTGTCGTAGGCCGATGCGTCCTAGTATATGAATGAAATAATATTCATAGATGGTCAATTACGAAATAACAACCAGGATATATAAACGGAAGGTCCAATTACTACAATCATATTAGTCAAATGAACTTATGTGGTTGTCGTAGGCCTATACGTCCTACTACAATCATATTACATTACTCCCAATCTGTTATGACTACAATCGTATTAGTCAAATGGACTTATGTGGTTGTCGTAGGCCGATGCGTCCTAGTATATGAATGAAATAATATTTATAGATGGTTAATTACTAAATAAGAACCATTATATATAAATTGTAGGTCCTATTACTACAATCGTATTAGTCAAAAGGACTTATTTGGTTGTCGTAGGCCGATGCGTCCTACTACAATCGTATTACATTACTCCTAATAGATCTGTTATGACTACGAACGTATTAGTCCAATGGATTTATGTGGTTGTCGTAGGCCGATGCATCCTAGTATGAACGTATGACATTATTCCCAATATGATATATAAACGGAAGTTCCTATGACTACAATCGTATTAGTCCAATGGACTTATGTGGTTGTCGTAGGCCGATGCGTCCTTCTACAATCGTATTACATTACTCCCAATCTGTTATTACTACAATCGTATTAGTCCAGTGGACTTATTAGTCCAGTGGACTTATTAGTCCAATGGACTTATTTGACTGTCGTAGACCGATGCGTCCTAGTATATGAATGAAATCATATTCATTCACGGTCAATTACTAAATAACAATCACGATATATAAATGGACGGTCCTATGACTACAATCGTATTAGTCCAATGGACTTATGTGGTTGTCGTAGGCCGATGCGTCCTACTACAATCGTATTACATTACTCCCAATCTGTTATGACTACAATCGTATTAGTCAAAAGGACTTACGTGGTTGTCGCATGCCGATGCGTCCTAGTATGAACGTATGACATTACTCCCAATACGATATATAAACGAAAGGTCCTATGACTACAATCATATTAGTCAAATGGACTTATGTGGTTGTCGTAGACCGATGCGTCCTACTACAATCGTATTACATTACTCCCAAAATGTTATGACTACAATCATATTAGTCAAATGGACTATTGTGGTTGTCGTAGGCCGATGCATCCTAGATGGTCAATTATTAAATAACTACCACGATATATAAATGGAAGGTCCTATTACTACAATCGTATTAGTCAAATGGACTTATGTGGTTGTCGTAGGCCGAAGCATCCTACTACAATCGTATTACATTACTCCCAATCTGTTATGACTACAATCGTATTAGTCAAATGGACTTATGTGGTTGTCGTAGGCCGATGCGTCCTAGTATGAACGTATGACATTACTCCCAATAATATATATAAATGGAAGGTCCTATGACTACAATCGTTTTACATTACTCCCAATCTGTTATGACTACATCATATTAGTCAAATGGACTTATGTGGTTGTCGTAGGCCGATACGTCCTAGTATATGAATGAAATAATATTCCTATGACTACAATCGTATTACATTACTCCCAATCTGTTATGACTACAATCGTATTAGTCCAATGGACTTATGTGGTTGTCATAGGCCGATGCATCCTAGTATATGAATGAAATAATATTCATAGATGGTCAATTACTAAATAACAACCACGATATATAAATGGAAGGTCTATTTACTACAATCATATTAGTCAAATGGACTTATGTGATTGTCGTAGGCCGATGCGTCCTACTACAATCGTATTACATTACTCCCAATCTGTTATGACTACAATCGTATTAGTCAAATGGACTTATGTGGTTGTCGTAGGCCGATGCGTCCTAGTATATGAATGGAATAATATTCATAGATGGGCAATTACTAAATAACAACCACGATATATAATCGGAAGGTCCTATTACTACAATCGTATTAGTCAAATGGACTTATGTGATGTTCGTAGGCCGATGCGTCCTAGTATGAACGTATGACATTACTCCCAATACGATACATAAATAGAAGGTCCTATGGCTACAATCGTATTACATTACTCCCAATCTGTTATGACTACAATCGTATTAGTCAAATGGACTTATGTGGTTGTCGTAGGCCGATGCGTCCTACTACAATCGTATTACATTACTCCCAATCTGTTATGACTACAATCGTATTAGTCAAATGAACTTATGTGGTTGTCGTAGGACGATGCGTCCTAGTGTATGAATGAAATCGTATTCATTCACGGTCAATTACTAAATAACAACCACAATATATAAACGGAAGGTCCTATTACTACAATCCTATGAGTCAAATGGACTTATGTGATTGTCGTACGCCGATGCGTCCTAGTATGAAGATATGACATTACGCCCAATACGATATATAAACATAAGGTCCTATGACTACAATCGTATTACATTACTCCCAATATGTTATGACAACAATCGTAGTAGTCCAATGGTCTTATGTGGTTGTCGTAGGCAGATGCGTCCAACTAAAATCGTATTACATTACTCCCAATCCGTTATGACTACAATCCTACTACAATCGTATTACATTACTCCCAATCTGTTATGACTACAATCGTATTAGTCAAATGGATTTATGTGGTTGTCGTAGGCCGATGCGTCCTAGTATGAACATATGACATAAGTCCATTTGACCATCTATGAATATTATTTAGTAATTGACCGTGAATGAATATGATTTCATTCATATACTAGGACGCGTCGGCCTACGACAACCACATAAGTCTATTGGACTAATATGATTGTAGTCATAGGAACTTCCGTTTATATATCGTGGTTGTTACTTAGTAATTGACCATCTATGAATATTATTTCATTCATATAATAGGACGCATCGGCCTACGATAACCACATAAGTCCATTGGACTAATACGATTGTAGTCACAGGACCACGAAATATAAATGGAAGTTCCTATGACTACCATCGTATTAGTCAAATTAAATAATATTCATAGATGGTCAATTACTAAATAACCACGATATACTAGGACGCATCGGCTTACGACAATCACATAAGACCATTTGACTAATATGATTGTAGTCATAACAGATTGGGAGTAATATAATACGATTGTAGTAGGACGCATCTGTCTAGCCCCAAATCGAGGGACATGACCGGCGCCTGACCGGTAGCCTCAGTCAAGCGGACCTAGGTGCCTTTCTATCCCACGCGATACCCCTGTGTTGTTGATTACTCATAATCAAATTCACATTGTACAAACATAACCACATGATTATTTCATTAACAAATTTGAAATTTTTACAACACCCGACATAATATATGCATAAGACTGAAATTCCACAGTTTATATGTCTATGAAGCCTATAGGATACAAAGGACGATACGATACTTGCCGGTAACAAGGCTACGGCTATACCTTACACAAAATCAAAATAGATTCTAAATAGGAGTGGCGTGAGCCACGCAGGGCCCCAAAAGGAAAGGGGCTCACCAAAACGAGCAGTGGAAGATAGAGGACGCTACAGCCGATAAACTGAAGTACCTGCTACTGATCCGCCTACAATCATTACAGGAATGTAGCGTTCCCGGCAAAAGGGACATCAGTACACTGAAATTGTACTGGTATGGACAACCTTTGCCCCAAGTAAACTCAAGCCATTAAAAGTACACCAGGATGATAAAACAACAAATGATTACACCAAGAAGTAATAAAGCCAGCTAACCACGTTTCCCACATTTACTTCACCTGATAACAACTAGGTCGTGAATCCCAAACTAGAGTAAGAATTTGAGAAGTAAATGCGGAAGCAATAACAACGGGAATCGAACAACTAGAATTAAAGAGACGAAAATAAAGGATATGGGAAAGATTCAAGGAAAGAATTCCGAGAACTTTCAAGAACGCAAGTTCTATAGCCTTGACAAGATCAAAGTAACAACGTCTTGATTTATGAAAGAAATCAAACGCCTTTACTTAAAAAGCAAATCAAAACAATAGATTCGGATCTTGACTACTTTACGAGTAACTTGAGACAACAATTAATACTAGTATTAATCGCCTTCTAAGAATACCACAGAGGAATCAAAGATATCACAAAAGAGAAGTAATCTTAATACCTTGAACTATGAACTAGTAAAGGTTGAAAGATAAATCTCAAAGCACAAGTAACAAAGGTTCAAAAGAACTGTCAAAGTATGATATACTCATTCAATAATAATCTGTCTTATGAAGGAGAAGAACACCCTATTTATAGGAGTACAAAGGCATAAAAATAACATTAAAAACTAGGTGGGGTGGTTCTAGTGGAAAACACAATTATTACAATGAGGTAGGTAGTTGCTAAAGTCTAAGAAAAGTCTTTGGTTAGGTGAGGGGCGGCCAAGACCCTTTGGGGCAGATTTGGGCCTTAAAACAACTAGTTTGGGCCATTTGTTTGGATTCCAATTGGGATCCTTTTGTAGTACCTCCTTTAGGACTTCTTTTAAGCTCATTTTGAGCCATTTTGGTGTACTCCAAGGGCTGATTTAGGTGACCATATCTTCCTCTTCTTGGACTTCAATTTGATCTATCAAATAATTGTAAAACTTCAACAATTCTTCTCCTCTGGGCTGGAGCTCTTTCTCGACAATTAAAGGATTCTCTATGTGCACTTGAAGTCCAATGATCGTGTTTTGAAATTCTTTAGCTTGACATCTTGTTAAAGGTCCTCTTTGAGATTGCAACGCTTCATCCTTGTACTTGAATAGAATTGAGCTTCCTAGGATGCTATCATCACCTCAAGTAGTTCTCAACTCAAGCACAACTAAATCTCAACAAGGAAGGCAACAACCAAACAAACACGGAAGAACACAATCGAGTCAAACATAGGGGCAATCAGTGCCCCACAGGTTGCAAACTCTCCTACTGTCTCCTTTCACAATTTCACATAAATGATTTCATATCAATTTCGATGGGGATTTCGATCGCTTTCCATCCTTATTACCTCGGCCACCCTTATTACCTCGGCCACTCTTATCACCCCAAACCACACCTTATTACTTCATGTTGCGGCACGCAACCCGATCCCACCGTACAGTTTCAATCACAACAATCACAAACAGCAAACAATGCACTACACAAGATAACGACAAGTGCAAATAAGCAATTTACAAATTGGTTCATGTTCTCAAATACTTTTCAAAACAATATCACAACCAAGTTACAATGTTTCCATATTCGAGAGTATCCATACCATTATGTTCAACAATTTACCACAATTCATGTGTCTCATTTCTTTCCTCAAGAAACCATGTATGACATCACAATAATTGTTCCTAGTTCTTTACCAATTTCAATTCCCTTTTTATATTTTGGTTCATATTCCATATCACACCACACATAGTTCAACATCAATTGAATACTCAACAACAAAATCAACAAGTTACACACAATCTCTCAAATTAACACATGCCAACGAATTGCACACATAAGGGCGATTTCACAAGAATCAAAGTTAGCCATACATACCTCGATTGAGCTTTCCTTAAGTTACTACAACACTCCAAAAACTCTAGCAATTCCAATCTACTATGAGACATAACAAAATTAAACATATATTAGAAAGATACTCATGAAACTAGCTCATTTGAGCATTTTATCAAATACTAGTTGTGCATCTTGATTTCAAATTCCCTTTTCAAGAATTTCTTTATTCCCTAACCCAATCTTTACTTATTTATATTCAAAAATCTTCCCATAAACCCTAAGTTTACATGAATGTATACAGAATACTAATATACCCAAGAATCATACCTCAATAACTCATCTTATACACCAAACTCGAAATTAGACCCTAGGGTATAGAATATTACCTCGTAGATGAAGATCTTGTGATTGGGTTCTTTGATTCTTGAAGATTGAAGCAAGGTTTGGATGATTTAAATGTTGGGTTCCTCCTTATCTCTCTAAAATTCTCTCACCTCTATCTAAAATCAGTGTAAAATGACACCAAAATGAACCCCTAAGCCTATATATTGAAATGGGGTCGGTTATAAAAATTAGAAAATTTACCTTCCGTTGACAGTTATGCTATAGCAGAACGCAACTATGTGGGCCGCAGATGCGTCGCAGAATTCGTTGCCCAGAACTGGGCAGTTCCGTGTCATTCTGCTACTATTTTGCGATAGCAGAATGGTTTCTGCGGTCCGCAGAGTGAAATCTGCGATCGCAGATTTCACACCGACTCGCATGTTTCCAGCTTTTGGTAATTTGATCATAACTTTGTGTAGGAATGTCCAAATGACGAACGGTTTGAAGTGTTGAAAACTAGACACAAAGGGCTTTAATTTGATATTCTATTCACCATATAAAACCTTCTACATAATTAAATATAATCCTTTGAAGTGGAGCCTTGTGTAGATCCATTTGGAATTTTGGCCTATTTCAAAAATTTTCCCATTTGGTGTACACCTAGGCTTCCATTTGGACCTCACATAACTTACCATAAGACTTATACTCACACATTTACTAAGTCTAATTGATGTCCACCATATTAATAGTATATAAAAGTATTATAATAAGCCTGTGTGACACTACGAAATCCTAAATTACTTGGCTAAATTTTCTGGGGCCTTACATTCTCCCCCCTTAGGATCATTCGTCCTAGAATGAGGAGTATAGTCTTCCCCAAACACTTTAACATCACCCATATATTTTCTTTTCTAACCTACCTCCGGTCTCTAAATTTTCACTAACTCCCAATTTTTTTTTCCAGAAATTTCGGCAGAGTTTCCTTTGTAACTAGGCCTATCCACCTTTCAGAGAATCACCAAATTCGTCTCAACAACACATCCACAAATGTACATAGAACCAAAATGTATATATCCACAATTCAAATTCCAGTATTACAAGCACTACATTAACATATGGATTCCAGAAAATGGACTGCACAGTTTTACATCAAAATACCTATATGGTACATTCCAAGTCAAAACTAACTGGTATTAAATCAAACGAAAGTACTTTCCTTCCACGACACATTTATCCTTCCACACGACATTGTCGACTTACAAGCATTGTCATAACACCTTCTCAAAAATAATATCAACTCCCAAGCATATTTAACAAGGATGACAGATAAACATCTTGCATGAGATAACTATCCATTGACTTTACCTTTTGATAACTTCCACTGTACAATTTACACTCTACTGGATATTGCAATTCATGATAACAACAATAACCCACAATTTCATAACTTGGCATCATACCATCAAGGATGTCAGTTCATAGTAAACAAACAATCATGTGTTCATAATAGTCTTTACCAGCCATTAATATAATCACAAAGGTGTTCATCAACAAGAATATAATTTCATTTCAATCAACACTCCATATGAAGTCATGCCATCATGAGTCTTGCTAGTAGTGCATCATGATCATATAGTTCAATCAAGTCAATTCGTACCCACATTTTTTTTATCACTATCTTCTTAGACATAAGCATATGGAAACACAAAGTACATGAGGAACAGTTACGGGGAATATCATACACCTATTGCAACCTAATGTGTAATACAGTCATGTTACCTTTTATTATCAACTCACATAACATTTTCAGGGGTACACTCACACTAAACCCTTGATGACCCTTAATAGTTACCGTAAGATGTGATACCATAATCTAACCATAACTTTATCTATCCAATATATATGTGATCGCACTATGAAGCTTTATCTTTCACTTGATTGAACTTACAATACCCAATGGATCTAATACAACGAGGAACAACAGAGTTCAAGATTAGGCTGGAGTTCTTCAGGAATCCATTACTGCACTAAGTAGAATATTTTATGAGGTCGTATACTAAGAGACACAAAATATTACTACTAACAATACTGACATGGTTAATCACTGTGACTACCTCAATTAATACACGAATGAGGCATAAGAGTAAGTAGTACATGGGAAATAGGAATCATTAAGGAGGAATACTCAAGTACATGAACCACTCATTTTCTAGAGTGTAGGGAAAATCCGTCGACCCCAAATAGCAATACTCTAACACCTTGAATGTGATATGGGATTCAAAATACACGAAGTTGAATTACACTCTTAACATTACTTGACGCATAGAATCTATGCCACAAGCCTATAAGGATGAAAATAATTGAACGCTTATGAGATTACCATATTCTAGACAACTTAACACTTATTGGTAATTGATCATATATGAGGAAACTAAAAATTATGACCATTTTTTTCATTCAAATCAACATGTTCATGATATATACAAAAATCCGAAGTCATCTAATCTCAACCTTTCATGAGTGAAACTCAATAGCTAGGAAATCTTGATATTGGGACAAAATCATGCATTGGTTAGATGGTTCTAATAGTTAACACGACGCTCCAGGGAGAAGGCAAATAACACTCACATCTAGCCAAGAAGGTGAGATACCAAGGGTAGTAAAACTCTCCACACATGACAACAACATAGTCCA
Organism: Nicotiana noctiflora; assembly: GCA_032618575.1. Lineage (NCBI taxonomy): Eukaryota > Viridiplantae > Streptophyta > Magnoliopsida > Solanales > Solanaceae > Nicotiana > Nicotiana noctiflora. Next base: position 414,056 of record JASVEL010013127.1, read on the forward strand.
TGATTCTAGAAGTTGAGGGTGTAAAGAAAACCAAACACAGTGAGACAGTGCACAATAATCGCGGAAGGTTTGCAGATGTTCATGATGAGATCTCCATAGGTTTTGACTTGAAAAAGGAAGTGTCATAGTTAGACATAGAAGGAAATGTTCTCTTATGGTTGTCGTACAAGTGTAGGGAACTAGCACAATGAATTCACTAAATAAGGAATACAATTAACACATTATGGAGACATAATGAGAAAATAATCATTGGTTATAAGTTGGACACACTTCTACTATATTAACTCCCCACTGCAATACATGACCATGCCACGAGCAACCACAATACTAGGACAGAGTGAGCTACTTACTGTGAGATGTCCCAAGTGGGCACGAAAACCATGGCGACAAAAGATATCTATGATGGGGATGTGAGGATCTCAATTTTTCAGAGAGACCTTATGCACACGGTGACCATTTCAATTGATATGCACTCATATGATAGGCATTGAAATGTGCATATATGTTACTAGACAGTGAAAAGGTTCATAATGTTACTCATAAGAGAGTAGATTGGTTGATCCAGCCATATAAGACACACACAACTAAGTAATAGAGTGACTCGAGAAGGATCACAAATCTTGGATACTTTGCATGGAACTTGACACCACATGTACAAACTTTACGATGGTGCATGTATAGGCACAAGTGAGCAGATGCCGTCAATTTAAATGAGACATTTCTGAAAGAAATTCATCGGGAATAGTCCTTTGTTGAGAATTGAGGAAAAGCAAGTAGGAAGTATCAATAGTGCTATAACTCAATTCTGGAACATAATTATAGAGCTCAATTCCATAGGAGGTTGTAAACAATAGAACTATGATAGTGAGACTTTGTAGATAATATGTCTCATTCAAAGAGTATGCATGTGCATGAACTGTTTTGTAATTTAGGTTCTTTTTAAGAACATATCTATGCAAGGACAAGGAAATCATATGGGTTTAACAAAAAGTTCGAACAATCACCACATTACCAAATAAAATGGATCACATGGTTTTTTACATAATTTCCATACCTTTAGGCTGCATTTCATAGCCCTTCCATAGGGTTCACATATAAAATTATTCATCTATCCACTTCATACAATAATAAAGAAATTACAAGTACAAATCAAACACTTTAAACGTTCACCATCGAATAAAGAATCATGCCATTTTTACGTATATTAGTCCATCGGCTCTTGGAGCCATAATTATCACATCAGACTTGGCACTAGGCCACATTTCATAACACAATCTCTTCTTCCCCGCATTTCACATTATTTCCGCATATTTCACATCAACATCATAATCTGTTTCATATTCCCTCATGTCACAAGTATCATCAGGTACAATTTCATTTTGAGTTCTCGACACATTGTCTATACTTTATTTCTCAAAAGCATTTGACTTATTTCAACATCTCTATGCATAGAGGACTTCACACGGTTTTATTTAATATATGCTCCTTCAATTTCAATTTAAGGCCTTCACATTTCAATGCATGATTCATACCCCTTGCACCCATTTTAAGTTGTTAATAATAGCACATTGATCATATTGGAATGCATCTTTCACAAATATCGGGTCATAACACCAATTCATGTAAAGTATCAATCACAGCTAGAGTCCAACATTTAGTCTTACCACATTTACACAGTCACTTACTTCATTTCCAAACATCTTTATACATTACCAACAACTAGACGCAATAAATCAAATACCTTTGGTACACGTAAGAACATTTTGGAAGAATCAACCATAACAAGTTTTCTCACAAAATTTGGCATCAAAATATCAATTCAAACTTGACTTGAAGTCTAGGCGTTTTAGCACACAGTTCACATTCTTTACATATCCTCATCTACCAAGAATAATATATTAAACAAATGAAGAAGTAACTCCCACATATATTTTCACAACAATAATTTGCTTAACATAACAACACGGGTACTGCATCAATTATACTATAAATCTACAACATTTATGTGGCCATCATTGAAGCTTAATTTCTAAGAGACAGAGTTTTAGCCGAACATACTGATGATATACTACACGATCTGGTGGGGCAGTGACATTAGTAGGAACAAGGGTACTCTCCTTAACAACAAGTTCTACCAATCACTCCATGGCTCAACATATTCTTCTAACAAGTCCTTGGGTGATCCACTTGGACTCAATGGTGGAATAAATCCCATCTTACATGCTTCAAATTCACAGATTATTTTATCAAAATTACCAATCTTGAGGGTAATACTTAGGGAGGAAATTATCTCCCTATCTTGAGCCATATCGCACGATCTGGAATATCAAAGAAATAGGTAAATTCCTAAATGTCAGTGCAACCCCCAACTTATAGATGTGGTTGACAACACACCGATAAGAAGGGCGCTACTAGACACGGCTCTGAGACATCCTAGGACACTTAAAAACCTTAGGCTCTGATACCAAGTTTGTCACGCCCCAAATCGAGGGACATGACCGGTGCATGACCGGTAGCCCCAGTCAAGAAGACTTGGGTGCCTTTCTACCCACGCGATACCCCTATGTTGTTTATTACTCATAATCAAAAGATCTTACCAATTATAATTGAATTCACATTGTACAAACATAACCACATGATTATTTCATTAACAAGTTTGAAATTTTTACAACGCCCGACATAATATATGCATAAGACTGAAATTCCACAGTTTACATGTCTATGAAGCCTCTAGGATACAAAGGACGATACGATACTTGCCGGTAACAAGGCTCCGGTTATACCTTACACAAAATCAAAATAGATTCTAAACAGGAGTGGCATGAGCCACGCAGGGCCTCGAAAGGACAGGGGCTCACCAAAATGAACAGTGGAAGATGAAGGACGCTACTGCCGATGAGCTGAAGTACCTGCTACTGATCCGCCTACAATCATAACAGGAATGTAGCGTCTCCGGCAAAAGGGACGTCAGTACACTGGAATTGTACTAGTATGTATGAACAAGCTTTGTCCCAAGTAACTCAAGCCATTAAAAGTACACTAGGATGATAAGACAACAAATGATTACACCAAGAAGTAATAAAGCCAGCTAACCATGTTTCCCTCATTTACTTCACCTCTAGTAGTTCTCAACTCAAGCACAACTAAATCTCAACAAGGAAGGCAACAACCAAACAAACACGGAAGAACACAATCAAGTCAAACAAAGGGGCAATCAGTGCCCCACAGGTTGCAAACTCTCGTGCTGTCTCCTTTCACAATTTCACATAAATGATTTCATATCAATTTCATTGGAAATTTCGATCACTTTCCATCCTTATTACCTCGGCCACCCTTATTACTTCGGACGCCCTTATACCCCAACCCACACCTTATTACTTCGTGTGGCGGTGCGGAACCCGATCCCACCGTACAGTTTCAATCATAACAATCACAAACATCAAACAAGGCACTACACAAGAAAACAACAAGTGCAAATAAGCAATTTACAAATTGGTTCATGTTCTCAAATACTTTTCAAAACAATATCACAACCAAGTTACAATGTTTCCATATTTGAGAGTACCCATACCATTATGTCCAACAATTTACCACAATTCATCTATTTCATTTCTTTCCTGAAGACATCACAACAATTGTTCTCAATTCCTTACCAATTTCAATTCCCTTTTTATAATTTGGTTCATATTCCATATCACACCACACATAGTTCAACATCAATTTAATACTCAACAACAAAATTAATAAATTACACGCAATCTCTCAAATTAACACATGCCAACGAATTGCACACATAAGGGCGATTTCACAATAATCAAAGTTAGCCATACATACCTCGATTGAGATGTCCTTAAGTTACTACAACACTCCAAAAACTCTAGCAATTCCACTCTAGTATGAAACATAACAAAATTAAACATATATTAGAAAGATACTCATGAAACTAACTCATTTGAGCATTTTATCAAATACTAGTTGTGCATCTTGATTTAAAATTCCCCTTTCAAGAATTTCTTTATTCCCTAACCCAATCTTTACTTATTTATGTTCAAAAATCTTCCCATAAACCTAAGTTGTACATGAATGTATACAGAATACTAATATACCCAAGAATCATACCTCAATAACTCATCTTATACCCCAAACTCGAAATTAAACCATAGGGTATAGAATATTACCTCATAGATGAAGATCTTGTGGTTGGGTTCTTTGATTCTTGAAGATTGAAGCAGGGTTTGGATGATTTAAATGTTGGTTTCCTCCTTATATCTCTAAAATGCTCTCACCTCTCTCTAAAATCAGTGTAAAATGACCCCAAAATGAACCCCTAAGCCTATATATTGAAATGGGGTCGGGTTATAAAAATTAGAAAATTTACTTTCCGTTGACAGCTCTGCTATAGCAGAACGCACCGCAGATTGGCTATGCGGGCCGCAGATGCGTCACAAAATTCATTGCCCAGAACTAGGCTGTTCTGTGTCATTCTGCGACCATTCTGTGGTCCGTAGAGTGAAATCTGGGATCGCAGATTTCACACCGACTCGCATGTTTCCAGCTTTTGGTAATTTGATCATAACTTTGTGTAGGAATGTCCAAACGACGAACGGTTTGAAGCGTTGAAAACTAGACTCAAAGGCTTTCATTTGATATGCTATTAACTATTTAAAACCTTCTACATAACTAAATATAATCCTTTGAAGTGGATCCTTGTGCAGATCCATTTGAAATTTTGGCCTATTTCAAAAATTTTCCCATTTGGTGTACACCTAGGCTTCCATTTGGACCTCACATAACTTACCATAAGACTTATACTCATATTTACTAAGTCTAATTGATGTCCACCATATTAATAGTATACAAAAATATTATAATAAGTCTGTGTGACACTACGAAATCCTAAATTACTTGGCAAAATTTTCCGGGGCCTTACAGCATCGGCCTACGACAACCACATAAGTCCATTTGACTAATATGATTGTAGTCATAGGACCTTCAGTTCATATAGTGGTTGTTATTTAGTAATTGACCGTGAATGAATATGATTTCATTCATATACTAGGACACATCGGCCTAGGACAAGCACATAAATCCATTTGACTAATACGATTGTAGGCCGATGGACTTCCGTATTAGTCAAATGGACTTATGTGGTTGTCCTAGGCCAATGCGTCCAACTACAATTGTACTACATACTCCCAATCTGTTATGACTACAATCGTATTAGTCAAATGGACTTACGTGATTGTCGTAGGCAGATGCGTCCTAGTATATGAATGAAATCATATTCATTCACGGTCAATTACTAAATAATAACCACGATATATAAACGGAAGGTCCTATTACTACAATCGTATTAGTCAACTGGACTTATGTGGTTGTCGTAGGCTGATGCGTCCTAGTATATGAATGAAATAATATTCATAGATGGTAAATTACTAAATAACAACCACGATATACGAAAGGTCCTATTACTACAATCGTATTAGTCAAATGGACTTATGTGGTTGTCGTAGGCCGATGCGTCCTACTGCAATCGTATTACATTACTCCCAATCTGTTATGACTACAATCATATTAGTCAAATAGATTTAGGTGGTTGTCGTAGGCCGATGCGTCCTAGTATATGAATGAAATCATATTCATTCACGGTCAATTACTAAATAACAATCACGATATATAAATGGAAGGTCCTATGACTACTATCGTAATAGTCAAATGGACTTATGTGGTTGTTGTAGGCCGATGCGTCCTAGTATATGAAAGAAATCATATTCATAGATGGTCAGTTACTAAATAACAACCACAATATATAAACGAAAGGTCCTATTACTACAATCGTATTAGTCAAATGGACTTATGTGAATGTCGTAGGTCGATGCGTCCTACTACAATCGTATTACATTACTCCCAATCTGTTATGACCACAATCGTATTAGTCAAATGAGCTTATGTGATTGTCGTAGGCCGATGCGTCCTAGTATGTGGTTGTCGTAGGCCGGTGCGTCCTACTACAATCGTAATACATTACTCCCAATCTGTTATGACTACAATCGTATTAGTCAAATGGACTTATGTGATTGTCGTAGGCCGATGCGTCCTAGTATGAACATATGACATTACTCCCAATACGATATATAAACGGAAGGTCCTATGACTGCAATCATATTACATTAATCCCAATCTGTTATGACTACAATCGTATTAGTCAAATGGACTTATGTGGTTGTCCTAGGCCAATGCATCCAACTACAATTGTACTACATACTCCCAATCTGTTATGACTACAATCGTATTAATCAAATGGACTTACGTGATTGTCGTAGGCAGATGCGTCCTAGTATATGAATGAAATCATATTCATTCACGGTCAATTACTAAATAATAACCACGATATATAAACGGAAGGTCCTATTACTACAATCGTATTAGTCAACTGGACTTATGTGGTTGTCGTAGGCTGATGCGTCCTAGTATATGAATGAAATAATATTCATAGATGGTAAATTACTAAATAACAACCACGATATACGAAAGGTCCTATTACTACAATCGTATTAGTCAAATGGACTTATGTGGTTGTCGTAGGCCGATGCGTCCTACTGCAATCGTATTACATTACTCCCAATCTGTTATGACTACAATCATATTAGTCAAATAGACTTAGGTGGTTGTCGTAGGCCGATGCGTCCTAGTATATGAATGAAATTATATTCATTCACGGTCAATTACTAAATAACAATCACGATATATAAATGGAAGGTCCTATGACTACTATCGTAATAGTCAAATGGACTTATGTGGTAGTTGTAGGCCGATGCGTCCTAGTATATGAAAGAAATCATATTCATAGATGGTCAATTACTAAATAACAACCACAATATATAAACGAAAGGTCCTATTACTACAATCGTATTAGTCAAATGGACTTATGTGAATGTCGTAGGTCGATGCGTCCTAATACAATCGTATTACATTACTCCCAATCTGTTATGACCACAATCGTATTAGTCAAATGAGCTTATGTGATTGTCGTAGGCCGATGCGTCCTAGTATGTGGTTGTCGTAGGCCGATGCGTCCTACTACAATCGTAATACATTACTCCCAATCTGTTATGACTACAATCGTATTAGTCAAATGGACTTATGTGATTGTCGTAGGCCGATGCGTCCTAGTATGAACATATGACATTACTCCCAATACGATATATAAACGGAAGGTCCTATGACTGCAATCATATTACATTAATCCCAATCTGTTATGACTACAATCGTATTAGTCAAATGGACTTATGTGGTTATCGCAAGCCGATGGGTTTACTACAATCGTACTACATTACTCCCAATCTGTTATGACTACAATCGTATTAGTCTAATGGACTTATGTGGTTGTGGTAGGCCAATGCGTCCTAGTATATGAATGAAATCATATTCATTCACGGTCAATTACTAAATAACAACCACGATATATGAACGGAAGTTCCTATGACTACAATCGTATTAGTCCAATGGACTTATGTGGTTGTCGTGGGCCGATGCATCGTAGTATGTGGTTGTCGTAGGCCGATACGTTTTACTACAATCGTATTACATTACTCCTAATCTGCTACAATCGTATCAGTCAAATGGACTTATGTGATTGTCGTAGGCCGATGCGTCCTAGTATATGAATGATATAATATTCATAGGATGTCAATTACTAAATAACAACCACGATATATGAACGGAAGGTCCTATTAATAGAATCGTATTAGTCAAATGGACTTATGTGGTTGTCGTAGGCCGATGCATCCTGCTACAATCGTACTACATTACTCCTAATCTGTTATGACTGCAATCGTATTAGTCAAATGGACATATGTGGTTGTCGTAGGCCGATACGTCCTAGTATATGAATGAAATCATATTCATTCACGGTCAATTACTAAATAACAACCACGATATATAAACGGAAGGTCCTATTACCGCAATCGTATTAGTCAAATGGACTTATGTGGTTGTTGTAGGCCGATGCGTCCTACTACAATCGTACTACATACTCCCAATCTGTTATGACTACAATCGTATTAGTCAAATGGACTTACGTGGTTGTCGTAGGCCGATGCGTCCTAGTGTATGAATGAAATCATATTCATTCACGGTCAATTACTAAATAATAATCACGATATATAAACGGAAGTTCCTATTACTACAATCGTATTGGTCAACTGGACTTATGTGGTTGTCGTAGGTTGATGCGTCCTAGTATATGAATGAAATAATATTCATAGATGGTCAATTACTAAATAACAACCACGATATATAAACGAAAGGTCCTGATAGCATCCTAGGCAGCTCAATTCTATTCAAGTACAAGGATGAAGCGTTGCAATCTCAAAGAGGACCTTTAACAAGATGTCAAGCTAAAGAATTTCAAAACACAATCATTGGACTTCAAGTGCACATAAAGAAGCCTTTAATTGTCGAGAAAGAGCTCCAGCCCAGAGGAGAAAAATTGTTGAAGTTGTACAATTATTTGATAGCTCAAATTGAAGTCCAAGAGGAGGAAGATTTGGTCACCCAAATCAGCCCTTGGAGTACACCAAAATGGCTCAAAATGAGCTTAAAAGAAGTCCAAAAGGAGGTACTACAAAAGGAGCCCAATTGGAGTCCAAATAAATGGCCCAAACTAGTTGTTTTAAGACCCAAATCTGCCCCAAAGGGTCTTGGCCGCCCCTCACCTAACCAAAAACTTTTCTTAGACTTTAGCAACCACCTACCTTATTGTAATAATTATGTTTACTATTACAACCACCCCACCTAGTTTTTTAAAGTTATTTTTATGCCTTTGTACTCCTATAAATAGGATGTTCTTCTCATTCATAAGACAGATTATTATTGATTGAGTATATCACTTTGTGAGTTCTTTTGAACCTTTGTTACTTGTGCTTTGAGATTTATCTTTCAACCTTTACTAGTTCATAGTTCAAGGTAGCAAGATTACTTCTCTTTTGTGATATCTTTGATTCCTTTGTGGTATTCTTAGAAGGCGATTAATACTAGTATTAATTGTTGTCTCAAGTTACTCGTAAAGTGGTCAAGATCCGAATCTATTGTTTTGATTTGCTTTTTAAGTAAAGGCGTTTGATTTCTTTCATAAATCAAGACGTTGTTACTTTGATCTTGTCAAGGCTATAGAACTTGCGTTCTTGAAAGTTCTCGGAATTCTTTCCTTGAATCTTTCCCATATCCTTTATTTTCGTCTCTTTAATTCTAGTTGTTCAATTCCTCTTGTTATTGCTTCCGCATTTACTTCTCAAATTCTTACTCTAGTTTGGATTCCCGACCTAGTTGTTATCACTATGACTTCAATCGTATTAGTCCAATGGACTTATGTGGTTGTCGTAGGCCGATGCGTCCTACTACAATCGTATTACATTACTCCCAATCTGTTATGACTACAATCATATTAGTCAATTGGACTTATGTGGTTGTCGTAGGCCGATGCGTCCTAGTATATGAATGAAATCATATTCATTCGCGGTCAATTACTAAATAACAATCAGGATATAAAAATGGAAGGTCCTATGACTACAATCGTAATAGTCAAATGGACTTCTGTGGTTGTTGTAGGCCGATGCGTCCTAGTATATGAAAGAAATCATATTCATAGATGGTCAATTACTAAATAACAACCACAATATATAAACGGAAGGTCCTATTACTACAATCGTATTAGTGAAATGGACTTATGTGGTTGTCGTCGGCCGATGCGTTGTACTACAATCGTACTACATTACTCCCAATCTGTTATGACTACAATCGTATTAGTCCAATGCACTTATGTGGTTGTCGTAGGCCGATGCGTCCTAGTATATGGATGAAATAATATTCATGGATGGTCAGTTACTAAATAACAACCACGATATATAAACGGAAGTTCCTATGACTACAATCGTATTAGACCTATTGATAACAACTAGGTCGGGAATCCAAACTAGAGTAAGAATTTGAGAAGTAAATGCGGAAGCAATAACAACAGGTATTGAACAACTAGAATTAAAGAGACGAAAATAAAGGATATGGGAAAGATTCAAGGAAAGAATTCCGAGAACTTTCAAGAACGCAAGTTCTATAGCCTTGACAAGATCAAAGTAACAACGTCTTGATTTATGAAAGAAATCAAACGCCTTTACTTAAAAAGCAAATCAAAACAATAGATTCGAATCTTGACCACTTTACGAGTAACTTGAGACAACAATTAATACTAGTATTAATCGCCTTCTGAGAATACCACAAAGGAATCAAAGATATCACAAAAGAGAAGTAATATTACTACCTTGAACTATGAACTAGTAAAGGTTGAAAGATAAATCTCAAAGCACAAGTAACAAAGGTTCAAAAGAACTCTCAAAGTGATATACTCAATCAATAATAATCTGTCTTATGAATGAGAAGAACATCCTATTTATAGGAGTACAAAGGCATAAAAATAACATTAAAAAACTAGGTGGGGTGGTTGTAATAGTAAACATAATTATTACAATAAGGTAGGTGGTTGCTAAAGTCTAAGAAAAGTCTTTGGTTAGGTGAGGGGCGGCCAAGACCCTTTGGGGAAGATTTGGGTCTTAAAACAACTAGTTTGGGCCATTTGTTTGGACTCCAATTGGGCTCCTTTTGTGGTACCTCCTTTTAGACTTCTTTTAAGCTCATTTTGAGCCATTTTGGTGTACTCCAAGGGCTGATTTGGGTGACCAAATCTTCCTCCTCTTGGACTTCAATTTGAGCTACCAAATAATTGTAAAACTTCAACAATTCTTCTCCTCTGGGCTGGAGCTCTTTCTCTACAATTAAAGGTTTTTTTATGTGCACTTGAAGTCCAATGATTGTGTTTTGAAATTCTTTTTGACATCCGGTTAAAGGTCCTCTTTGAGATTGCAACGCTTCATCCTTGTACTTGAATAGAATTGAGCTGCCTAGGATGCTATCATTCCCCTCTTCTTGAAAAGAATTCGTCCTCGAATTCGATCCTTCCACGATCCAACAAGAATTGATATTGCCGAATTCATGTTGCAATCCAATTTGATCTTTTGCCACCATATCTTGCACCTCACTACCCCTTTCAAAAGGTATTTCAACACGTGTCTGCACAAAACAAAAAGAACTAAAACCGGAAAGAGTTAATGGGTTAGGAAGTAAAGAAACTTTTTTCTTGCTACTTTCTTTGGCTTTTATCACAAGACTAATGTTTTCCTCACCCTTAGCCTCTTTTCTCTCACTAAAGAGTTCTTTTCCTTCTCCCTCATGTTTTTCTCTCACTAAAGAGTTCTTTTCCTTCTCCCTCATGTTTTTCTCTCTCTACCTCATAGACTACGTTTATCTCATTGCCTTCTCTCTTTTCTTTCTTCTCAAGATCACACTTTTCTTCACTAGACATCCCACTCTTTTCACTCAAGACAACCTCTCATTTTTCCTCTCTTGGAATGTCAACATGCACTCCCTTACGACTCTCATTCTTTTCTCTCTCGTATTTTTTCATATTCTCTTTAACAATCTTTTCATCTTTACAAATTTGTGAGGGAGTCAAAGGACCAAGAATGCATTTCTTCCCATTAAACTCAAAAGAGTATCTATTCTTTTGGATACTATATGAAGCATTTCTATAGATATACCTTGGCCTTCCCAACAAGATATGAAATGTATTCATGGGAATGACATCACACCAAATCACATCATCATACCTTCCAATAGAGAATGGCAATAACACTCTTTTATCCACCTTTACTCCTTTCAACATGTAGGGTTCAAAATGTTCAACACAAGACAAGTTCAACTTCTCAACCATATAAGTGCTAATTAAGTTACAGCCAAAAGCTTTGTCTATTCTAAGGGTTTAACTTAAGACATCACACATCACTTTAGCTCTTGTTTGAAAAATAACTTTACCATTGTCTTCCTTCCAGTCGATATATTGTAAGTTCGACTTTTCAAGTTGTTGATGCATGGCTTGCAAAGTAAAATCATTCCTTGCTTTGATTTCAGCTTCTTGGAGAACCATTCGTTCATTATCACTACCTGTATGTGACATCTTTAAAAATTGTATCACACAAATTAGATTCTTTTTTTTTCTCTCGGAATAACCTTTGAACAAAGTACTTTATAGATTAATAGTTAAACCTAACTTGAGTACCACTTGATAACAACGAGGTCGGGAATCCAAACTAGAGTAAGAATTTGAGAAGTAAATACGGAAGCAATAACAGCAGGAATTGAATAACTAGAATTAAAGAGACGAAAATAAAGATATGGGAAAGATTCAAGGAAAGAATTCCGAGAACTTTCAAGAACGCAAGTTCTATAGTCTTGACAGGATCAAAGTAACAACGTCTTGATTTATGAAAGAAATCAAACGCCTTTACTTGAAAAGCAAATCAAAACAATAGATTCGGATCTTGACCACTTTACGAGTAACTTGAGACAACAATTAATACTAGTATTAATCGCCTTCTAAGAATACCACAAAGGAATCAAAGATATCACAAAAGAGAAGTAATCTTACTACCTTGAACTATCAACTAGTAAAGGTTGAAAGATAAATCTCAAAGCACAAGTAACAAAGGTTCAAAAGAACTCTCAAAGTATGATATACTCAATCAATAATAATCTGTCTTATGAAGGAGAAGAACACCCTATTTATAGGAGTACAAATGCATAAAAATAACATTAAAAACTAGGTGGGGTAGTTGTAGTGGAAAACACAATTATTACAATGAGGTAGTGGTTGCTAAAGTGTAAGAAAAGTCTTTGGTAGGTGAGGGGCGGCCAAGACCCTTTGGGGCAGATTTGGGCCTTTAAACAACTATTTTTGGGCTATTTGTTTGGACTCCAATTGGGCTGCTCTTGTAACACCTCTTTCTGGAACTCATTTAAGCTCATTTTGAGCCCATTTGGTGACTACATGGGCAGATTTGGATAATCAAATCTTCCTCCTCTTGGACTTCAATTTGAGCAACCAAATAGTTGTAAAACTTCGACAACTCTTCTCCTTTGGGCATGAGCTCTTCCTCCATAGTTAGAAGCTTCTTTATTTGCCATTGAAGTCCAGCAACCTTAGTTTGCAATTCCTTAGCTTGAGATCTTGTAAATGGCCTTCTTGGAGCTTCCAAAACTCTATCCTTATCAGTGATGCTATCATTCCCCTCTTCTTGAAAAGAATTCGTCCCCGAATTCGATCCTACGTCAAACAAAGATAAGTCAGCAACATTGAATGTAGCACTTACTTGAAACTCACCAGGAAGGTCCAACTTGTATGCATTGTTTCCAATCCTTTCAAGGACTTGAAAGGGGCCATCTCCTCTAGGATGCAACTTTGACTTCCTTTTGGAAGGAAATCTCTCCTTTCTAAAGTGAACCCAAACTAAATCTCCAGGTTTAAAAATAACTTGTTTTCGACCCTTATTCTTTCTCAAGGCGGTTTGCTCATTTTTCTTCTCAATTGCAAGCCTTGTTTGCTCATGAATTTTTTTCATCATCTCAGCCTTCGTCCTACCATCAAGATTAGCAATATCATTAGTAGGTAATGGTAATAAATCAAGTGGAGTAAAGGGATTAAAGCCATAAACAACTTCAAAAGGAGACATACCTGTAGAAGAATGGATTGTTCTATTGTAAGCAAATTCAATCATAGGTAAGTGATCTTCCCATAAAGTTAATTTACCTTTCAAAACAGCCCTCAACATGTTTCCTAAGGTTCTATTAACTACTTCAGTTTGTCCATCAGTTTGTGGGTGACAAGAAGTGGAAAACAACAATTTAGTGCCTAACTTCCCCCAAAATACACGCCAGAAGTGACTCAAAAACTTTGCATCCCTATCACTAACAATAGTTCTAGGTATACCATGCAATTTCACAATCTCTTTTACAAAAAGATTAGCAACATGTGAGGCATCATTAGTCTTTAAACAAGGAATAAAACGAGCCATCTTGGAGAACCTATCTACCACAACAAATATACTATCCTTACCATACCTTGTTCTGGGCAAACCTAACACAAAATCCATAGATATATCAATCCAAGGTGAAGTAGGAACAGGTAATGGCGTGTAAAGACCATGTGGTAACACTTTAGATTTAGCTTGTTTACATTCCAAACACTCGTGTGCACATTCTTTCAACATCTTTTCTCATTCCAGGCCAAAAGAAATTTTCAGCAAGTATGTCTAATGTCTTTGGGACCCCAAAGTGTCCCATAAGCCCTCCACAATGTGCTTCCCTTACAAATACTTCACGTAAAGAGCAATTAGGGATACACAACTTATTTTCCTTAAAGAGAAACCCATCTTGTAGGCTAAACCTATCAAGAGGACCCAACTTACAATCTGCAAAAGTTTTGCCAAAATCAACATCATTAGCATAAAGTTCCTTGATTTGATCAAAACCCATCAATTTAGAAGTGAGGGTAGAAACTAAGACATACCTCCTTGAAAGTGCATCAACAACAACATTCTCTTTCCCTTGTTTGTAAGAAATTACATAAGGAAAAATTTCAATAAATTCGACCCACTTAGCATGCCTTCTACTAAGCTTACCTTGACTTTTCAAGTATTTCAAGGATTCATGGTCACTTTTAATGACAAACTCCCTTGGCCACAAGTAATGTTGCCATGTGGCTAAAGCCCTTACCAAAGCATAAAGCTCTTTGTCATAAGTTGAATAGTTCAATGTGGCTCCATTCAACTTCTCACTAAAGTAGGCAATATGTTTAGAATCTTGCATCAAAACAGCACCTATTCCCTTGCCAGAAGCATCACATTCAATTTCAAAAGATTTAGAAAAATCAGGCAATTGTAATAACGGAGCAGAACATAACTTTTCTTTCAACAAGTTAAAAGCATCATCTTGTTCTTTTCCCCATTTAAAAATCCTATCCTTTTTGATAACTTCAGTTAAAGGAGAAGCAATGGTGCTAAAGTCTCTCACAAACCTCCTATAAAAACTAGCAAGTCCATGAAAACTCCTAACTTCAGTTACACTCTTAGGTTTAGGCCATTCTTTAATTGCTTTGATTTTCTCTTCATCAACCTCAACACCCTTAGAGCTAACCACAAAACCCAAGAAAATCACACGATCCACATAAAAAGTACACTTTTTAAGATTAGCAAATAACAAGTGCTTTCTAAGAACTTCAAAAACTTGTCTTAGGTGTTCTACATGCTCTTCTAAAGTATTAGAAAAGACCAAGATATCATCGAAGTACACCACAACAAATTTTCCATGAAAATCCTTAAAAACATGATTCATTAATCTCATGAAAGTGCTAGGTGCATTAGTCAAGCCGAAAGGCATAACTAACCACTCATAAAGCCCATATTTGGTCTTAAAAGCGGTTTTCCATTCATCTCCTGGATTCATTCGAATCTGATGGTAACCACTTTTTAGATCAATTTTAGAAAAGATTTTGGATCCATGTAATTGATCCAACATGTCATCAAGACGAGGAATAGGGTGGCGATACTTTACCGTTATCTTGTTGATTGCTCTACAATCCACGCACATCCTCCAAGTTCCATCCTTTTTGGGTACCAATAGGACCGGAACAGAGCAAGGGCTCATGCTCTCTCTCACAAAGCCTTTCTCAAGCAACTCCTCAACTTGTCTTTGAAGTTCCTTTGTCTCTTCTGGATTACTCCTATAGGCTGGCCTATTTGGGATTTGTGATCCAGGTACAAAATCAATTTGATGCTCAATGCCACGTAAAGGTGGCAATCCACTAGGAATATCTTCTGGAAAGACATCTTCAAAATCCTGCAAAAGAGAAGAAATACTACTTGGCAAAGAAGAAGTTAGCAACTCAGAGTTAATCAAAGCCTCTTTGTAAGTAAGTAGTATTATGGGCAGCCCCTCTTTTCTTGCATTTAAACACTCTTTGGCTTTTATATAGAAACTCTCTCTTTTTCTTTCCTTAGCCTCTTTCCTCTACCTCTTTTATCTCTTCTCTCAAATTGCTGCCCTCTCTGTCTTTCTTTTCTTTTTCCACAAGCTCACTTTTTATCCCTCCCCTTGACTTTCCCATTGTTTCCTTTAATCTCTTCTGATCTTCAAACACTTGAGAAGGAGATAAAGGTGCAAGAGTAAATTTCCTGCCATTTAGTTCAAGCGAATATCTATTCTTTCTCCCATCATGAAAAACATTCCTGTCATATGCGAATGGCTCATTAAATAGGCAGTATGTCACAAAGAATATCATCCTCATATCTACCAACGTTAAATGAAATCATACACTGTTTATTTACCTTTAGTTCACCACTATCATTTAACCATTGGAGTCTATAGGGAGTAGGGTGTTTCACGCATGCAAGTCCCAGTTTTTCCACAAAGTATGAACTAACCACATTAGCACAACTACCACTATCAATGATCATAGAGCAAGTTTTTCCTTTTATCCCACACCTAGTATGGAATATATTCTCTCTTTGTGCTTCACTATTGCTTCCTAAATTGATAGTCATAATCCTCCTAACTACCCCAACCATTCCATCATTAGGTAGTTCTAAATCACCTTCATCACTCATATCTCCCTCTTCATCTCCCTCACTCTTTTCACTCTCATATCCTCCATCTTCTTTTAGAATGATGTTTCTTCTACTTGGACATTCATGCATCATATGTCCCCTTCCTTTACATTTATGACACTGAATAGAACTAGAAGGTGTAAAAGGTTTAGGGTTGAAGGCTTTACCTCCCTCTTTGTTCTCCAGTTTACCTTTTCCCTTGTCTTCTTGAGGCCGAGAAAAATTCTTCATCTCATGATTTGGCCATGGTTTCTTAGGCATGGTGCTTGTTCGACATCTCCATGAGCCAGTTTGCTTTCTTTTATTTTGATTTTCTACCTTTATACACAAATCAACTAACTCATCTATTATTACATATTGTTGTAATTCAACTACATCAGCTATTTCCTTATTTAAACCATTTAAAAACCTAGCCATTGTAGCCTCTTCTTCCTCCATACAATTAGCTTGGATCATAGCTATATCCATAGCTTTAAAGTAATCATCTACTGACATGGACCCTTGCTTCAATGTTTGAAGACGTAGTTGTAGCTCTCTTTGAAAGTGTGATGGTACGAATCTCTTCCTCATCACCCTTTTAGCCTCAGTCCAAGTAGCAATTGGTGCTTGTCCTTCTTGCAGTCGATCCCTATTAAGCTTTTTCCACCAAATAGAAGCATAATCAGAAAAGTCAACAACATCAAGTTTAACCTTCTTACCTTCAGAGTAGTTGTGACAGTCAAAGATTGCTTCAACCTTTCTCTCCCAATCAAGATACAAGTCCTGGATCCCTTGTTCCCTTGAAAGATGGCATCCGCATCTTTATATTACTTATATTATCATCCTCTATCCTACCTCTTTGTCCCCTCCTATCTCCTCTCACCCTATCAAAATCAATATCATTAAAATCATCAATAAAGTTTGCTTGATTTACAATAGGAGCATGGGGTACATTTCTTCTAGCAGGTGGCCTAACATTACTATCCCTCCTAAGTTCAGCTATTGTATCATTTTGATCCGCAATGGTATCCCTCATTTCTTGGAGTTGGAGATTCAGCCTTTCAAACTATTGATGCATGGCTTGCAAGGTAAAATCATTCCTTGCTTTGATTTCAGCTTCTTGGAGAACCATTCGTTCATTATCACTACCTGTATGTGACATCTTTAAAAATTGTATCACACAAATTAGCTTCTTTTTTTTCTCTCGAAATAACCTTTGAACAAGTACTTTATAGATTTATAGTTAAACCTAACTTGTATGTAGTTCTTAGTAGTAAAACTCAGATTTTTCTTTTGTTTTTTTGGGAACAATTAAAAGAAGAAAGAACCAAATCCCAGAACTTTTAGGCTCAGTTGAAATAAGACACGAACAAAAAGGAAAGAATATAAATGTGTAGAATACAGAGAGTAACAAAATCAAGGATCCCCTCTTCTTGTTTCCTTTGTTAATTTTTGGAAACACTTAGATACAAAAGATATATCCTGGAGAGCAAGCAATTGTATTTCTTCTTGTTTTAAATTGAATTTCGTTTTTTTTTTGTTTTTTTTGTTTTTTTTTTTGTTTTCAAAATATCCCAAGAATTATCAAGAACGAAATCTTGATAGAACCGCTCTGATACCACTTGATAACAACGAGGTCGGGAATCCAAACTAGAGTAAGAATTTGAGAAGTAAATACGGAAGCAATAACAGCAGGAATTGAATAACTAGAATTAAAGAGACGAAAATAAAGATATGGGAAAGATTCAAGGAAAGAATTCCGAGAACTTTCAAGAACGCAAGTTCTATAGTCTTGACAAGATCAAAGTAACAACGTCTTGATTTATGAAAGAAATCAAACGCCTTTACTTGAAAAGCAAATCAAAACAATAGATTCGGATCTTGACCACTTTACGAGTAACTTGAGACAACAATTAATACTAGTATTAATCGCCTTCTAAGAATACCACAAAGGAATCAAAGATATCACAAAAGAGAAGTAATCTTACTACCTTGAACTATCAACTAGTAAAGGTTGAAAGATAAATCTCAAAGCACAAGTAACAAAGGTTCAAAAGAACTCTCAAAGTATGATATACTCAATCAATAATAATCTGTCTTATGAAGGAGAAGAACACCCTATTTATAGGAGTACAAATGCATAAAAATAACATTAAAAACTAGGTGGGGTAGTTGTAGTGGAAAACACAATTATTACAATGAGGTAGGTGGTTGCTAAAGTGTAAGAAAAGTCTTTGGTAGGTGAGGGGCGGCCAAGAGCCTTTGGGGCAGATTTGGGCCTTTAAACAACTAGTTTTGGGCCATTTGTTTGGACTCCAATTGGGCTGCTCTTGTAACACCTCTTTTCTGGAACTCATTTAAGCTCATTTTGAGCCCATTTGGTGACTCCATGGGCAGATTTGGATAACCAAATCTTCCTCCTCTTGGACTTCAATTTGAGCAACCAAATAGTTGTAAAACTTCGACAACTCTTCTCCTTTGGGCATGAGCTCTTCCTCCATAGTTAGAAGCTTCTTTATTTGCCATTGAAGTCCAAGCAACCTTAGTTTGCAATTCCTTAGCTTGAGATCTTGTAAATGGCCTTCTTGGAGCTTCCAAAACTCTATCCTTATCAGTGATGCTATCATTTATAGATTTATAGTTAAACCTAACTTGTATGTAGTTCTCAGTAGTAAAACTCAGATTTTTCTTTTGTTTTTGGGAACAATTAAAAGAAGAAAGAACCAAATCCTAGAACATTTAGGCTCGGTTGAAACAAGACACGAACGAAAAGGAAAGAATATAAATATGTAGAATACAAAGAGTAAGAAAATCAAGGATCCCCTCTTCTTGTTTCCTTTGTTAATTTTTGGAAACACTTAGATACAAAAGATATATCATGGAGAGCAAGCAATTGTATTTCTTCTTGTTTTAAATTGGATTTCGTTTTTTTTTTGTTTTTTTTTCAAAATATCCCAAGAATTATCAAGAACGAAATCTTGATAGAACCGCTCTGATACCACTTGATAACAACTAGGTCGGGAATCTAAACTAGAGTAAGAATTTGAGAAGTAAATGCGGAAGCAATAACAACAGGAATTGAACAACTAGAATTAAAGAGACGAAAATAAAGGATATGGGAAAGATTCAAGGAAAGAATTCAAGAACTTTCAAGAACGCAAGTTCTATAGCCTTGACAAGATCAAAGTAACAACGTCTTGATTTATGAAAGAAATCAAACGCCTTTACGTAAAAAGCAAATCAAAACAATAGATTCGGATCTTGACCACTTTACGAGTAACTTGAGACAACAATTAATACTAGTATTAATCGCCTTCTAAGAATACCACAAAGGAATCAAAGATATCACAAAAGAGAAGTAATCTTACTACCTTGAACTATGAACTAGTAAAGGTTGAAAGATAAATCTCAAAGCACAAGTAACAAAGGTTCAAAAGAACTCTCAAAGTGATATACTCAATCAATAATAATCTGTCTTATGAATGAGAAGAACATCATATTTATCGGAGTACAAAGGCATAAAAATAACATTAAAAAACTAGATGGGGTGGTTGTAATAGTAAACATAATTATTACAATAAGGTAGGTGGTTGCTAAAGTCTAAGAAAAGTCTTCGGTTAGGTGAGGGGCGGCCAAGACCCTTTGGGGCAGATTTGGGTCTTAAAACAACTAGTTTGGGCCATTTGTTTGGACTCCAATTAGGCTCCTTTTGTAGTACCTCCTTTTGGACTTCTTTTAAGCTCATTTTGAGCCATTTTGGTGTACTCCAAGGGCTGATTTGGGTGACCAAATCTTCCTCCTCTTGGACTTCAATTTGAGCTACCAAATAATTATAAAACTTCAACAATTCTTCTCCTCTGGGCTGGAGCTCTTTCTCTATAATTAAAGGCTTCTTTATGTGCACTTGAAGTCCAATGATTGTGTTTTGAAATTCTTTAGCTTGACATCTTGTTAAAGGTCCTCTTTGAGATTGCAACGCTTCATCCTTGTACTTGAATAGAATTGAGCTGCCTAGGATGCTATCACCTATGGACTTATGTGGATGTCGTAGGCCAATGCGTCCTAGCATACGAATGAAATAATATTCATAGATGGTCAATTACTAAATAACAACCACGATATATAAATGGAAGGTCCTATGACTACAATCTTACTAGTCAAATGGACTTATCTGATTGTTGTAGGTCAATGCGTCCTACTACAATCGTATTACATTACTCCCAATCTGTTATGACCACAATCATATTAGTCAAATGGACTTATGTGATTGTCGTAGGCCAATGCGTCCTAGTATGTGGTTGTCGTAGGCCGATGCGTCCTACTACAATCGTAATACATTACTCCCAATCTGTTATGACTACAATTGTATTAGTCAAATGGACGTATGTGATTGTCGTAGGCCGATGCGTCCTAGTATGAACATATGACATTACTCCCAATACGATATATAAACGAAAGGTCCTATGACTGCAATCATATTACATTAATCCCAATCTGTTATGACTACAATCGTATTAGTCAAATGGACTTATGTGGTTGTCGTAGGCCGATGGGTTTACTACAATCGTACTACATTACTCCCAATCTGTTATGACTACAATCGTATTAGTCAAATGGACTTATGTGGTTGTCGTAGGCCGACGCGTACTAGTATATGAATGAAATCATATTCATTCACGGTCAATTAGCTAATAACAACCACGATATATAAACGGAAGGTCATATTACTACAATCGTATTAGTCAAATGGACTTATGTGGTTGTCGTAGGCCGATGGTCCTACTACAATCGTACTACATACTCCCAATCTGTCATGACTACAATCGTATTAGTCAAATGGACTTATGTGGCTGTCGTAGGCTGATGCGTCCTAGTATATGAATGAAATCATATTCATTCACGGTCAATTACTAAATAACAACCACGATATATAAACAGAAGGTCCTATAACAACCACGCGTTACCCCTCTGTTGATTGCTTCTCAATAACCAAATATCTTACCAATTATAACTGATTTCACAATGTTCAAACATAACACTGCGAGTGATTCGTTAACAAGTTTACAATTTTTACAACGCCCGACATAAAATATACATAAGACTGGAATCCCACAGTTTACATGTCTACGGAGCCTCTAGGATACAAAAGGGAATACAATACTTGCTGGTAACAAGGCTCCGGCTATACCTTACAAAATCCAAAATAAAGTCTAAATAAAAGTGGCACGAGCCACACAGTGACCCAAGGAAGAAAGGGGCTCACCAAAACGGGCAGTGGAAGATGAAGGATACTACTGCCGATGAGCTGAAGTGCCTGCTACCGATCCACCTACAATCATAACACGAATGTAGCGTCCCTGGCAAAAGGGACGTCAGTACACTATAATTGTACTGGTATGTATGGACAAACTTTGTCCCAAGTAAACTTAAGCCATTAAGCAAGTAATCACGATGATAAGACATCCAATAAATTACATCAAGAATTAATAAAGCCAGCCAACCACATTTTCCTCATTTCAAATAATGCTCAACACAAGGCACTATTTAAGATTAATAGGGAGAACAACAACCAGTCAATCACGTAAAACACAAGTAGTCAAACAAAGGGGTAATCAGTGCCCCACAGGTAGCAAACTCTCCTGCTGTCTCCTTTCACAATTTCACATCAATGATTTTTATATCAATTTCAATAGCGATTTCGATCACTTTCCATCCTTATTACCTCGTCCACCCTTATTACCTCGGCCACCCTTATCACCCAAACCCACACCTTATTACTTCGTGTTGCGGCGCACAACCCGATCCCAGCGTACAGTTTCAAACACAACAATCACAAACAGCAAATAAGGCACTACACAAAATAACAACAAGTTCAAATAAGCAACTTACAAATTGGTTCATGTTCTCAAATACTTTACAAACTGATATCACAACCAAGTTACAATGTTCCCATATTCGAGAGTACCCATACAAGTATGTTCAACAATGTACCACAATTCAAGTGTTTCAATTCCTTGCACAATAAACCATGTATACCGTCACAATGATTGTTCTCAATTCTTTACCAATTTCGGTTCCCTTTTTATATTTCAATTCATATTTCACACCACACCACACGTAGTTCAACATCAATTCAATACCCAACAAAAAAATCAAAGAATTTCATACAATCTCTCAAATTAACATATACTAAACAAATTGCACACGTATGGGCGATTTTACAAGAATCAAAATTAGCCATACATACCTGGTGTCGGGTTTTCTTCCTTTAACCTCCTACTTTATGCTTACCCAAGTTATCCTATCTTTGCCGACCTTGTTTTTGCATGCTTTTACGTCTATTCACTTCCTTTTTACTAAAAATCAAGTACAATAATCATGCATGAGTGTTAAATTCTATTTTCATAAGCTATTATATGCAAACCTTTCTTTTTCCATTTTAAAACTGAAAATCAGAGAAAATAGTTAGGGTTTTTACCTTGTAAAGATTGGGAAAGTTGAATCTTTGCCCTAGGATCCTTTGAACTATATGTTTGGAACAATTCTAGAAGATGATATACTTCTCTCTCTAAAACCCCTCTCTCCTCTCTCTAGTTTTTATAAGAAGACATGATAAAATGAAGGAGAAAGATGTTTTATTAAAGAAGGGGTCGGGTCAAATTTTATAAAAATTCTGGGCCGAGTCAATTCTGCGGTCGCATCTGCGATCACAGAATCAACATGCGGTCCGCATAATGACCGCAGAATTGCCTCAAAATTTTAACAGGTTCTGTTACGGAATGCGGCCAAAATGCGGTCCGCATTCTTGATCCGTGGTCGCAGAATGCACCGCAGATTTGACACTCAAAAATCCTTTGAGAAATTATGTGGTAGATATGCGGTCCGCATAATCAATTCTATGATCGCATATCGACCGCATTTTCAACACCATTTTTGAAAACATTATGTTAAGCTCTGCGGTAGGAATGCGGTCCGCATAGCAGATCTGCGGTCGCATTCCTGACCGCAGAATCGACACTTTCTGGAAAATTTGATTTCTTTAAATTTTTGAACTTAAATCACTACCAAGGGTCCGAACCGCGGCGAGCTAACATGTTATTCATACAATGACACCACAGCTACAGTGTTTTAAGCACAAAATTTTGTTACGGGGCCTTACATCTCCCCCCCCCCTTAAAATCATTCGTCCTCGAATGAGGATTTTGAAAATGAGTTGGTTTTGAAAGACATGATATGCAACTGTCAAAATTTTAACTAACTATTATATTTTAGAAAAAAATTCGCCAGAGTTTCCTTTGTATTATGGACATATCCACCTGTCAGAGGGCCCCCGAAACACATTACCAAATAACAATACATAATTACAACACCTTCCACAACTTGTATACACTTTCTTACCTCAATGACTGAACATAATCCATCACATTGTTACAATTGCACATAAACTAGTCACTTCTTTGAGTCCTTGCCTTATTTAACCATTTCAATACACCTTATACACATAAACAAACAATTTGTAATTTTACACTAACTGTTAGTTATTTATTTAACACATAAATCTTTATAAGGCTTCCATTTATCAAGAAAGGTTTAAGTGACCCAAGGTAACAACACATACAACTCATTACAAAATGGAGGAAACTTTACTAACACTAAGAGGGAAACAACTTGGACAAGACGATAGTTACTAGGAGTAGAAGGATCGCCTAATTTCTTCTATGCTTGATCAAACAAATGGGGGTACTTCCCTTCATCTCTTTTTCTGCTTCCCACGTGGCCTCCTCAACTTGTTGACTTCGCCACAATACTTTGACAGAGGCAACTTCCTTATTTCTCAACTTACGAACTTGCCTATCAAGGATGGCAAGCAGAACTTCTTCATATGACAAATCTTCTTTTACCTCAATAGCCTCGGCCGGCATGCTGGTGGATGGGTCTCACTTTCTTCAACATGGACACATGGAACACCGGGTGCACTGATGACATCTCAGGAGGCAACTCTAGCCTATAAGCAACTTGACCAATCCTTTGAACGATCCGATATGGCCCAACATATCTAGGACTCAATTTCCCTTTTATTTCCGAATCGCATGACTCCCTTCATAGGAGATACCCTCAAGAACACCCAATCATCGACTTGAAACTCCAAATCTCTTCGGCGACTGTTTGTATAGGATTTTTGGCGACTCTGTGCAGTTTTCATCTTCTCCTGAATAACCTTAACTTTTTCCATAGCTTCGTACACCAGATCTGGCCCTAGAAATTCCGCTTCACCTACCTCAAACCACCCGATTGGCGACCTACACATTCTCCCGTACAGTGCCTCAAACAGGGCCATCTGAATGCTAGCATGAAAACTATTATTATATGCAAATTCTATCAGTGGCAAGTGTTCATCCTAATTACCTTTTATATCCAGGACACACGCCCGCAACATATCTTCAAGCATCTGGATAGTCCGCTCGGCCTGACCGTCAGTCTGCGGATGGAAGGCTGTGCTGAGATTTACCTGATTTCCCAAACCTTGCTGAAAATTCTTCCAAAATTTTTCCGTGAACTGAGCCCCGCGATCCGAGATAATAGAAAGTGGAGTGCCATGAAGCCATACTATCTCCTTGATATATAACTTTGCATATTGCTCCGCAGTATCAGTGGACTTGACTGGCAGGAAGTGAGTTGATTTGGTGAGTCAATCTACTATCACCCATATTGAGTCGAACTTACGCTGAGTGCGAGGTAACCCCACCACGAAATCCATATTGATCATCTCTCATTTCCACCTTGGTATTTCTATAAGCTGAGTTAATCCACCGGGCCATTGATGCTCGGCCTTCACTTGTTGACAGTTCGGGCATTTAGCTACAAATATTGCCACATCCCTTTTCATACCGTTCCACCAATAAATCTCCTTGAGATCATGATTCATTTTCGTGGAACCTAGGTGCACAGAATACCTGGAAATATGAGCCTCTGCCATTACTCTCTCCCGAAGTTCGTCCACGTCCGGGACACATAGCCTACCTTGGCACCGCAACACACCATCCTCGCTACAGAGTACAAATGCTAAGGTCTTGTCATTCATAACTGCTTCCTTCACCCGAACCAATGCTGGATCCATAAACTGCTTTTCCTTGATTTCTTCAACCAATGATGATTCTGCTCCATTATGCACCAAAACATTCCCCTTGTCTGACGCCAAGATATGAACCACCAAACTGGCCAATTGGTAAACCTTTCGAGCCAGGGGTCTCTGATCCACACCCAAATGAGCCAAACTACCCATGGATTTTCGACTAAGAGCGTCGGCTACCACATTTGCCTTCCTAGATGGTACAATATGTTCATATCATAGTCCTTGAGCAATTCTAACCACCGCCGTTGTCTGAAATTCAACTCCTTCTGTTTGAACAAATACTGGAGGCTCTTGTGGTCTGAAAACACATCTACATGAACTCCATAAAGATAGTGCCGCCATATTTTCAAAGCGAACACCACTGTTGCAAGCTCCAAATCATGCGTCGGATAATTCTTCTCGTGATTCTTGAGTTGCCCCGAAGCATAAGCTATGACCTTTCCGTGCTACATTAATACGCACCCCAAACCGACCCTGGAGGCATCGCAATAAACCACAAATCCCTCTGTGCCTTCTGGCAAGGCCAATACCGGTGCCGAGGTCAATCTTGACTTCAATTCTTGGAAACTTTTGTCACATGCATCGGACCACTGGAACTTAACTGCTTTCTGTGTCAATTTAGTCAATGGGGAGGCGAGGGTTGAAAATCCCTCCACAAACCTCCGATAGTACCCTGCCAAATCCAAGAAGCTACGAATCTCTGTCGGGGTCGTGGGTCTAGGCCAATCTTTCACTGCTGCAATCTTCTGAGGATCCACCTGAACCCCTTTACTGGAGATGATATGCCCTAGAAAGGCTACGGATTCCAACCAAAACTCACACTTTGAGAACTTGGCGTACAATTGATGCTGAAGAAGGGTATGCAATGCTGCTCTGAGGTGAATAGCGTGATCTTCCGTGCTTCGAGAGTAGATTAGGATGTCGTCAATGAATACAATCACAAAGGAATCCAGGAATGGCTTGAAAACCCGATTCATAAGGCCCATGAAAGTTGCTGGGGCATTGGTTAGCCCAAAAGACATGACCAAAAACTCAAAGTGACCATAACGAGTTCCGAAAGCGGTCTTAGGAATATCCTGCTCCATGATCTTCAACTGGTGGTACCCGGACTGTAAATCAATTTTTGAGAAGAACTTTGCTCCCTGCAATTGGTCAAACAGATCATCCACTCGAGGCAAAGGATATTTATTCTTGATGGTAACTTTGTTGAACTGCCGATAATCAATACACCTTCGAAATGACCCATCCTTCTTTCTGACAAAGAGAACCGGAGCACCCCACGGCGACACACTCGGTCTTATGAACCCTTTCTCTAACAAATCCCTCAGCTGCTCTTTTAACTCCCTTAACTCTGCTGGCGCTATTCTGTATGGTGGAATGGATATTGGCTGAGTATCTGGCAATACATCAATCCCAAAATCAATCTCCCTATCTGGTGGGATGCCTGGAAGCTCATCCGGAAACACCTCGGGGAATTCATTTACAATTGGAATGGACTCGAGGGTAGGCACATCTGAGGTGGTGTCCGTCACTCGGACCAAATGATAGATACACCCCTTCTTAATCATCTTCGAAGCCTAAAGGTAGGAAATAAACCTACCCCTTGGCACTACATCATTTCCTCTCCATTCAATAACTGGCTCGTTAGGGAACTCGAGCCTCATGACTCTCATCCGACAGTCAAGCTGGGCAAAGCACGAATAGAGCCAATCCATCCCCATGATTACATCAAAATCTACCATCCCAAGCTCAATGAGATGGGCTGTGGTAATGACCACTCACCGTAACAACATAATTCCTGTAGACTCGTGAGGCAGTAATAAAATCACCAACCGGAGTCGATACAGAGAACGGCTCATGAAACTGTTCAGGTTCTACCCCAAAACATGAAGCAATGAACGGGGTGACATAAGAAAAGGAAGACCCCGGATCAATGAGGGCATAGCAATCAATATTCTGAACAGACAAGATTCCTGTGGCAACATCTAGAGAAGCCTCAGCACTCTGGCGGCCACTCAACACATAGAATTGGATAGGTCCACCCCTACCATGAGCTCCACCCCTAGCTGCACCACGCCCTGCTGAAGCTGGAGGACACACTGATGATGTAGCAGTCGAAGAACCGGATGTCTGAGCAGATCCCCTCCCCATACCCTGACTGGGTGCACGGCAGTCCCGCTGAATGTGACCTCTCACCCCGCACCTGAAGCATATCAAAATATCAAGGTAGCAGGTTTCTGTATGAAATCTCCCACACTTGGGGCATGTAGGTCTCCCCTACTGCTGGGACCTCACCCCAGGACGACCAGACTGACGACAACCACATACGTCCATTTGTCTTAGGCCGATGCGTCCTAGTATGAACGTATGACATTACTCACAATCTGTTATGACTACAATCGTATTACATTACCCCCATTCTGTTATGACTATAATCGTATTAGTCAAATGGACTTATGCGGTTGTCGTAGGCCGATGCGTCCTACTACAATTGTATTACATTACTCCCAATCTGTTATGACTACGATCGTATTAGTCAAATGGACTTTTATGATTGTCGTAGGCCGATGCGTCCTAGTATATGAATGAAATTATATTCATAGACGGTCAATTACTAAATAACAACCACGATATATAAATGGAAGGTCATATTACTACAATCGTATTAGCCAAATGGACTTATGTTGTTGTGGTAGGCCGATGCGTCCTACTACAATCTTATTACATTACTTCCAATCTGTTATGACTAATATCGTATTAGTCCATTTGACTAATACGATTGTAGTCATAGGAACTTCCGTTTATATATCGTGGTTGTTATGCAGGTCCTTTGACTACAATCATATTAGTCATAGGAGGATTGTAGTCATAAAAGATTGGACGTTCCTATGACTACAATTGTATTAGTTCAATGGACTTATGTGGTTGTCGTAGGCCGATGCGTGCTAGTATATGAATGAAATCATATTCATTCACAGTCAATTACTAAATAACAACCACGATATATAAACGGAAGGTCCTATGACTACAATCGTATTTGTAACTGACCAATACAATTTTAGTCATAAAAGATTGGGTGTAATGTAATATGATTGTAGTAGGATGCATACGCCTACGACAACCACATAAGTCATTTGACTAATACGATTGTAGTCATATGACCTTCCGTTTATATATCATGGTTGTAATTTAGTAATTGACCATCTATGAATATTATTTCATTCATAAACTAGGACGCATCGGCCTACGACAACCACATAAGTCCATTTAACTAATATGATTGTAGTAATAGGACCTTCCGTTTATATATCGTGGTTGTTATTTAGTAATTAACCGTGAATGAATATGATTTAATTCATATACTAGCACGCATCGGCCTACGACAACCACATAAGTCCATTTGATTAGTATGATTGTAGTCATAACAGATTGGGAGTAATGTAATACGATTGTAGTAGGACGCATCGGCCTACGACAACCACATAAGTCCATTTGACAAATACGATTGTAGTCATAAGTGATTGGGAGTAATGTAATACGATTGTAGTAGGACGCATCAGCCTACGACAACCACATAAGTCCATTTGACTAATACGATTGTAGTAATAGGACCTTCCGTTTATATATCGTGGTTGTTATTTAGTAATTGACCGTGAATGAATATGATTTCATTCATATACTAGGACGCATCGGCCTACGACAATCACATAAGTCCATTTGACTAATACGATTGTAGTAATAGGACCTTTCTGTTTATATATAATGGTTGTTATTTAGTAATTCATCATCTATGAATATTATTTCATTCATATACTAGGACGCATCGGCCTACGACAACCACATAAGTCCATTTGACTAATACGATTGTAGTCATAACAGATTGGGAGTGATGCTATACGTTCATACTAGGACGCATCGGCCTATGACGAATGGACTTATGTGGTTGTCGTAGGCCGATGCATCCTAGTATATGAATGAAATCATATTCATTCACGGTCAATTACTAAATAACTACCACGATATATAAACGGAAGTTCCTATGACTACAATCGCATTAGTCAAATGGACTTATGTGGTTTTCGTAGGCCAATGCGTCCAAGTATATGAATGAAATCATATTCATTTACGGCCAATTACTAAATAACAACCATGATATATAAACGGAAGTTCCTATGACTATAATCGTATTAGTCCAATGAACTTATGTGGTTGTCGTATGCCGATGCGTCCTTCTACAATCGTATTACATTACTCCCAATCTCTTATACATTACTCCTTCTACAAACGTATTGGCCTACAACAATTACATACGTCCATTTGACTAATAAGTCCAATTGTCGGACAACCACATACTAGAAAGCATCGGTATACGACAACCACATAAGTCCATTTGACTAATACGATTGTAGTCATAGGAACTTCCATTTATATATCGTGGTTGTTATTACGTAATTGACCGTGAATGAATATGAGTTAATTTATACAGTAGGACGCATGAACGTATGACATTACTCACAATCTGTGATAACAACTAGGTCGGGAATCCAAACTAGAGTAAGAATTTGAGAAGTAAATGCAGAAGCAATAACAATAGGAATTGAACAACTAGAATTAAAGAGACAAAAATAAAGGATATGGGAAAGATTCAAGGAATGAATTCCGAGAACTTTCAAGAACGCAAGTTCTATAGCCTT
Organism: Nicotiana noctiflora; assembly: GCA_032618575.1. Lineage (NCBI taxonomy): Eukaryota > Viridiplantae > Streptophyta > Magnoliopsida > Solanales > Solanaceae > Nicotiana > Nicotiana noctiflora. Next base: position 444,409 of record JASVEL010013127.1, read on the forward strand.
GACAAGATCAAAGTAACAACGTCTTGATTTATGAAAGAAATCAAACGCCTTTACTTAAAAAGCAAATCAAAACAATAGATTCGGATCTTGACCACTTTACGAGTAACTTGAGACAACAATTAATACTAGTATTAATCGCCTTCTTAGAATACCACAAAGGAATCAAAGATATCACAAAAGAGAAGTAATCTTACTACCTTGAACTATGAACTAGTGAAGGTTGAAAGATAAATCTCAAAGCACAAGTAACAAAGGTTCAAAAGAACTCTCAAAGTATGATATACTCAATCAATACTAATCTTTCTTATGAAGGAGAAGAACATCCTATTTATAGGAGTACAAAGGCATAAAAATAACATTAAAAACTAGGTGGGGTGGTTCTAGTGGAAAACACAATTATTACAATGAGGTAGGTGGTTGCTAAAGTCTAAGAAAAGTCTTTGGTTAGGTGAGGGGCGGCCAAGACCCTTTGGGGCAAATTTGGGCCTTAAAACAACTAGTTTGGGCCATTTGTTTGGATTCCAATTGGGCTCCTTTTGTAGTACCTCCTTTAGGACTTCTTTTAAGCACATTTTGAGCCATTTTGGTGTACTCCATGTGCTGATTTGGGTGACCATATCTTCCTCTTGTTGGACTTCAATTGATCTATCAAATAATTGTAAAACTTCAACAATTCTTCTCCTCTGGGCTGGAGCTCTTTCTCGACAATTAAAGGATTCTCTATGTGCAACTGAAGTCCAATGATCGTGTTTTGAAATTCTTTAGCTTGACATCTTGTTAAAGATCCTCTTTGAGATTGCAACGCTTCATCCTTGTACTTGAATAGAATTGAGCTTCCTAGGATGATATCATTCCCCTCTTCTTGAAAAGAATTCGTCCTCGAATTCGATCCTACGTCAAACAAAGACAAGTCAGCAACATTGAATGTAGTATTTACTTGAAACTCACCAGGAAGGTCTAGCTTGTATGCATTGTCTCCAATCTTTTCAAGGAATTGAAAAGGGTCATCTCCTCTAGGATGCAACTTTGACTTTCTTTTGGAAGGAAATCTCTCCTTTCTAAAGTCAACCCAAACTAAATCTCCAGGGTTAAAATTAACTTGTTTTCGATCCTTGTTCTTTCTTAAGGCGGTTTGCTCATTTTTCTTCTCAATTGCAAGCCTTGTTTGCTCATGAATTTTTTTGATCATCTCAGCCTTTGTCCTTCTTGAAAGTGCATCATCAACAACATTCTCTTTCCCTTGGTTGTAAGAAATTATATAAGGAAAAGTTTCAGTGAATTCAACCCACTTAGCATGCCTTCTACTGAGCTTACCTTGACCTTTCAAGTATTTCAAGGATTTCTCTTCTTGAAAGAGTACTTGATCACGAATGTTAGAACCATCATGCTTATCCACTTTACTAATAACAAATACTTTTACAAGCTCACAATAAACATGACTTGAAGAACGACTCCACATCATACCACAACAATCACATTCTAACAATTTATCATATGAAAACTCATTAACCACTTGAGTAAGAGAAGAAGAAATATTTAACTCATTCGCAAGCCTCTTCTCATTAATTTCATTCCTCTTATCATAAAGTTGGATTACGTGATCATTTATTTCATACATAATATCAAAAAGAAGCAAATTACTCTTGCACTTTAACTTAGATATTACAGTTAATGACTTGATGTGCATCAAGCTATCATCATCCACAAAAAATATAAAGTAACCAACATAAGATATAAGAGTATAATTCATTACCTCGAAAAATACTTTAGGTGTTCTAGAAAGACCAAGAATGCAAATAAACAAATTGTATATACCATACTTGGACTTATTTACCAGTGGAATATCATCACCTTGTATTCTTTTATGCAATGGCTGTAACTTAGTAATGCTTTTAGGAAACTCCGTGTCATAACCTTGTAAATAAGAATCAAAATATTTAAAAGGTTCAATAACAAAGACTTTAACCAAGCTTTTATCTTCCACTGATAGCATCCTAGGAAGCTCAATTCTATTCAAGTACAAGGATGAAGCGTTGCAATCTCAAAGAGGACCTTTAACAAGATGTCAAGCTAAAGAATTTCAAAACACGATCATTGGACTTCAAGTGCACAAAGAGAATCCTTTAATTGTCGAGAAAGAGCTCCAGCCCGGAGGAGAAGAATTGTTGAAGTTTTACAATTATTTGATAGATCAAATTGAAGTCCAAGAAGAGGAAGATATGGTCACCCAAATCAGCCCTTGGAGTACACCAAAATGGCTCAAAATGAGCTTAAAAGAAGTCCTAAAGGAGGTACTACAAAAGGAGCCCAATTGGAATCCAAACAAATGGCCCAAACTAGTTGTTTTAAGGCCCAAATCTGCCCCAAAGGGTCTTGGCCGCCCCTCACCTAACCAAAGACTTTCCTTAGACTTTAGCAACTACCTACCTCATTGTAATAATTGTGTTTTCCACTAGAACCACCCCACCTAGTTTTTAATGTTATTTTTATGCCTTTGTACTCCTATAAATAGGGTGTTATTCTCCTTCATAAGACACATTATTATTGAGTGAGTATATCATACTTTGAGAGTTCTTTTGAACATTTGTTACTTGTGCTTTGAAATTTATCTTTCAACCTTTACTAGTTCATAGTTCAAGGTAGTAAGATTACTTCTCTTTTGTGATATCTTTGATTCCTTTGTGGTATTCTTAGAAGGCGATTAATACTAGTATTAATTGTTGTCTCAAGTTACTCGTAAAGTGGTCAAGATCCAAATCTATTGTTTTGATTTGCTTTTAAGTAAAGGCGTTTTATTTCTTTCATAAATCAAGACGTTGTTACTTTGATCTTGTCAAGGCTATAGAACTTGCGTTCTTGAAAGTTCTCGGAATTCTTTCCTTGAATCTTTCCCATATCCTTTATTTTGGTCTCTTTAATTCTAGTTGTTCAATTCCTGTTGTTATTGCTTCCGCATTTACTTCTTAAATTCTTACTCTAGTTTGGATTCCCGACCTAGTTGTTATCAAGTGGTATCAGAGCGGTTCTATCAAGATTTCGTTCTTGATAATTCTTGGGATATTTAAAAAAAAACACAGAAAAAAACCAAAAAAAAAAAACGAAATCCAATTTAAAACAAGAACAAATACAATTGCTTGCTCTCCAGGATATATCTTTTGTATCTAAGTGTTTCCAAAAATTAACAAACGAAACAAGAAGAGGGGATCCTTGATTTTCTTACTCTTTGTATTTTACACATTTATATTCTTTCCTTTTCGTTCGTGTCTTGTTTCAACCGAGCCTAAAAGTTCTAGGATTTGGTTCTTTCTTCTTTTATTTGTTCCCTAAAACAAAAGAAAAATCTGATTTTTACTACTGAGAACTACATACAAGTTGGGTTTAACTATAAATCTACAAAGTATTTTGTTCAAAGGTTATTTCGAGAAAAAAAAGAAAGAAAGGAAAGGTGTGTGTGAGAACAATTGAGGAAAACGCCAAATTGGAGAGACATATTTTCTTTAATCTATGACAAGATGTCTCAAACAGGTAACTACAATGGAAGGAGGAAAGCGATGGTTCAACAATTTGAAAACTCAAACTTACAGTATATCGAATGGAAGGAAGACAATGATAAAGTTATTTTTCAAACAAGAGCTAAAGTGGTGTGTGATGTCTTAAGTTATACCCTTAGAATTGACAAAGCTTTTGGCTATAACTTAATTAGCACTTATATGGTTGAGAAATTGAACTTGTCTTGTGTTGAACATTTTGAACCCTACATGTTGAAAGGAGTAAAGGTAGATAAAAGAGTGTTATTGTCATTCTCTATTGGAAGGTATGAGGATGTGATTTGGTGTGATGTCATTCTCATGAATAATTTTCATATCTTGTTGGGAAGGCCATGGTATATCTATAGAAATGCTTCATATAGTATCAAAAAAATAGATACTCTTTTGAGTTTAATGGGAAGAAATGCATTCTTGGTCCTTTGACTCCCTCACAAATTTGTAAAGATGAAAAGATTGTTAAAGAGAATATGGAAAAATACGAGAGAGAAAAGAATAAGAGTCGTAAGGGAGTGCATGTTGACATTCCTAGAGAGGAAAAAGGAGAGGTTGTGTTGAGTGAAAAGAGTGGGATCTCTAGTGAAGAAAAGAGTGATCTTGAGAAAAAAGAAAAGAGAGAAGACAATGAGATAAACATAGTCTATGAGGTAGAGAGAGAAAAACATGAGGGACTGAGTGAAGGAAAAGAACTCTTTAGTGAGAGAAAAAAGGCTAAGGGTGAGGAAAACAGTAGTCTTGTGATAAAAGCCAAAGAAAGTAGCAAGAAAAAAGTTTCTTTACTTCCTAACTCATTAACTCTTTCCTGTTTTAGTTCTTTTGATTTTGTGCAGCCACGTGTTGAAGTACCTTTTGAAAGGGGTAGTGAGGTGCAAGATATGGTGGCAAAAGATCCAATTGGATTGCAACATAAATTCGGCAATATCAATTCTTGTTGGATCGTGGAAGATAAAAGCTTGGTTAAAGTCTTTGTTATTGAACCTTTTAAATATTTTGATTCTTATTTACAAGGTTATGACACAGAGTTTCCTAAAAGCATTACTAAGTTACAGCCATTGCATAAAAGAATACAAGGTGATGATATTCCATTGGTAAATAAGTCCAAGTATGGTATATACAATTGGTTTATTTGCATTCTTGGTCTTTCTAGAACACCTAAAGTATTTTTCGAGGTAATGAATTATACTCTTATATCTTATGTTGGTGACTTTATAATTTTTGTGGATGATGATAGCTTGATGCACATCAAGTCATTAACTGTAATATCTAAGTTAAAGTGCAAGAGTAATTTGCTTCTTTTTGATATTACGTATGAAATAAATGATCACGTAATCCAACTTTATGATAAGAGGCATGAAATTAATGAGAAGAGGCTTGCGAATGAGTTAAATATTTCTTCTTCTCTTATTCAAGTGGTTAATGAGTTTTCATATGAAAAATTGCTAGAATGTGATTGTTGTGGTATGATGTGGAGTCGTTCTTCAAGTCATATTTATTGTGAGCTTGTAAAAGTATTTGTTATTAGTAAAGTGGATAAGCATGATGGTTATAACAATTGTGATCAAGTACTCTTTCAAGAAGAGAAATCCTTGAAATACTTGAAAGGTCAAGGTAAGCTCAGTAGAAGGCATGCTAAGTGGGTTGAATTCACTGAAACTTTTCCTTATGTAATTTCTTACAACCAAGGGAAAGAGAATGTTGTTGATGATGCACTTTAAAGATGGACAAAGGCTGAGATGATGAAAAAAATTCATGAGCAAACAAGACTTGCAATTGAGAAGAAAAATGAGCAAACCGCCTTAAGAAAGAACAAGGATCGAAAACAAGTTAATTTTAACCCTGGAGATTTAGTTTGGGTTGACTTTAGAAAGGAGAGATTTCCTTCCAAAAGAAAGTCAAAGTTGCATCCTAGAGGAGATGACCCTTTTCAATTCCTTGAAAAGATTGGAGACAATGCATACAAGCAGGACCTTCCTGGTGAGTTTCAAGTAAATACTACATTCAATGTTGCTGACTTGTCTTTGTTTGACGTAGGATCGAATTCGAGGATGAATTCTTTTCAAGAAGAGGGGAATGATAGCATCCTAGGAAGCTCAATTCTATTCAAGTACAAGGATGAAGCGTTGCAATCTCAAAGAGGACCTTTAACAAGATGTCAAGCTAAAGAATTTCAAAACACGATCATTGGACTTCAAGTGCACATAGAGAATCCTTTAATTGTCGAGAAAGAGCTCCAGCCCAGAGGAGAAGAATTGTTGAAGTTTTACAATTATTTGATAGATCAAATTGAAGTCCAAGAAGAGGAAGATATGGTCACCCAAATCAGCCCTTGGAGTACACCAAAATGGCTCAAAATGAGCTTAAAAGAAGTCCTAAAGGAGGTACTACAAAAGGAGCCCAATTGGAATCCAAACAAATGGCCCAAACTAGTTGTTTTAAGGCCCAAATCTGCCCCAAAGGGTCTTGGCCGCCCCTCACCTAACCAAAGACTTTTCTTAGACTTTAGCAACTACCTACCTCATTGTAATAATTGTGTTTTCCACTAGAACCACCCCACCTAGTTTTTAATGTTATTTTTATGCCTTTGTACTCCTATAAATAGGGTGTTATTCTCCTTCATAAGACACATTATTATTGAGTGAGTATATCATACTTTGAGAGTTCTTTTGAACCTTTGTTACTTGTGCTTTGAGATTTATCTTTCAACCTTTACTAGTTTATAGTTCAAGGTAGTAAGATTACTTCTCTTTTATGATATCTTTGATTCCTTTGTGGTATTCTTAGAAGGCGATTAATACTAGTATTAATTGTTGTCTCAAGTTACTCGTAAAGTGGTCAAGATCCAAATCTATTGTTTTGATTTGCTTTTAAGTAAAGGCGTTTGATTTCTTTCATAAATCAAGACGTTGTTACTTTGATCTTGTCAAGGCTATAGAACTTGCGTTCTTGAAAGTTCTCGGAATTCTTTCCTTGAATCTTTCCCATATCCTTTATTTTCGTCTCTTTAATTCTAGTTGTTCAATTCCTGTTGTTATTGCTTCCGCATTTACTTCTTAAATTCTTACTCTAGTTTGGATTCCCGACCTAGTTGTTATCAAATGGTATCAGAGAAAAACATGAGGGATTTAGTGAAGGAAAAGAACTCTTTAGTGAGAGAAAAGAGGCTAAGGGTGAGGAAAACATTAGTCTTGTGATAAAAGCCAAAGAAAGTAGCAAGAAAAAAGTTTCTTTACTTCCTAACCCATTAACACTTTCCTGTTTTAGTTCTTTTGATTTTGTGCAGCCACATGTTGAAATACATTTTGAAAGGGGTAGTGAGGTGCAAGATATGGTGGCAAAAGATCCAATTAGATTGCAACATGAATTCGGCAATATCAATTCTTGTTGGATCGTGGAAGGATCGAATTCGAGGACGAATTCTTTTCAAGAAGAGGGGAATGATAGCATCCTAGGAAGCTCAATTCTATTCAAGTACAAGGATGAAGCATTGCAATCTCAAAGAGGACCTTTAACAAGATGTCAAGCTAAAGAATTTCAAAACACGATCATTGGACTTCAAGTGCACATAGAGAATCCTTTAATTGTCGAGAAAGAGCTCCAGCCCGGAGGAGAAGAATTGTTGAAGTTTTACAATTATTTGATAGATCAAATTGAAGTCCAAGAAGAGGAAGATATGGTCACCCAAATCAGCCCTTGGAGTACACCAAAATGGCTCAAAATGAGCTTAAAAGAAGTCCTAAAGGAGGTACTACAAAAGGAGCCCAATTGGAATCCAAACAAATGGCCCAAACTAGTTGTTTTAAGGCCCAAATCTGCCCCAAAGGGTCTTGGCCGCCCCTCACCTAACCAAAGACTTTTCTTAGACTTTAGCAACTACCTACCTCATTGTAATAATTGTGTTTTCCACTAGAACCACCCCACCTAGTTTTTAATGTTATTTTTATGCCTTTGTACTCCTATAAATAGGGTGTTATTCTCCTTCATAAGACACATTATTATTGAGTGAGTATATCATACTTTGAGAGTTCTTTTGAACCTTTGTTACTTGTGCTTTGAGATTTATCTTTCAACCTTTACTAGTTTATAGTTCAAGGTAGTAAGATTACTTCTCTTTTATGATATCTTTGATTCCTTTGTGGTATTCTTAGAAGGCGATTAATACTAGTATTAATTGTTGTCTCAAGTTACTCGTAAAGTGGTCAAGATCCAAATCTATTGTTTTGATTTGCTTTTAAGTAAAGGCGTTTGATTTCTTTCATAAATCAAGACGTTGTTACTTTGATCTTGTCAAGGCTATAGAACTTGCGTTCTTGAAAGTTCTCGAATTCTTTCCTTGAATCTTTCCCATATCCTTTATTTTCGTCTCTTTAATTCTAGTTGTTCAATTCCTGTTGTTATTGCTTCCGCATTTACTTCTTAAATTCTTACTCTAGTTTGGATTCCCGACCTAGTTGTTATCAAATGGTATCAGAGAAAAACATGAGGGATTTAGTGAAGGAAAAGAACTCTTTAGTGAGAGAAAAGAGGCTAAGGGTGAGGAAAACATTAGTCTTGTGATAAAAGCCAAAGAAAGTAGCAAGAAAAAAGTTTCTTTACTTCCTAACCCATTAACACTTTCCTGTTTTAGTTCTTTTGATTTTGTGCAGCCACATGTTGAAATACATTTTGAAAGGGGTAGTGAGGTGCAAGATATGGTGGCAAAAGATCCAATTAGATTGCAACATGAATTCGGCAATATCAATTCTTGTTGGATCGTGGAAGGATCGAATTCGAGGACGAATTCTTTTCAAGAAGAGGGGAATGATAGCATCCTAGGAAGCTCAATTCTATTCAAGTACAAGGATGAAGCATTGCAATCTCAAAGAGGACCTTTAACAAGATGTCAAGCTAAAGAATTTCAAAACACGATCATTGGACTTCAAGTGCACATAGAGAATCCTTTAATTGTCGAGAAAGAGCTCCAGCCCGGAGGAGAAGAATTGTTGAAGTTTTACAATTATTTGATAGATCAAATTGAAGTCCAAGAAGAGGAAGATATGGTCACCCAAATCAGCCCTTGGAGTACACCAAAATGGCTCAAAATGAGCTTAAAAGAAGTCCTAAAGGAGGTACTACAAAAGGAGCCCAATTGGAATCCAAACAAATGGCCCAAACTAGTTGTTTTAAGGCCCAAATCTGCCCCAAAGGGTCTTGGCCGCCCCTCACCTAACCAAAGACTTTTCTTAGACTTTAGCAACTACCTACCTCATTGTAATAATTGTGTTTTCCACTAGAACCACCCCACCTAGTTTTTAATGTTATTTTTATGCCTTTGTACTCCTATAAATAGGGTGTTATTCTCCTTCATAAGACACATTATTATTGAGTGAGTATATCATACTTTGAGAGTTCTTTTGAACCTTTGTTACTTGTGCTTTGAGATTTATCTTTCAACCTTTACTAGTTTATAGTTCAAGGTAGTAAGATTACTTCTCTTTTATGATATCTTTGATTCCTTTGTGGTATTCTTAGAAGGCGATTAATACTAGTATTAATTGTTGTCTCAAGTTACTCGTAAAGTGGTCAAGATCCAAATCTATTGTTTTGATTTGCTTTTAAGTAAAGGCGTTTGATTTCTTTCATAAATCAAGACGTTGTTACTTTGATCTTGTCAAGGCTATAGAACTTGCGTTCTTGAAAGTTCTCGGAATTCTTTCCTTGAATCTTTCCCATATCCTTTATTTTCGTCTCTTTAATTCTAGTTGTTCAATTCCTGTTGTTATTGCTTCCGCATTTACTTCTTAAATTCTTACTCTAGTTTGGATTCCCGACCTAGTTGTTATCAAATGGTATCAGAGAAAAACATGAGGGATTTAGTGAAGGAAAAGAACTCTTTAGTGAGAGAAAAGAGGCTAAGGGTGAGGAAAACATTAGTCTTGTGATAAAAGCCAAAGAAAGTAGCAAGAAAAAAGTTTCTTTACTTCCTAACCCATTAACACTTTCCTGTTTTAGTTCTTTTGATTTTGTGCAGCCACATGTTGAAATACATTTTGAAAGGGGTAGTGAGGTGCAAGATATGGTGGCAAAAGATCCAATTAGATTGCAACATGAATTCGGCAATATCAATTCTTGTTGGATCGTGGAAGGATCGAATTCGAGGACGAATTCTTTTCAAGAAGAGGGGAATGATAGCATCCTAGGAAGCTCAATTCTATTCAAGTACAAGGATGAAGCATTGCAATCTCAAAGAGGACCTTTAACAAGATGTCAAGCTAAAGAATTTCAAAACACGATCATTGGACTTCAAGTGCACATAGAGAATCCTTTAATTGTCGAGAAAGAGCTCCAGCCCAGAGGAGAAGAATTGTTGAAGTTTTACAATTATTTGATAGATCAAATTGAAGTCCAAGAAGAGGAAGATATGGTCACCCAAATCAGCCCTTGGAGTACACCAAAATGGCTCAAAATGAGCTTAAAAGAAGTCCTAAAGGAGGTACTACAAAAGGAGCCCAATTGGAATCCAAACAAATGGCCCAAACTAGTTGTTTTAAGGCCCAAATCTGCCCCAAAGGGTCTTGGCCGCCCCTCACCTAACCAAAGACTTTTCTTAGACTTTAGCAACTACCTACCTCATTGTAATAATTGTGTTTTCCACTAGAACCACCCCACCTAGTTTTTAATGTTATTTTTATGCCTTTGTACTCCTATAAATAGGGTGTTATTCTCCTTCATAAGACACATTATTATTGAGTGAGTATATCATACTTTGAGAGTTCTTTTGAACCTTTGTTACTTGTGCTTTGAGATTTATCTTTCAACCTTTACTAGTTCACAGTTCAAGGTAGTAAGATTACTTCTCTTTTGTGATATCTTTGATTCCTTTGTGGTATTCTTAGAAGGCGATTAATACTAATATTAATTGTTGTCTCAAGTTACTCGTAAAGTGGTCAAGATCCGAATCTATTGTTTTGATTTGCTTTTAAGTAAAGGCGTTTGATTTCTTTCATAAATCAAGACGTTGTTACTTTGATCTTGTCAAGGCTATAGAACTTGCGTTCTTGAAAGTTCTCGGAATTCTTTCCTTGAATCTTTCTCATATCCTTTATTTTCGTCTCTTTAATTCTAGTTGTTCAATTCCTGTTGTTATTGCTTCCGCATTTACTTCTCAAATTCTTACTCTAGTTTGGATTCCCGACCTAGTTGTTATCATCCACGATCCAACAAGAATTGATATTGCCGAAATTAAAAGAACTAAAACAGGAAAGAGTTAATGGGTTAGGAAGTAAAGAAACTTTTTTCTTGCTACTTTCTTTGGCTTTTATCACAAAATTACTGTTTTCCTCGCCCTTAGCCTCTTTTCTCTCACTAAAGAGTTCTTTTCCTTCACTCAATCCCTCATGTTTTTCTCTCTCTACCTCATAGACTATGTTTATCTCATTGTCTTCTCTCTTTTCTTTCTTCTCAAGATCACTCTTTTCTTCACTAGACATCCCACTCTTTTCACTCAACACAACCTTTCCTTTTTCCTCTCTTGGAATGTCAACATGCACTCCCTTACAACTCTCATTCTTTTCTCTCTCGTATTTTTCCATATTCTCTTTAACAATCTTTTCATCTTTACAAATTTGTGAGGGAGTCAAAGGACCAAGAATGCATTTCTTCCCATTAAACTTAAAAGAGTATCTATTTTTTTGGATACTATATGAAGCATTTCTATAGATATACCATGGCCTTCCCAACAAGATATGAAAATTATTCATGGGAATGACATCACACCAAATCACATCCTCATACCTTCCAATAGAGAATGACAATAACACTCTTTTATCTACCTTTACTCCTTTCAACATGTAGGGTTCAAAATGTTCAACATAAGACAAGTTTAATTTCTCAACCATATAAGTGTTAATTAAGTTATAGCCAAAAGCTTTGTCAATTCTAAGGGTATAACTTAAGACATCACATGCCACTTTAGCTCTTGTTTGAAAAATAACTTTACCGTTGTCTTCCTTCCATTCGATATACTGTAAGTTCGAGTTTTCAAATTGTTGAACCATCGCTTTCCTCCTTCCATTGTAGTTACCTGTTTGAGACATCTTGTCATAGATTAAAGAAAATATGTCTCTCCAATTTGGCGTTTCCCTCAATTGTTCTCACACACACCTTTCTTTTCTTTCTTTTTTTTTTTCGAAATAACCTTTGAACAAAATACTTTGTAGATTTATAGTTAAACCCAACTTGTATGTAGTTCTCAGTAGTAAAACTCAGATTTTTCTTTTGTTTTTTGGAACAAATAAAAGAAGAAAGAACCAAACCCTAGAACTTTTAGGCTCGGTTGAAACAAGACACGAACGAAAAGGTAAGAATATAAATATGCAGAATACAAAGAGTAAGAAAATCAAGGATCACCTCTTCTTGTTTCCTTTGTTAATATTTGGAAACACTTAGAAACAAAAGATATATCCTGAAGAGCAAGCAATTGTATTTCTTCTTGTTTTAAAATTGGATTTCGTTTTTTTATTTTTATTTTTTTATTTTTTTTTCAAAATATCCCGAGAATTATCAAGAATGAAATCTTGATAGAACCACTCTAATACCACTCTTATTAGTCAAATGGACTTATGTGGTTGTCGTAGGCCGATGCGTGCTAGTTTATGAATGAAATCATATTCATTCACAGTCAATTACTAAATAACAACCACGATATACTACAATTGTATTAGTAATTGACTAATACGATTTTAGTCATAATAGATTGGGTGTAATGTAATATGATTGTAGTAGGACGCATACGCCTACGACAACCATATAAGTCATTTGACTAATACGATTGTAGTCATAGGACCTTCCGTTTATATATCGTGGTTGTAATTTAGTAATTGACCATCTATGAATATTATTTCATTCATATACTAGGACGCATCGGCCTACGACAACCACATAAGTCCATTTAACTACAACGATTGTAGTAATAGGATCTTCCGTTTATATATCGTGGTTGTTATTTAGTAATTGACCGTGAATGAATATGATTTAATTCGTATACTAGCACGCATTGGCCTACGACAACCATATAAATCCAGTTGACTAATACGATTGTAGTCATAATAGATTGGGAGTAATGTCATACGATTGTAGTAAGACGCATCTGTAACGACCCGGCCCGTCGTTACGGGAATTTCCACCCCGTTACCTTGCATTAACATATCTTATGCTTCTATATCAGTGTTAGAACCTATCGGGTGAGTTAGGAGTGAATTGAATGAAAAATGAAGCAAATAGCATGTTTGAAGGAAGTTTGAATATGGAAAGTCAACCTAGAGTTGACTATCGAGTTAGAGTGCTCGGAATCGGATTCTGATGATTCGACTAGTTTCGGGGATCATTTATGACTTAGGAGAACAATCGGAATTGAATTTGGAGGTCCGGTATAGTTTTAGGCTTGAATTGGCTAAGGTTAAATTTTGGCGAAATCTGAACGGTAGGTGAGATTTTGATCCGGGAGTCGGAATGGAATTCCGACAGTTGCAGTAGCTCCGTTAGGTGATTTTGGATATGCCTGCATATTTTCAGGTCATTCGGACGTCGTTTGGTCGGGTTTTTAATTGAATGAGCAATTCGGAAATTTTGAAGAAACTTAGGCTTGAATCTGTGTGTAATTGGTGATTTTGATGTTTAGGATGGTGTTTTTATGATTGGAACAAGTTCGTATCGTGCTTTGGAGTATGTTGGTGGTTTTCGTTGGGGTCCCGGGGGCCTCGAGATGATTTCGGACCATCAACCGGGCATTTTGAACTTGGCAAAGTCTGCTGTAAATTGCAGATCACTGTGCAGAAGGCTAAGCCTTCGCGTTCGCGAGGGCAAGGCCCGCGTTCGCGTAGGCTGGGGCACCTTGGTCATCGCGTTAGCGAGGAGGAGGGCCGCATTCGCGTAGAAGGAATCTGGGAAGCATCGCGTTCGCGATGGTGTTGGTCGCGATCGCGTAAGAGGAAATAGTGAACCATCGCGTTCGCGTGGATGGAGGCCGCGTTCGCGTAGAAGGATCTGCGGATGGCTGAAGAAATGTGTATCGCGAACGCGTGGGGCATGTCGCGTTCGCGAAGGGAAAATTGATCAGTGCATCGCGGACGCGTGATAGGTAACGCGAACGCGAAGAGTAAAGTGATGCTGGGCATCGCGAACGCGTGGGAGCTCACACGAACGCGAAGAGCAAATTTGTCTGCCAGTGAAATTAAATTGCAGAACAGAGGGCTCACGGGTTCATATACCCAAAACATAATTTTTGAGCCCTAGAGAGAAGAAATCACGGGAAAACGCTGGGAAATCATCGGGTATTAATCGGAGGTAAGTTTCTTGACTCAAAAACATCATTTTATGGTAGAATTAACATCAATCTTCATGAATTTGGGTAGAAATTGTGAAGGATTGTGGCATAGATATAGAAAACGAAAATTTGGGTTTTGAAAGGCCAATCGAACTCCGTTTTTGGTAAATTTTATATGTATGGACTCGTAGCGAGACGAGGGTTCTGGAAATATGAGTTTCGAAGTTTTTCGAGATGTGGGCCCGGGGCTCGGGTTTTGCAAATTTCGTGATTTTTGATATTTTTCGAGTTCTTTCGATTGGGTTATGTTCCATTAGCCTATTTTGTTATATACATCACTGTTATTTTACAATTGATATGCTTAAATGGGATAAGGCGAGCTCATAGCTCTATGATTGTTGTTGATTGGTCGGGCTGGCCTAGCAGTGTGCTGGGCGCCATCACGACCGGATTTGGGGTCGTGACAGCATCGGCCTACGACAACCACATAAGTCCATTTGACTAATACGATTGTAGTCATAAGAGATTGGGAGTAATGTAACACGATTGTAGTAGGACGCATCAGCCTACGACAGCCACATAAGTCCATTTGACTAATACGATTGTAGTAATAGGACCTTCCGTTTATATATCGTGGTTGTTATTTAGTAATTGACCGTGAATGAATATGATTTCATTCATATACTAGGACGCATCGGCCTAAGACAATCACATAAGTCCATTTGACTAATACGATTGTAGTAATAGGACCTTCCGTTTATATATAGTGGTTGTTATTTTGTAATTCATCATCTATGAATATTATTTCATTCATATACTAGGACGCATCGGCCTACGACAACCACATAAGTCCATTTGACAAATACGATTATAGTCATAACAGATTGGGAGTAATGTTATACGTTCATACTAGGACGCATCGGCCTATGACAAATGGACTTATGTGGTTGTCGTAGGCCGATGCGTCCTAGTATATGAATGAAATCATATTCATTCATGGTCAATTACTAAATATCAACCACGATATATAAACGGAAGTTCCTATGACTACAATCGTATTAGTCAAATGGACTTATGTGATTTTCGTAGGCCAATGCGTCCTAGTATAAGAATGAAATCATATTCATTTACGGCCAATTACTAAATAACAACCACGATATATAAACGGATATTCCTATGACTACAATTGTATTAGTCCAATGGACTTATGTGGTTGTCGTAGGCCGATGCGTCCTTCTACAATCGTATTACATTACTCCCAATCTGTTATGACTACAAACGTATCGGCCTACAACAATCACATAAGTCCATTTGACTAATAAGTCCAATCGTCGGACAACCACATACTAGGAAGCATCGGCCTACGACAACCACATAAGTCCATTTGACTAATACGATTGTAGTCATAGGAACTTCCATTTATATATCATGGTTATTATTACGTAATTGACCGTGAATGAATATGATTTAATTCATACACTAGGACGCATCTGTCTACGACAACCACATACGTCCATTTGTCTTAGGCCGATGCGTCCTAGTATGAATGTATGACATTACTCATAATCTGTTATGACTACAATCGTATTACATTACCCCCATTCTGTTATGACTATAATCGTATTAGTCAAATGGACTTATGCGGTTGTCGTAGGCCGATGCGTCCTACTACAATTGTATTACATTACTCCCAATCCGTTATGACTACAATCGTATTAGTCAAATGGACTTAAGTGATTGACGTAGGGCGATGCGTCCTATTATATGAATGAAATTATATTCATAGACGGTCAATTACTAAATAACAACCACGATATATAAATGAAAGGTCATATTACTACAATCGTATTAGTCAAATGGACTTATGTGGTTTTGTAGGCCGATACATCCTACTACAATCTTATTACATTACTCCCAATCTGTTATGACTAATATCGTATTAGTCCATTTGACTAATATGATTGTAGTCATAGGAAATTCAGTTTATATATCGTGGTTGTTATGTAGGTCCTTTGACTACAATCGTATTAGTCATAGAAGGATTGTAGTCATAAAAGATTGGAAGTTCCTATGACTACAATCGTATTAGTCCAATGGACTTATGTGGTTGTCGTAGGCCGATGTGTCCTACTACAATTGTATTACATTAGTTCCAATCTGTTATGACTACAATCGTATTAGTCAAATGGACTTATATTGTTGTCGTAGGCCCATGCGTCCTAGTATGTGGTTGTAGTCATAGGCCGATGCGTCCTACTACAATCGAATTGCATTACTTCCAATCTGTTATGACTACAATCGTATTAGTCAAATGGACTTATGTGGTTGTCGTAGGCCGATGCGTGCTAGTATATGAATGAAATCATATTCATTCACGGTCAATTACTAAATAACAACCACGATATATAAACGGAAGGTCCTATGACTACAATTGTATTAGTAATTGACTAATACGATTGTAGTCATAACAGATTGGGTGTAATGTAATATGATTGTAGTAGGATGCATACGCCTACGACAACCACATAAGTCATTTGACTAATACGATTGTAGTCATAGGACCTTCCGTTTATATATCGTGGTTGTTATTTAGTAATTGACCATCTATGAATATTATTTCATTCATATACTAGGACGCATCGGCCTACGACAACCACATAAGTCCATTTAACTAATACGATTGTAATCATAGGAACTTCCGTTTATATATCGTGGTTGTTATTTAGTAATTGACCATCTATGAATATTATTTCATTCATATACTGGGACACGTCGGCCTACGACAACCACATAAGTCCATTTGACTAATACGATTATAGTCATAACAGATTGGGAGTACTGTTATACGTTCATAATAAGACGTATCGGCCTACGACAAATGGACTTATGTGGTTGTCGTAGGCCGATGCATCCTAGTATATGAATTAAATCATATTCTTTCATGTTCAATTACTAAATAACAACCACGATATATAAACGGAAGTTCCTATGACTACAATCGTATTAGTCCAATGGACTTATGTGGTTGTCGTAGGCAGATGCGTCCTTCTACAATCGTATTACATTACTCCCAATCTGTTATGGCTACAATCGTATCAGCCTACGACAATCACATAAGTCCATTTGACTAATAAGTCCAATCGTATGCCAACCACATACTAGGACGCATCGGCCTACGACAACCACATAAGTCCATTTGACTAATACGATTGTAGTCATAGGAACTTCCGTTTGTATATCGTGGTTTTATTTAGTAATTGACCGTGAATGAATATGATTTAATTCATATACTAGGACGCATCGGTCTACGACAACCACATACGTCCATTTGTCATAGGCTGAGCGTCCTAGAATGAACGTATGACATAACTCACAATCTGTTATGACTACAATCGTATTGCATTACTCCCATTCTGATATGACTATAATCGTATTAGTCAAATGGACTTACGTGGTTGTCGTATGATAACAACTAGGTCGGGACTCCAAACTAGAGTAAGATTTGAGAAGTAAATGCGGAAGCAATAACAACAGGAATTGAACAACTAGAATTAAAGAGACAAAAATAAAGGATATGGGAAAGATTCAAGGAAAGAATTCCAAGAACTTTCAAGAACGTAAGTTCTATAGCCTTGACAAGATCAAAGTAACAACGTTTTGATTTATGAAAGAAATCAAACGTCTTTACTTAAAAAGCAAATCAAAACAATAGATTCAGATCTTGACCACTTTACGAGTAACTTGAGACAACAATTAATACTAGTATTTATCGCCTTCTAAGAATACCACAAAGGAATCAAAGATATCACAAAAGAGTTGAACTATGAACTAGTAAAGGTTGAAAGATAAATCTCAAAGCACAAGTAACAAAGGTTCAAAAGAACTCTCAAAGTATGATATATAGTCAATCAATAATAATGTGTCTTATGAAGGAGAAGAACACCCTATTTATAGGAGTACAAAGGCATAAAAATAACATTAAAAACTAGGTGGGGTGGTTCTAGTGGAAAACACAATTATTACAATGAGGTAGGTGGTTGCTAAAGTCTAAGAAAAGTCTTTGGTTAGGTGAAGGGCGGCCAAGACCCTTTGGGGCAGATTTGGGCCTTAAAACAACTAGTTTTGGGCCATTTGTTTGGACTCCAATTGGGCTACTCTTGTAACACCTCTTTCTGGAACTCTTTTAAGCTCATTTTGAGCCCATTTGGTGACTCCAAGGGCTGATTTGGGTAACCAAATCTTCCTCCTCTTGGACTTCAATTTGAGCAACCAAATAGTTGTAAAACTTCGACAACTCTTCTCCTTTGGGCATGAGCTCTTCCTCCATAGTTAGAAGCTTCTTCATTTGCCACTGAAGTCCAGCAACCTTAGTTTGCAATTCCTTAGCTTGAGATCTTGTAAATGACCTTCTTGGAGCTTCCAAAACTCTATCCTTATCAGTGATGCTATCATCATAGGCCGTTGCGTCCTACTACAATCGTATTACATTACTCCCAATCTGTTATGACTACAATCGTATTAGTCAAATGAACTTATGTGATTGTCGTAGGCCGATGCGTCCTAGTATATGAATGAAATTATATTCATAGATGGTCAATTACTAAATAACAACCACGATATATAAACGGAAGGTCCTATTACTACAATCGTATTAGTCAAATGGACTTATGTGGTTGTGGTAGGCCGAAGCGTCCTACTGCAATCGTATTACATTACTCCCAATATGTTATGACTAATATCATGTTAGTCCATTTGACTAATACAATTGTAGTCAGAGGAACTTCCGTTTATATATCGTGGTTGTTATGTAGGTCCATTGACTACAATCATATTAGTTATAGGAGGATTGTAGTCATAAAAGATTGGAAGTTCCTATGACTACAATCGTATTAGTCCAATGGACTTATGTGGTTGTCGTAGGCCGATGCGTCCTACAACAATCGTGTTACATTAGTTCCAATCTATTATGACTAAAATCATATTAGTCAAATGGACTTATGTTGTTGTCGTAGGCCGATGCGTCCTAGTATGTCGTTGTAGTCATAGGCCGATGCGTCCTACTACAATTGTATTACATTGCCCCCAATCTATTATGACTACAATCGTATTAGTCAAATGGAATTATGTGGTTGTCATAGGCCGATGCGTGCTAGTATATGAATGAAATCATATTCATTCACGGTCAATTGATAAATAACAACCACGATATATAAAGAGAAGGTCCTATGACTACAATCGTATTAGTAATAAGACCTTCCGTTTATATATCGTGGTTGAAATTTAGTAATTGACCGTAAATGAATATGATTTCATACATATACTAGGACGCATTGGCCTATGACAATCGCATAAGTCCATTTGATTAATACGATTATAGTAATAGGACCTTCCGTTTATATATCGTGGTTGTTATTTAGTAATTGATTATCTATGAATATTATTTCATTCATATACTAGGACGCATCGGCCTACGACAACCACATAAGTCCATTTGACTAATACGATTGTAGTCATAACAGATTCGAAGTAATGTTATACGTTCATACTAGGACGCATCGGCCTACGACATATGGACTTATGTGGTTGTCGTAGGCCGATGCGTCCTAGTATATGAATGAAATCATATTCATTCACGGTCAATTACTAAATAACAACCATGATATACAAGCGGAAGTTCCTATTACTTTAATCGTATTAGTCAAATGGACTTATGTGGTTGTCGTAGGCCAATGCATCCTCTTTCCCTTGTTTGTAAGAAATTACATAAGGAAAAGTTTCAATAAATTCAACCCACTTAGCATGCCTTTACTAAGCTTACCTTGACTTTTCAAGTATTTCAAGGATTCATGGTCAGTTTTAATGACAAACTCCCTTGGCCACAAGTAATGTTGCCATGTGGCTAAAGCCCTTACCAAAGCATAAAGCTCTTTGTTATAAGTTGAATAGTTCAATGTGGCTCCATTCAACTTCTCACTAAAGTAGGCAATAGGTTTAGAATCTTGCATCAAAACAGCACCTATTCCCTTGCCAGAAGCATCACATTCAATTTCAAAAGATTTAGAAAAATCAGGCAATTGTAATAACGGAGCAGAACATAACTTTTCTTTCAACAAGTTAAAAGCATCATCTTGCTCTTTTCCCCATTTAAAAATCCTATCCTTTTTGATAACTTCAGTTAAAGGAGAAGCAAGTCCATGAAAACTCCTAACTTCAGTTACACTCTTAGGTTTATGCCATTCTTTAATTGCTTTGATTTTCTCTTCATCAAAACCCAAGAAAATCACACGATCCACATAAAAAGTACACTTTTTAAGATTAGCAAATAACAATTGCTTTCTAAGAACTTCAAAAACTTGTCTTAGGTGTTCTACAAGCTCTTCTAAAGTATTAGAAAAGACCAAGATATCATCGAAGTACACCACAACAAATTTTCCATGAAAATCCTTAAAAACATGATTCATTAATCTCATGAAAGTGCTAGATGCATTAGTCAAGCCGAAAGGCATAACTAACCACTCATAAAGCCCATATTTGGTCTTAAAAGCAGTTTTCCATTCATCTCCAGGATTCATTCGAATCTGATGGTAACCACTTTTTAGATCAATTTAGAAAAGATTTTGGATTCATGTAATTGATCCAACATGTCATCAAGACGAGGAATAGGGTGGCGATACTTTACCGTAATCTTGTTGATTGCTCTACAATCCACGCACATCCTCCAAGTTCTATCCTTTTTGGGTACCAATAGGACCGGAACAGAGCAAGGGCTCATGCTATCTCTCACAAAGCCTTTCTCAAGCAACTCCTCAACTTTCCGTTTATATATCGTGGTTGTTATTTATTAATTAACAGAGAATGAATATGATTTAATAAATATACTAGGACGCATCGGTTTACGACAACCACATAAGTCCATTTATCGTAGGCCGATGCGTCCTATTATGAACGTATGACATTACTCACAATCTGTTATGACTACAATCGTATTACATTACTCCCAACCTGTTATGACTATAATCGTATAAGTCAAATGGACTTATGTGGTTGTCGTAGGCCGATGCATCCTACTACAATCGTATTACATTTCTCCCAATCTGTTATGACTACAATCGTATTAGTCAAATGGACTTATGTGATTGTCGTAGGCCGATGCGTCCTAGTATATGAATGAAATTATATTCATAGACGGTCAATTACTCAATAGCAACCACGATATATAAACGGAAGGTCCTATTACTACAATCAAATTAGTCAAATGGACTTATGTGGTTGTGGTAGGCCGATGCGTCCTACTACAATCGTATTACATTACTCCCGATCTGTTATGACTAATATCGTATTAGTCCATTTGACTAATACGATTGTAGTCATAGGAACTTCCGTTTATATATCGTGGTTATTATGTATGTCCTTTGACTACAATCGTATTAGTCATAGGAGGATTGTAGTCATAAAAGATTGGAAGTTCCTATGACTACAATCGTAATAGTCCAATGGACTTATGTGGTTGTCGTAGGCCGATGCGTCCTACTACAATCGTATAACATTACTTCCAATTTGTTATGACTACAATCGTATTAGTCAAATGGACTTCTGTGGTTTTCGTAGGCTGATACGTGCTAGTATATGAATGAAATCATATTCAATCACGGTCAATTACAAAATAACAACCATGACATATAAACGGAAGGTCCTATGACTACAATCGTATTAGTAATTGACTAATACGATTGTAGTCATAACAGATTGGGTGTAATGTAATATTATTGTAGTAGGACGCATATGCCTACGACAACCACATAAGTCGTTTGACTAATACGATTGTCGTCATAGGGCCTTACGTTTATATATCGTATTTGTTATTTAGTAAGTGACCATCTATGAATATTAGGTCATTCATATACTAGGACGCATCGGCCTACGACAACCACATAAGTCCATTTAACTAATACGATTGTAGTAATAGGACCTTCCGTTTATATATCGTGGTTGTTATTTAGTAATTGACCGTGAATGAGTATAATTTATTTCATAAACTAGCACACATCGGCCTACCACAACCACATAAGTCCATTTCACTAATACGATTGTAGTCATAACAGATTGGGAGTAATGTAATACGATTGTATTAGGACGCATCGGCCTACGACAACCACATAAGTCCATTTGACTAATACGATTGTAGTCATAAGAGATTGGGAGTAATGTAATACGATTGTAGTAGGACGCATCAGCCTACGATAACCACATAAGTCCATTTGACTAATACGATTGTAGTAAGAGGACCTTCTGTTTATATATCATGGTTGTTATTTAGTAATTGACCGTGAATGAATATGGTTTCATTCATATACTAGGACGCATCGGCCTACGACAATCACATAAGGCCATTTGACTAATACGATTGTAGTAATAGAACCTTCTGTTTATATATCGTGGTTGTTATTTAGTAATTGACCATCTATGAATATTATTTCATTCATATACTAGGACGCATCGGCCTACGACAACCACATAAGTCCATTTGACTAATACAATTGTAGTCATAACAGATTGGGAGTAATGTTATACGATTGTAATCATAGGACATTCCGTTTATATATCGCATTGGGAGTAATGTCATACGTTCATACTAGGACGCATCGGCCCACGACAACCACATAAGTCCATTGGACTAATACGATTGTATTAATAGGACCACATATTGGAAATTACTATGACTACAATCGTATTACATTACTCCCAATCTGTTATGACTACAATCGTATTAGTCAAATGGACTTATGTGGTTGTCGTAGGCCGATGCGTCTTACTACAATCGTATTACATTACTCCCAATCTTTTATGACTAAAATCGTATTAGTCAAATGGACTTATGTGGTTGTCGTAGGCCGATGCATCCTACTACAATCGTATTACATTACTCCGAATCTGTTATGACTACTATCGTATTAGTCAAATGGACTTATGTGGTTGTCGTAGGCCGATGCGTCCTAGTATATGAATAAAATAATATTCATTCACGATCAATTACTAAATAACAACCACGATATATAACCGGACGTTCCTATGACTACAATCGTATTAGTCAAATGAACTTATGTGGTTGTCGTGGGCCTATGCGTCCTAGTATATGAATAAAATAATATTCAATGATGGTCAATTACTAAATAACAATCACGATATATAAACGGAAGGTCCTATGACTACAATCGTATTAGTCAAATGGACTTATGTGGTTGTCGTAGTAGGCCGATGCGTCCTAGTATATGAATGAATCATATTCATTCAATCTATTATGACTACAATCTTATTAGTCAAATGGACTTATGTGATTGTCGTAGGCCAATGCGTCCTAGTATATGAATAAAATCATATTCATTCACGGTCAATTACGAAATAACAACCACGATATATAAACGGAAATCCTATGACTACACTCGTATTAGTCCAATGGACTTATGTGGTTGTCGTAGGCCGATGCGTCCTAGTATATGAATGAAATAATATTCATAGATGGTCAATTACTAAATAACAACCACGATATATAAACGAAGGTCCTATTACTACAATCGTATTAGTCAAATGGACTTATGTGGTTGTCGTAGGCCGATGCGGGTATATGAATGAAATAATATTCATGCACGGTCAATTACTAAATAACAACAACGATATAAAAACGGAAGTTTCTATGACTACAATCGTATTCGTTAAATAGACTTATGTGGTTTTCGTAGGCCGATGCGTCCTAGTATATTAATAAAATAATATTCATAGATGGTCAATTTCTAAATAACAACCACGATATATAAACGAAAGGTCCATTGACTACAATCATATTAGTCAAATGGACTTATGTGATTGTCGTAGGCCGATGCGTCCTACTTCAATCGTATTACATTACTCCCAATCTGTTATGACTACAATCGTATTAGTCAAATGGACTTATGTGGTTGTCGTAGGCCGATGCGTCCTAGTATATGAATGGAATAATATTCATAGATGGGCAATTACTAAATAACAACCACGATATATAATCGGAAGGTCCTATTACTACAATCGTATTAGTCAAATGGACTTATGTGATGTTCGTAGGCCGATGCGTCCTAGTATGAATATCGTATTGGGAGTAATGTCATACGTTCATACTAGGACGCATTGGCCTACGACAACCACATAGGTCCATTTGACTAATGCGATCGTAGTCATACCAAATTGGGAGTAATGTAATACGACTGTAGTTGGACGCCTCGGCCTACGACAACCACATACTAGGACGCATCAGCCTACGACAACCACATAAGTCCATCTATGACTTATTCGATTGTAGTCATAACATATTGGGAGTAATGTAATCCGATTGGGCTTATATGGTTGTCGTAGGCCGATGCATCCTAGTATGAACGTATGACATTACTCCCAATACGATATATAAATGGAAGTTCCTATGACTACAATCGTATTAGTCCAATGGACTTATGTGGTTGTCGTAGGCCGATGCGTCCTACTACAATCGTATTACATTACTCCCAATCTGTTATGACTACAATCGTATTAGTCAAATAGACTTATGTGGTTGTCGTAGGCCGATGCGTCCTACTACAATCGTATTACATTACTCCCAATCTGTTATGACTACAATTGTATTAGTCAAATGGACTTATGTGGTTGTCGTAGGACGATGCATCCTAGTATGAAGGTATGACATTACTCCCAATACGATATATAAACGGAAGGTCCCATGACTACAATCGTATTAGTCTTGTGACTACAATCGTATTAGTCCAATAGACTTATGTTGTTGTCGTAGGCCGATGCGTCCATGATAGCATCACTGATAAGGATAGAGTTTTGGAAGCTCCAAGAAGGCCATTTACAAGATCTCAAGCTAAGGAATTGCAAACTAAGGTTGCTGGACTTCAATGACAAATAAAGAAGTTTCTAACTTTGGAGGAAGAGCTCATGCCCAAAGGAGAAGAGTTGTCAAAGTTTTACAACTATTTGGTTGCTCAAATTGAAGTCCAAGAGGAGGAAGATTTGGTTACCCAAATCAGCCCTTGGAGTCACCAAATAGGCTCAAAATGAGCTTAAAAGAGTTCCAGAAAGAGGTGTTACAAGAGTAGCCCAATTGGAGTCCAAACAAATGGCCCAAAACTAGTTGCTTTAAGGCCCAAATCTGCCCCAAAGGGTCTTGGCCGCCCCTCACCTAACCAAAGGCTTTTCTTAGACTTTAGCAACCACCTACCTCATTGTAATAATTGTGTTTTCCACTACAACCACCTCACCTAGTTTTTAATGTTATTTTTATGCCTTTGTACTCCTATAAATAGTGTGTTCTTCTCCTTCATAAGACAGATTATTATTGATTTGAGTATATCATACTTTGAGAGTTCTTTTGAACCTTTGTTACTTGTGCTTTGAGATTTATCTTTCAACCTTTACCAGTTCATATTTCAAGGTAGTAAGATTACTTCTCTTTTGTGATATCTTTGATTCCTTTGTGGTATTCTTAGAAGGCGATTAATACTAGTATTAATTGTTGTCTCAAGTTACTCGTAAAGTGGTCAAGATCCGAATCGATTGTTTTGATTTGCTTTTCAAGTAAAGGCGTTCGATTTCTTTCATAAATCAAGACGTTGTTACTTTGATCTTGTCAAGACTATAGAACTTGCATTTTAGAAAGTTCTCGAAATTCTTTCCTTGAATCTTTCCCATATCTTTATTTTTGTCTCTTTAATTCTAGTTGTTCAATTCCTGTTGTTATTGCTTCCGCATTTACTTCTCAAATTATTACTCTAGTTTGGATTCCCGACCTAGTTGTTATCAAGTGGTATCAGAGCGGTTCTATCAAGATTTCGTTCTTGATAATTCTTGGGATATTTTGAAAAAAAAAAACGATTAAAAACCAAAAAAAAAAAAATGAAATCCAATTTATAACAAGAAGAAATACAATTGCTTGCTCTCCAGGATATATCTTTTGTATCTAAGTGTTTCCAATACACAACAAGAATAAGTATCACTGGGCATCATGGCACAAACTTGCCAAGCCACAAGATGAAGGAGGTATTGGCCTCAGAAGTATAGAAGATGTCTGCAAGTCACTTGAGCTCAAACAGTGGTGGAACTTTAGAACTAAGGAGTCCTTGTGGAGAAAGTTCCTTCTAGCTAAATACTGTCAGAGATCACACCCCATCTCAAAAAAGTGGGGCAATGGACAATCACAGACCTGGAAGAAAATGATGACCAACAAAAAAGATGCTGAGACTTACATTCAGTGGCAATTATCCTCTGGTAACTCATCCTTCTGGTGGGATAATTGGCTAGGAAGTGGTCAACTTGCTCCTTTTAAAACAACTCCCGGTAGGCCTAACAACAAGCAGGTCTGTTCTTTCTGGAACCTAGGAACCTGGGATGTTCACCAACTTGCCAATCTTCTCCCTCCTCCTGTGATTGAAACCATTCTCCAAACTCCCATCCTCTTTGACCCTCAGACCACTGATAAACCATGCTGGACACTCACAACAACAGGTCAATTCAATGCTGCCTCTGCTTGGAATGCAATAAGGAAAAAAAATCCCATCACTCTTATGAACAAAATGACCTGGCACAAACATGTGCCTTTCAAAATATCTTTCTGCCTATGGAGAGCTGTGAGAAACAAGCTCCCCACTGATGACAGGGTTGTAACATTTGGACCACCCTCTGTCCAAAAATGTGTATGCTGTAGAAATCCCCAAGCTGAAACTGTTAACCATCTCTTTAGCACAGGTCACTTTGCCAAGTCAATCTGGAGAATATTTGCTGCGCCCCTAGGTTTCCACACCTCTGAAATGCCTTTCAATACTCTCCTGATCAAATGGTGGACTCAGAAATCTAAAAATAAGATACACAAACTCCTCATCCACACACTGCCCATCTTTATTTGTTGGAATCTATGGAAGAATAGGTGCTCAGCTAAGTATGGTGCAAAACAATCATCCATGACTAGGGTAGTATACTCAGTCAACTCTGATCTTCATCTAATGCTTCTGGCCAATTATCCCACTCTATCTTGGCCTTATGATTGGCCACAACTCTGTTCTCTCTCAGAAAACATTCAATTCCATACCAAAACCACCCTAGTCACTTGGCAAAAACCCAATCCTTCTTATGTGAAGATGAATTCCGATGGAAGTGCTTTGCACAATCCTGGCAAGATTGGGGCTGGTATTATCATTAGAGACCATCAAGGGGAAGTAGTTCATGCAATTGCATCCCCACTGGGGGAAGGAACTAACAACCTTGCTGAGACTGAAGCTGCCCTTATTGGTATTACTTGGTGCATTGAAAATGGCTACACTAAGGTGCACCTGGAATCTGATTCTGCCCTGCTTATTCAATGGCTAACTAGTGATATCATTCCACCATGGACCATAGCCAACTCTATCCAACAGCTCAAACAAAGGTGTAACCAATGTGAAGACATAGTATACACCCACACATATAGAGAGGCTAACACTCCAGCAGATTCTTTGTCCAAATTCAGCCATACTCTACCTAGTATCATCCATTTTCACACCATTTCTGAGTTGCCTCATCACATCAGGGGACAAGTCCTATTGGATAAGAGGAGTATACCTTCACTTAGATCCAAAAAGACCAACAGAATCATAATCTCCCAACCTCATACCTCCTCATGGTCCAATGGTTATGGTTGAGCCTTAAACACCCCTTTAAAACCCCACCAATGTGCTTTGATCACTCACTGAACTATGTCACCCCACAACAACACACAGGCCACCCAAACTTCTCACATCTGGAAAAACAATTCACCCCTCAAACACACCAAACCAATACCCCCATACCACAATACACACTTAACCACAATCCCAGACGAACGAGCAGAAGTGCACATGTTTTCACTAATGCAGCTCCTTGTTTTGCAGGTATCTGGTATGACCAATTGAAATGGTTATTTGGAATTTCATTTTCCCAAAACATGATCAAAGGTACCATCACATTCAGAGAAGAAGGCCTATTGACATGGACTCCAAGAGTGGTATTAGTCACCATGTGGCTCATTCTCTTGGACAACTGTCAATGGCTACACTACAAGCAACAAAGCAATCTTATGATCCTCATAGTGCACAAACAACTCACAGTTCATGGCACCAATGACGAACCACTTAGATATTGTCATTACACCAAGGCAACAGGAGATACTGTCGCATGTAGCAGACAACAACACCAGCTACAATGCAAAGACAATTACCTCCCTTCTCACTGCTTGTCTTCAGCAGCTTTTCACTGCAACTGCTTCCTACACACTGAGCATATACTCACCTAATTGGAGACCCCACAAGAACCTGCAATTAGTGCGTACATCAGGGATACCTTATTGCTCCCCTCTCCCCAGACTCATCTCCAGTGCACACAAGAACCTGGAGACTGAGCTCCCCTTTTCTAACAGTTTGCTTCCTTTTACAGGTACTTGAGAGCACTGGTTTATCTGGCTTGTTTTCAGCTAGTGGTATTAGTATCCCAGATACTCATTCTACTGAAAACAAATCACATAACCCAAGTATCTCATCACTCAATCACAGGCAACTACCAACAAGTAGGAACTCCCCTTGTTCCATTGACAACACATGCCCCTGTCAATGCTGCAGTCTAGAGGAGATCATACCCAGGGGACCAGACCTGTCACATGCTCCAATCAAAGCACTTCATCAACATCACAGTCAAGAAGCAACAACTTCACATTGCTCTCCCTCTTCTAGCAAGAGTTCTTGTCACAATAGAACTTTTGACAGTCACCATAGATGTTTGATATGTACAGGTAACCTGAGTGGGCTTGTTAATGTGGTGTCTCCTCAGTCAGTGGTATCTCCTCAGTCAGTGGTATTAGCATCCGATGAGAAGCCATAACATGAATCAAGTCACCCACCTAAGGTGCAACCTTAACAAGCACCTCACCACTGAATGGATGATACTACCAGTAAATCTACTGTCAGAATCATTGGACTTTCAAGATTGTTTGGAACCACGTTTCCAATCCAACTGATTAGTATACTTAGGTCTTTTACCTTATGTATAGGTAGCCTAAATGTATCTCCTTTTGTATCTCAGTAGGTCTCTTACACTTTGTTAGTAGAGACACCATGCATTATGTAAACTACCATAGATCACAGGTTTTTCCTTTCAAAATGATGAAAGGTTTTACATGTTCACTATCATGGAGGTCAGGTTTATGCCCCCCTCCACTTTGTATCCTTGTTTTATATTATATGAAAATCAATTTCCCAAAAAAAAAAAAAAAAAAAAAAAAAAAAAAAAAAAAAGTGTTTCCAATAATTAACAAAGGAAACAAGAAGAGGGGATCCTTGATTTTCTTACTCTTTGTATTCTGCGCATTTATATTCTTTCCTTTTCGTTCGTGTCTTGTTTCAACCGAGCCTAAACGTTCTAGGATTTGGTTCTTTCTTCTTTTAATTGTTCCCAAAAACAAAAGAAAAATCTGAGTTTTACTACTGAGAACTACATACAAGTTAGGTTTAACTATAAATCTATAAAGTACTTTGTTCAAACGTTATTCCGAGAGAAAAAAGAAGCTAATTTGTGTGATACAATTTTTAAAGATGTCACATACAGGTAGTGATAATGAACGAATGGTTCTCCAAGAAGCTGAAATCAAAGCAAGGAATGATTTTACCTTGCAAGCCATGCATCAACAGTTTGAAAGGCTGAATCTCCAACTCCAAGAAATGAGGGATACCATTGCGGATCAAAATGATACAATAGCCGAACTTAGGAGGGATAATAATGTTAGGCCACCTGCTAGAAGAAATGTACCCCATGCTCCTATTGTAAATCAAGCAAACTTTATTGATGATTTTAATGATATTGATTTTGATAGGGTGAGAGGAGATAGGAGGGGACAAAGAGGTAGGATAGAGGATGATAATATAAGTAATATAAAGATGCAGATGCCATCTTTCAAGGGAACAAGGGATCCTGACTTGTATCTTGATTGGGAGAGAAAGGTTGAAGCAATCTTTGACTGTCACAACTACTCTGAAGGTAAGAAGGTTAAACTTGCTGTTGTTGAGTTTTCTGATTATGTTTCTATTTGGTGGAAAAAGCTTAATAGGGATCGACTGCAAGAAGGACAAGCACCAATTGCTACTTGGACTGAGGCAAAAAGGGTGATGAGGAAGAGATTCGTACCATCACACTTTCAAAGAGAGCTACAACTACGCCTTCAAACATTGAAGCAAGGGTCCATGTCAGTAGATGAGTACTTTAAGGCTATGGATATAGCTATGATCCAAGCTAATTGTATGGAGGAAGAAGAGGCTACAATGGCTAGGTTTTTAAATGGTTTAAATAAAGATATAGCTGATGTAGCTGAATTACTACAATATGTAACGATAGATGAGTTAGTTGATTTGTGTATAAAGGTAGAAAATCAAAATAAAAGAAAGCAAACTAGCTCATGGAGATGTCGAACAAGCAACATGCCTAAGAAACCATGGCCAAATCATGAGATGAAGAATTTTTCTCGGCCTCAAGAAGACAAGGGAAAAGGTAAACTCGGAGAACAAAGAGGGAGGTAAAACCTTCAACCCTAAACCTTTTACACCTTCTAGTTCTATTCAGTGTCATAAATGTAAAGGAAGGGGACATATGATGCATGAATGTCCAAGTAGAAGAAACATCATTCTAAAAGAAGATGGAGGATATGAGAGTGAAAAGAGTGAGGGAGATGAAGAGGGAGATATGAGTGATGAAGGTGATTTAGAACTACCTAATGATGGAATGGTTGGGGTAGTTAGGAGGATTATGACTATCAATTTAGGAAGCAATAGTGAAGCACAAAGAGAGAATATATTCCATACTAGGTATGGGATAAAAGGAAAAACTTGCTCTATGATCATTGATAGTGGTAGTTGTGCTAATGTGGTTAGTTCATACTTTGTGGAAAACTGGGACTTGCATGCATGAAACACCCTACTCCCTATAGACTCCAATGGTTAAATGATAGTGGTGAACTAAAGGTAAATAAACAGTGTATGATTTCATTTAACGTTGGTAGATATGAGGATGATATTCTTTGTGACATAGTGCCTATGCAAGCTTGTCATATATTACTGGGCCGTCCTTGGCAGTATGACAGGAATGTTTTTCATGATGGGAGAAAGAATAGATATTCGCTTGAACTAAATGGCAGGAAATTTACTCTTGCTTCAAAATCTCATTCTTTTGCTGGAGAGTTTGGAAAGGAAATGTTCCAACAGATGATATATGGAGAAATGGAGGATATATGGTGGTTTCAAAATGCTGGTGCTGTCTTTCACCTAGAGAAGACTCTTTTCAGCATCTTTTCTTGCACAGTGATACTGCACAAAACGTGTGGAGTACATTTAGCCAGCTGCAGGTTTAATGATCAACATGATACAAGTGCATCAAATTATAAGGGAGTGGTGGAATGCTAAATGTTGTCCCAAGTTGAAACCTTTGTTTCAGGCAGTCCCTGCAGTTATTCTATGGGAGATATGGAAGAGGAGAAATACAATGAAACATGGAGGCTCAGTGTCTTGTAGCAGGGTTATTCATGAAGTAAATAGGACACTGCATTATTTGGCTAAGGTAAGATATCCATGGCTCACTGGGATTCCAATGTTGTGGCCAGATATGATCAAATTCTTCGAGCAATACAAGCCGGTTATAGTGACAAGAAGAGTAGCATGGCAGACTCCATATGATAGATGGTTCAAATGCAACACCGATGGTGCATCGAGGGGGAATCCAGGCCTTAGCTCTTTTGGTTTTTGTGTGAGGGATCACAATGGAGATATGATTTTTGCTAGTGCAAGGGAGATAGGTGAAACAACAAACATAGTAGCAGAGGCAAAGGCAATAGTACATGGGCTGTCATACTGTGTGGAGAAGGAGTTACACCCATTGATCCTGGAAACTGACTCGTTGGTGATGAAAAAAGTGATTGAAGATGAATGGGAGGTACCATGGAGTATAGCAGCAGATGTGAAAAAGATCAAGGACTTCAAGAGGACATACAATGTCATATTTCAACATGTACTAAGGGAGGGAAACACAGTAGCAGACTATTTAGCTAATTTGGTTTTTTCTTTTGCAGGTACAGTTAACTTTCATTCATTTCAAGAATTACCAGCTAAAGGAAAAGCATTGATCAACATGGACAAAGCTCAAATTCCTAATTTAAGAGTTCGGATTGCCAAAAGAAAAGCACCAGACTAATGGAGAGGCAACCATCGTCAGCACTGTGCTCATTAACTTACTGGAGGTTGTTAAATCACTGCTCAGTGGTATCAGCATGTATTCATGCTCAATCTGAGAGTGTTTTGATAATTTTCAGGAAGGGAGTGTGCACAGTAAAGGTTTCACTAGATGAGCAGATCAATTGTGAAAGCAATACATGCAGGAACATCATGAGCATTATTTGCAGGATCATTTGTTTTGGCATGGGAATGGAGATAGTATTAGCTATTCTAATTACCAGTAACATCAATTGGCTTCTGTTGATTTCACCGATTCATCGAAAAGGATTAAGTTTGAAGGTTTTGCAGCACACCATAAAAATCATAACAATTCCTTGGAACTCACGATCATTCACAGACATGGTATGGTTTCTGAGCAGTTTTGGACACTTTGACATGAGTTGCATTGGAAGATCAATTGTGCTATTGCTAGGCATGGTATGCACTCGAACTACATTGTCTCATCGAACAAGGACATATATGAAAATGGAAGTTACAACAGCCATTTGGAATTCGCGATTACATACTGTTATGTTATGGCTGCTTTATATGTTTGGAATATGTTGGATATTGCTGTGTCATTTTCCAGTGGTATTAGTATGTTTTCATACTCAGTCTGGAGATGATATAGTAGTAGACAATATATATGTGCTATGGTTATTGCAGAAAATCGAGGCAAGAGGTGAAAAGCACACAGGCAGCATCATCATCAGCATCATTTGCTGGGCTTTCTACATTGCAATGACAAAGATGTCACTGTTAGATAGCTCAAGGGACACGCTCACTTGGTTTGATTCAATTACACTAGTTCATCGAATATCAACAATCATGGCATACAACATGGAAGCTACAACAGATACTTGGAGCTCACGATCGACTAGTGTCAAGATATGGCTTATTTATGTGTTTGGAATATATTGGATATTATTATGTCATTTTTCAGTGGTATTAGTGTGGTTCCACACTCATTCTGGAGGTGACATAGTAGTATACAATGTACAAGGGCAACATATACTAAAGGTGATTGAGACAATATCTTTTCATTGCAGTGAATTATCGGATGGGAAGTCAATTCTTGTTCCTATACTGTGGTACTCTTGGATCGACTTGATCATTGCCTACACTCCACATACCTTGGCACCTGGTGAGAGCTTGAGTGGTGCTACATGGTACTTGAAATGGGCAGGAGAAGTCAATCATAGCTGCAGGACATGGAAATATTCATTTAGACTTCATGTTATAGATGATATTAGTTTTCTGATTAGATTCTATGTTTACATAGATTTATTTCACAGTCTACTGGTAGTAGAAGGATACAATTTGTCCTGCTACTACCAGTAGACTGTGAAATAAATCTATGTAAACATAGAATCTAATCAGAAAACTAATATCATCTATAACATGAAGTCTAAATGAATATTTCCATGTCCTGCAGCTATGATTGACTTCTCCTGCCCATTTCAAGTACCATGTAGCACCACTCAAGCTCTCACCAGGTGCCAAGGTATGCGGAGTGTAGGCAATGATCAAGTCGATCCAAGAGTACCACAGTATAGGAACAAGAATTGACTTCCCATCCGATAATTCACTGCAATGAAAAGATATTGTCTCAATCACCTTTAGTATATGTTGCCCTTGTACATTGTATACTACTATGTCACCTCCAGAATGAGTGTGGAACCACACTAATACCACTGAAAAATGACATAATAATATCCAATATATTCCAAACACAGAAATAAGCCATATCTTGACACTAGTCGATCGTGAACTCCAAGTATCTGTTGTAGCTTCCATGTTGTATGCCATGATTGTTGATATTCGATGAACTAGTGTAATTGAATCAAACCAAGTGAGCGTGTCCCTTGAGCTATCTAACAGTGACATCTTTGTCATTGCAATGCAGAAAGCCCAGCCAATGATGCTGATGATGATGTTGCCTGTGTGCTTTTCACCTCTTGCCTCGATTTCCTGCAATAACCATAGCACATATATATTGTCTACTACTATATCATCTCCAGACTGAGTATGAAAACATACTAATACCACTGGAAAATGACACAGCAATATCCAACATATTCCAAACATATAAAGCAGCCATAACATAACAGTATGTAATCGCGAATTCCAAATGGATGTTGTAACTTCCATTTTCATATATGTCCTTGTTCGATGAGACAATGTAGTTCGAGTGCATACCATGCCTAGCAATAGCACAATTGATCTTCCAATGCAACTCATGTCAAAGTGTCCAAAACTGCTCAGAAACCATACCATGTCTGTGAATGATCGTGAGTTCCAAGGAATTGTTATGATTTTTATGGTGTGCTGCAAAACCTTCAAACTTAATCCTTTTCGATGAATCAGTGAAATCAACGGAAGCCAATTGATGTTACTGGTAATTAGAATAGCTAATACTATCTCCATTCCCATGCCAAAACAAATGATCCCGCAAATAATGCTCATGATGTTCCTGCATGTATTGCTTTCACAATTGATCTGCTCATCTAGTGAAACCTTTACTGTGCACACTCCCTTCCTGAAAATTATCAAAACACTCTCAGATTGAGCATGAATACATGCTGATACCACTGAGCAGTGATTTAACAACCTCCAGTAAGTTAATGAGCACAGTGCTGACGATGGTTGCCTCTCCATTAGCCTGGTGCTTTTCTTTTGGCAATCCGAACTCTTAAATTAGGAATTTGAGCTTTGTCCATGTTGATCAATGCTTTTCCTTTAGCTGGTAATTCTTGAAATGACTGAAAGTTAACTGTACCTGCAAAAGAAAAAACCAAGTTAGCTAAATAGTCTGCTACTGTGTTTCCCTCCCTTAGTACATGCTGAAATATGACATTGTATGTCCTCTTGAAGTCCTTGATCTTTTTCACATCTGCTGCTATACTCCATGGTACCTCCCATTCATCTTCAATCACTTTTTTCATCACCAACGAGTCAGTTTCCAGGATCAATGGGTGTAACTCCTTCTCCACACAATATGACAGCCCATGTACTATTGCCTTTGCCTCTGCTACTATGTTTGTTGTTTCACCTATCTCCCTTGCACCAGCAAAAATCATATCTCCATTGTGATCCCTCACACAAAAACCAAAAGAGCTAAGGCCTGGATTCCCCCTCGATGCACCATCAGTGTTGCATTTGAACCATCTATCATATGGAGTCTGCCATGTTACTCTTCTTGTCACTATAACTGGCTTGTATTGCTCGAAGAATTTGATCATATCTGGCCACAACATTGGAACTGGGCCGTCCTTGGCAGTATGACAGGAATGTTTTTCATGATGGGAGAAAGAATAGATATTCGCTTGAACTAAATGGCAGGAAATTTACTCTTGCACCTTTATCTCCTTCTCAAGTGTTTGAAGATCCGAAGAGATTAAAGAAAACAATGGGAAAGTCAAGGGGAGGGATAAAAAGTGAGCTTGAGGAAAAAGAAAATAAAGAGAGAGAGGGCAGCAATTTGAGAGAAGAGATAAAAGAGGGTTCGAATAAAAAAATAGACAGTTTGGTGAGAGGAAAGAGGCTAAGGAAAGAAAAAGAGAGAGTTTCTATATAAAAGCCAAAGAGTGTTTAAATGCAAGAAAAGAGGGGCTGCCCATAATACTACTTACATGCAAAGAGGCTTTGATTAATTCTGAGTTGCTAACTTCTTCTTTGCCAAGTAGTATTTCTTCTCTTTTGCAGGATTTTGAAGATGTCTTTCCAGAAGATATTCCCAGTGGATTGCCACCTTTACGTGGCATTGAGCTTCAAATTGATTTTGTACCTGGATCACAAATCCCAAATAGGCCAGCCTATAGGAGTAATCCAGAAGAGACAAAGAAACTTCAAAGGCAAGTTGAGGAGTTGCTTGAGAAAGGCTTTGTGAGAGAGCATGAGCCCTTGCTCTGTTCCGGTCCTATTGGTACCCAAAAAGGATGGAACTTGGAGGATGTGAGTGGATTGTAGAGCAATCAACAAGATTACGGTAAAGTATCGCCACCCTATTCCTCGTCTTGATGACATGTTGGATCAATTACATGGATCCAAAATCTTTTCTAAAATTGATCTAAAAAGTGGTTACCATCAGATTCGAATGAATCCAGGAGATGAATGGAAAACCGCTTTTAAGACCAAATATGGGCTTTATGAGTGGTTAGTTATGCCTTTCGGCTTGACTAATGCACCTAGCACTTTCATGAGATTAATGAATCATGTTTTTAAGGATTTTCATGGAAAATTTGTTGTGGTGTACTTCGATGATATCTTGGTCTTTTCTAATACTTTAGAAGAGCATGTAGAACACCTAAGACAAGTTTTTGAAGTTCTTAGAAAGCAATTGTTATTTGCTAATCTTAAAAAGTGTACTTTTTATGTGGATCGTGTTATTTTCTTGGGTTTTGTGGTTAGCTCTAAGGGAGTTGAGGTTGATGAAGAGAAAATCAAAGCAATTAAAGAATGTCCTAAACCTAAGAGTGTAACTGAAGTTAGGAGTTTTCATGGACTTGCTAGTTTTTATAGGAGGTTTGTGAGAGACTTTAGCACCATTGCTTTTCCTTTAACTGAAGTTATCAAAAAGGATAGGATTTTTAAATGGGGAAAAGAACAAGATGATGCTTTTAACTTG
Source organism: Nicotiana noctiflora (assembly GCA_032618575.1). NCBI lineage: Eukaryota > Viridiplantae > Streptophyta > Magnoliopsida > Solanales > Solanaceae > Nicotiana > Nicotiana noctiflora. The sequence continues at coordinate 481,159 of JASVEL010013127.1, forward strand.
TTGAAAGAACAGTTATGTTCTGCTCCGTTATTACAATTGCCTGATTTTTCTAAATCTTTTGAAATTGAATGTGATACTTCTGGCAAGGGAATAGGTGCTGTTTTGATGCAAGATTCTAAACATGTTGCCTACTTTAGTGAGAAGTTGAATGGAGCCACATTGAACTATTCAACTTATGACAAAGAGCTTTATGCTTTGGTAAGGGCTTTAGCCACATGGCAACATTACTTGTGGCCAAGGGAATTTGTTATTAAAACTGACCATGAATCCTTGAAAAACTTGAAAAGTCAAGGTAAGCTTAGTAGAAGGCATGCTTAGTGGGTTGAATTTTATTGAAACTTTTCCTTATGTAATTTCTTACAAACAAGGGAAAGAGAATGTTGCTGCTGATGCACTTTCAAGGAGGTATGTCTTAGTTTCTACCCTCACTTCTAAATTGATTGGTTTTGATCAAATCAAGGAACTTTATGCTAATGATGTTGATTTTGGCAAAACTTTTGCAGATTGTAAGTTGGGTCCTCTTGATAGGTTTAACCTACAAGATGGGTTTCTCTTTAAAGAAAATAAGTTGTTGATAACAACTAGGTCGGGAATCCAAACTAGAGTAAGAATTTGAGAAGTAAATGCGGAAGCAATAACAACAGGAATTGAACAACTAGAATTAAAGAGACGCAAAATAAAGGATATGGGAAAGATTCAAGAAAAAAATTCCAAGAACTTTCAAGAACGCAAGTTCTATAGCCTTGACAAGATCAAAGTAACAACGTCTTGATTTATGAAAGAAATCAAATGCCTTTACTTAAAAAGCAAATCAAAACAATAGATTCGGATCTTGACCACTTTACGAGTAACTTGAGACAACAATTAATACTAGTATTAATCGCCTTCTAAGAATACCACAAAGGAATCAAAGATATCACAAAAGAGAAGTAATCTTACTACCTTGAACTATGAACTAGTAAAGGTTGAAAGATAAATCTCAAAGCACAAGTAACAAAGGTTCAAAAGAACTCTCAAAGTATGATATACTCAATCAATAATAATCTGTCTTATGAGGGAGAAGAACACCATATTTATAGGAGTACAAAGGCATAAAAATAACATTAAAAACTAGGTGGGGTGTTCTAGTGGAAAACACAATTATTACAATGAGGTAGGTGGTTGCTAAAGTCTAAGAAAAGTCTTTGGTTAGGTGAGGGGCGGCCAAGACCCTTTGGGGCAGATTTGGGCCTTAAAACAACTAGTTTGGGCAATTTGTTTGGATTCCAATTGGGCTCCTTTTGTAGTACCTCCTTTAGGACTTCTTTTTAGCTCATTTTGAGCCATTTTGTTGTACTCCAAGGGCTGATTTGGGTGACCATATCTTCCTCTTCTTGGACTTCAATTTGATCTATCAAATAATTGTAAAACTTCAACAATTCTTCTCCTCTGGGCTGGAGCTCTTTCTCGACAATTAAAGGATTCTCTATGTGCACGTGAAGTCCAATGATCGTGTTTTGAAATTCTTTAGCTTGACATCTTGTTAAAGGTCCTCTTTGAGATTGCAACGCTTCATCCGTACTTGAATAGAATTGAGCTTCCTAGGATGCTATCATTCCCCTCTTCTTGAAAAGAATTCGTCCTCGAATTCGATCCTACGTCAAACAAAGACAAGTCAGCAACATTGAATGTAGTATTTACTTGAAACTCACCAGGAAGGTCCAGCTTGTATGCATTGTCTCCAATCTTTTCAAGGAATTGAAAAGGGTCAACTCCTCTAGGATGCAACTTTGACTTTCTTTTGGAAGGAAATCTCTCCTTTCTAAAGTCAACCCAAACTAAATCTTCAGGGTTAAAATTAATTTGTTTTCGATCCTTGTTCTTTCTTAAGGCGGTTTGCTCATTTTTCTTCTCAATTGCAAGCCTTGTTTGCTCATGAATTTTTTTCATCATCTCAGCCTTTGTCCTAACATCAAGACTAGCAATATCATTAGTATACAGTTCCTTGATTTGATCAAAACCCATCAATTTAGAAGCGAGGGTAGAAACTAAGACATACCTTCTTGAAAGTGCATCATCAACAACATTCTCTTTCCCTTGGTTGTAAGAAATTACATAAGGAAAAGTTTCAGTGAATTCAACCCACTTAGCATGCCTTCTACTGAGCTTACCTTGACCTTTCAAGTATTTCAAGGATTTCTCTTCTTGAAAGAGTACTTGATCACAAATGTTACAACCATCATGCTTATCCACTTTACTAATAACAAATACTTTTACAAGCTCACAATAAAAATGACTTGAAGAACGACTCCACATCATACCACAACAATCACATTCTAGCAATTTATCATATTTGACCACTTGAATAAGAGAAGAAGAAATATTTAACTCATGATAAATTGCTAGAATGTGATTGTTGTGGTATGATGTGGAGTCGTTCTTCAAGTCATTTTTATTGTGAGCTTGTAAAAGTATTTGTTATTAGTAAAGTGGATAAGCATGATGGTTGTAACATTTGTGATCAAGTACTCTTTCAAGAAGAGAAATCCTTGAAATACTTGAAAGGTCAAGGTAAGCTCAGTAGAAGGCATGCTAAGTGGGTTGAATTCACTGAAACTTTTCCTTATGTAATTTCTTACAACCAAGGGAAAGAGAATGTTGTTGATGATGCACTTTCAAGAAGGTATGTCTTAGTTTCTACCCTCACTTCTAAATTGATGGGTTTTGATCAAATCAAGGAACTGTATACTAATGATATTGCTAGTCTTGATGGTAGGACAAAGGCTGAGATGATGAAAAAATTCATGAGCAAACAAGGCTTGCAATTGAGAAGAAAAATGAGCAAACCGCCTTAAGAAAGAACAAGGATCGAAAACAAATTAATTTTAACCCTGAAGATTTAGTTTGGGTTGACTTTAGAAAGGAGAGATTTCCTTCCAAAAGAAAGTCAAAGTTGCATCCTAGAGGAGTTGACCATTTTCAATTCCTTGAAAAGATTGGAGACAATGCATACAAGCTGGACCTTCCTGGTGAGTTTCAAGAAAATACTACATTCAATGTTGCTGACTTGTCTTTGTTTGACGTAGGATCGAATTCGAGGACGAATTCTTTTCAAGAAGAGGGGAATGATAGCATCCTAGGAAGCTCAATTCTATTCAAGTATAAGGATGAAGCGTTGCAATCTCAAAGAGAGCCTTTAACAAGATGTCAAGCTAAAGAATTTCAAAACACGATCATTGGACTTCAAGTGCACATAGAGAATCCTTTAATTGTCAAGAAAGAGCTCCAGCCCAGAGGAGAAGAATTGTTGAAGTTTTACAATTATTTGATAGATCAAATTGAAGTCCAAGAAGAGGAAGATATGGTCACCCAAATCAGCCCTTGGAGTACAACAAAATGGCTCAAAATGAACTTAAAAGAAGTCCTAAAGGAGGTACTACAAAAGGAGCCCAATTGGAATACAAACAAATGGCCCAAACTAGTTGTTTTAAGGCCCAAATCTGCCCCAAAGGGTCTTGGCCGCCCCTCACCTAACCAAAGACTTCTCTTTGACTTTAGCAACCACCTACCTCATTGTAATAATTGTGTTTTCCACTAGAACCACCCCACCTAGTTTTTAATGTTATTTTTATGCCTTTGTACTCCTATAAATAGGGTGTTCTTCTCCCTCATAAGACACATTATTATTGATTGAGTATATCATACTTTGAAAGTTCTTTTGAACCTTTGTTACTTGTGTGAGATTTATCTTTCAACCTTTACTAGTTCATAGCGCAAGGTAGTAAGATTACTTCTCTTTTGTGATATCTTTGATTCCTTTGTGGTATTCTTAGAAGGCGATTAATACTACTATTAATTGTTGTCTCAAGTTACTCGTAAAGTGGTCAAGATCCGAATCTATTGTTATGATTTGCCTTTTAAGTAAAGGCGTTTGATTTCTTTCATAAATCAAGACGCTGTTACTTTGATATTGTCAAGGCTATAGAACTTGCGTTCTTGAAAGTTCTTGGAATTCTTTCCTTGAATATTTCCCATATCCTTTATTTTCGTCTCTTTAATTCTAGTTGTTCAATTCTTGTTGTTATTGCTTCCGCATTTACTTCTCAAATTCTTACTCTAGTTTGGATTCCCGACCTAGTTGTTATCATATCGTATTGGGAGTAATGTAATACATTCATACTAGGACACATCGGCCTACGACAACCACATAAGTCCATTTGACTAATACAATTATAGTAATAGGAACTTCCGTTTATATATCGTGGTTGTTATTTAGTAATTGACCGTGAATAAATATGATTTCGTTCTTATACTAGGACACATAAGTCCATTTGACTAATATGATTGTAGTAATCGGACCTTCCGTTTATATATCGTTGTTGTTATTTAGTAATTGACCGTATATGAATATTATTTCATTCATATACTAAGACACATCGGCCTACGACAACCACATAAGTCCATTGGACTAATACGATTGTAGTCATAGGAACTTCCGTTTATATATCGTGGTTGTTATTTAGTAATTGACCGTGAATGAATATGATTTCATTCATATACTAGGACGCATCGGCCTATGACAACCACATAAGTCCATTTGACTAATACGATTGTAGTCATAACAGATTGGGAGTAATGTAATACGATTATAGTAGGACGCATCGGCCTACGACAACCACATATGTCCATTTGACTAATACGATTGTAGTCATAACAGATTGGGAGTAATGTAATACGATTGTAGTGGATGCATCGGCCTATGACAATCACATAAGTCCATTTGACTAATACGATTGTAGTCATAACAGATTGGGAATAATATAATACGATTGTAGTAGGACGCATCGGCCTACGACAACCACATAAGTCCATTTGACTAATACGATTGTAGTAATAGGACCTTCCGTTTATATATCGTGGTTGTTATTTAGTAATTGACTGTGAATGAATATGATTTCATTCAGATACTAGGACGCATCGGCCTACGACCATCACATAAGTCCATTTGACTAATACGATTGTAGTCATAACAGATTGGAAGCAATCAATACGATTGTAGTAGGACGCATCGACCTACGACAACCACATAAGTTCATTTGACTAATACGATTGTAGTCATAATAGATTGGGAGTAATGTAATACGATTATAATCATAGGACCTTCCGTTTATATATCATATTGGGAGTAATGTCATACGTTCATACTAGGACGCATCGGCCTACAACAACCACATAAGTCCAATGGACTAATACGATTGTAGTAATAGGACCACAAATTGGAAGTTCCTATGACTACAATCGTATTACATTACACCCAATCTGTTATGACTACAATTGTATTAGTCAAATGGACTTATGTAGTTGTTGTAGGCCGACGCGTCCTACTACAATCGTATTACATTACTCCCAATCTTTTATGGCTAAAGTAGTATTAGTCAAATGGACTTATGTGGTTGTCGTAGGCCGATGCGTCCTACTATATGAATGAAATCATATTCATTCAATCTGTTACGACTACAATCGTATTAGTCAAATGGACTTATGTGATTGTCGTAGGCCGATGCGACCTAGTATATGAATGAAATCATTTTCATTCACAGTCAATTACTAAATAACAACCACGATATAGAAACGGAAATCCTATGACTACACTCGTATTAGTCTAATGGACTTGTGTGGATGTCGTAGGACGATGTGTCCTAGTATATGAATGAAATAATATTCATAGATGGTCAATTACTAAGAAACAACCGGGATATATAAACGGAAGGTCCTATTACTACAATCGTATTAGTCAAATGGACTTATATGGTTGTCGTAGCCCGATGCGTCCTAGTATATGAATGAATTAATATTCACAGATGGTCAATTACTAAATAACAACCACGATATATAAACGGAAGGTCATATTACTACAATTGCATTAGTAAAATGAACTTATGGGGTTTTCGTAGGCCGATGTGTCCTACTACAATCGTATTACATTACTCTCATTCTGTTATGACTACAATCGTATTAGTCAAATGGACTTATGTGGTTGTCGTAGCCCGATGCGTCCTAGTATATGAATGAAATCATATTCATTCAAGGTCAATTACTAAATAACAACCACGATATATAAACGGAAATCTTATGACTACACTCGTATTTGTCCAATGGACTTATGTGGTTGTCGTAGGTCGATGGGTCCTAGTATATGAATGAAATAATATTCATAGATGGTCAATTACTAAATAACAACCATGATATATAAAGGGGAGGTCCTATTACTACAATCATATTAGTCAAATGGACTTATGTGGTTGTCGTAGGCCGATGCGTCCTAGTATGAACGTATGACATTACTCCCGATAAGATATATAAACGGAAGGTCGTATGTCTACAATTGTATTACATTACTTCCAATCTGTTATGACTACAATCGTATTAGTCAAATGAACTTATGTGGTTGTCGTAGGCCGATGCGTCCTAGTATAAGAATGAAATCATATTCCTTCACGGTCAATTAATAAATAACAACCATGATATATAAACGGAAGGTCCTATTACTACAATCGTATTAGTCAAATGGACTTATGTGATTGTAATACGATTGTAGTAGGACGCATCGGCCTACGACAACCACATACTATGACGCATCGGCCTACGACAACCACATAAGTCCACTGGACTAATACGATTGTAGTCATAACATATTTGGAGTAAAGTAATACGATTGTAGTAGGAAGCATCGGACTACGACAACCACATAAGTCCATTTGACTAATACGATTGTAGTCATAACAGATTGGGAGTAATGTAGTACGATTATAATCATAGGACCTTCCGTTTATATATCGTATTGGGTGTAATGTCATACGATCATACTAGGAAGCATCGGCCTATGACAACCACATAAGTGCAATGGACTTATTTTCTTGTTGTAATAGGACCACATATTGGAAGTTCCTATGACTACAATCATATTACATTACTCCAAATCTGTTACGACTACAATCATATTAGTCAAATGTACTTATGTGGTTGTCGTATGCCGACGCGTCCTACTACAATCGTATTACATTACTCTCAATCTTTTATGACTAAAATCGTATTAGTCAAATAGACTTATGTGGTTGTCGTAGGCCGATGTGTCCTAGTATATGAATGAAATCATATTCATTCAATCTGTTACGACTACAATCGTATTAGTCAAATGGACTTATGTGATTGTCGTAGGCCGATGCGTCCTAGTATATGAATAAAATCATATTCATTCACGGTCAATTACTAAATAACAACCACGATATATAAACGGAAATCCTATGACTACACTCGTATTAGTCTAATGGACTTATGCGGTTGTCGTAGGACGATGCGTCCTAGTATATGAATGAAATAATATTCATAGATGGTCAATTACTAAATAACAACCAGGATATATAAACGGAAGGTCCTATTACTACAATCGTATTAGTCAAATGGACTTATATGGTTGTCATAGCCCGATGCGTCCTAGTATATGAATGAAACAACATCCATTAATGGTCAATTACTAAATAACAACCACGATATATAAACGGAAGTTCCTATGACTACAATCGTATTAGTCAAATAGAATTATGTGGTTGTCGTAGGCCGATGTGTCATAGTATATGAATGAAATAATATTTATAGAAGGTCAATTACTAAATAACAACCACGATATATAAACGGAAGGTCCTATGTCTACAATCGTATTAGTCAAATGTACTTATATGGTTGTCGTAGACCGATGCATCCCACTACAATCGTATTACAATACTCCCAATCTGTTATGACTACAATCGTATTAGTCAAATGGACTTATGTGGTTGTCGTTGGCCGATGCGTCCTAGTATATGAATGAAATCATATTCATTCAATCTGTTATGACTACAATCGTATTAATCAAATGCACTTATGTGATTGTCGTAGGCCGATGCGTCCTAGTATATGAATGAAATAATATTCATTCACGGTCAATTACTGAATAACAACCACGATATATAAACGGAAGTTCCGATGACTACAATCGTATTAGTCAAATGGGCTTATGTGGTTCTCGTAGGCCTATGCGTACTTGTATATGAATGAAATAATATTCATAGATGGTCAATTGCAAAATAACAACCACGATATATAAATGGAAGGTCCTTTTACTACAATCGTATTAGTCAAATTGACTTATGTGGTTGTCGTAGGCCGTTGCGTCCTACGACAATCGTATTACATTACTCCCAATCTGTTATGACTACAATCGTATTAGTCAAATGGACTTATGTGGTTGTCGTAGGCCGATGCGTCCTAGTATATATGAATGAAATCATATTCATTCAATCTGTTATGACTACAATTGTATTAGTCAAATTGACTTATGTGATTGTTGTAGGCCGATGCGCCCTAGTATATGAATGAAATCATATTCTTTCACGGTCAATTACTAAATAACAACCACGATATATAAACGGAAATCCTATGACTACACTCGTATTTGTCCAATGGACTTATGTGGTTGTCCTAGGCTGATGCGTCCTAGTATATGAATGAAATAATATTCATAGATTGTCAATTACTAAATAACAACCATGATATATAAACTGAAGGTCCTATTACTACAATCGTATTAGTCAAATGGACTTATGTGGTTGTCGTAGGGCGATGCGTCCTAGTATGAACGTATGACAATACTCCCTATAAGATATATAAACGGAAGGTCCTATGTCTACAATTGTATTACATTACTCCCAATCTGTTATGACTAAAATTGTGTTAGTCAAATCGACTTATGTGGTTGCAGTAGGCCGATGCGTCCTAGTATATGAATGAAATCATATTCATTCACGTTCAATTACTAAATAACAACCACGATATATAAACGGAAGGTCCTATTACTACAATCGTATTAGTCAAATGGACTTATGTGATTGTAATACGAATGTAGTAGGACGCATCTACCAATGACATTCACATACTAGGACGCATCGGCCTACGAAAACCACATAAGTCCATTTGACTAATATAATTGTTGTCATAACAGATTGGGAGTAATGTAATACGATTTTTGTAGGACGCATCGGCCTACGACAACCACATAAGTCCATTGGACTAATACAATTGTAGTAATAGGACCTTCTGTTTATATATTGTGGTTGTTATTTTGTAATTGACTACGATCGTATTAGTCAAATGAACTTATGTGATTGTCGTAAGCCGATGTGTCCTAGTATATGAATGAAATAATATTCATTCACGGTCAATTACTAAATGACAAACACGATATATAAACGGAAGTTCCTATGACTACAATCGTTTTAGTCAAATGGACTTATGTGGTTGTCGTAGGTCTATGCGTCCTAGTATATGAATGAAATAATATTCATAGATGGTCAATTACTAAATAGCAACCACGATATATAAACGGAAGGTCCTATTACTACAATCGTATTAGTCAAATGTACTTATGTGGTTGTCGTAGACCGTTGCGTCCAATTACAATCGTATTACATTACTCCCAATCTTTTATGACTACAATCGTATTAGTCAAATGGACTTATGTGGTTGTCGTAGGCCGATGCTTATATGAATGAAATCATATTCATTCAATCTATTATGACTACAATCATATTAGTCAAATGGACTTATGTGATTGTCGTAGACCGATGCGTCCTAGTATGAACGTATAACATTACTCCCAATAAGATATATAAACGGAAGGTCCTATGTCTACAATTGTATTACATTTCTCCCAATCTGTTATGACTACAATCGTATTAGTCAAATGGACTTATGTGGTTGTCGTAGGCCGATGCGTCCTAGTAATGAATGAAATAATATTCATAGATTGTCAATTACTAAATAACAACCATGATATATAAACTGAAGGTCCTATTACTACAATCGTATTAGTCAAATGGACTTATGTGGTTGTCGTGGGCCGATGCGTCCTTGTATGAACGTATGACAATACTCCCTATAAGATATATAAACGGAAGGTCCTATGTCTACAATTGTATTACATTACTCCCAATCTGTTATGACTAAAATTGTATTAGTCAAATCGACTTATGTGGTTGTAGAAGGCCGATGCGTCCTAGTATATGAATGAAATCATATTCATTCACGTTCAATTACTAAATAACAACCACGATATATAAACGGAAGGTCCTATTACTACAATCGTATTAGTCAAATGGACTTATGTGATTGTAATACGATTGTAGTAGGACGCATCTACCAATGACATTCACATACTAGGACGCATCGGCCTACGAAAACCACATAAGTCCATTTGACTAATATAATTGTTGTCATAACAGATTGGGAGTAATGTAATACGATTTTTGTAGGACGCATCGGCCTACGACAACCACATAAGTCCATTGGACTAATACAATTGTAGTAATAGGATCTTCTGTTTATATATCGTGGTTGTTATTTAGTAATTGACTACGATCGTATTAGTCAAATGAACTTATGTGATTGTCGTAGGCCGATGTGTCCTAGTATATGAATGAAATAATATTCATTCACGGTCAATTACTAAATGACAAACACGATATATAAACGGAAGTTCCTATGACTACAATCGTATTAGTCAAATGGACTTATGTGGTTGTCGTAGTTCTATGCGTCCTAGTATATGAATGAAATAATATTCATAGATGGTCAATTACTAAATAACAACCACGATATATAAACGGAAGGTCCTATTACTACAATCGTATTAGTCAAATGTACTTATGTGGTTGTCGAAGACCATTGCGTCCAACTACAATCGTATTACATTACTCCCAATCTTTTATGACTACAATCGTATTAGTCAAATGGACTTATGTGGTTGTCGTAGGCCGATGCTTATATGAATGAAATCATATTCATTCAATCTATTATGACTACAATCATATTAGTCAAATGGACTTATGTGATTGTCGTAGGTCGATGCGTCCTAGTATGAACGTATAACATTACTCCCAATAAGATATATAAACGGAAGGTCCTATGTCTACAATTGTATTACATTTCTCCCAATCTGTTATGACTACAATCGTATTAGTCAAATGGACTTATGTGGTTGTCGTAGGCCGATGCGTCCTAGTATATGAATGAAACAATATTCATAGATTGTCAATTACTAAATAACAACCATGATATATAAACTGAAGGTCCTATTACTACAATCGTATTAGTCAAATGGACTTATGTGGTTGTCGTAGGCCGATGCGTCCTAGTATGGACGTATGACAATACTCCCTATAAGATATATAAACGGAAGGTCCTATGTCTACAATTGTATTACATTACTCCCAATCTGTTATGACTAAAATTGTGTTAGTCAAATCGACTTATGTGGTTGTCGTAGGCCGATGAGTCCAAGTATATGAATGAAATCATATTCATTCACGTTCAATTACTAAATAACAACCACGATATATAAACGGAAGGTCCTATTACTACAATCGTATTAGTCAAATGGACTTATGTGATTGTAATACGATTGTAGTAGGACGCATCTACCAATGACATTCACATACTAGGACGCATCGGCCTACGAAAACCACATAAGTCCATTTGACTAATATGATTGTTGTCATAACAGATTGGGAGTAATGTAATACGATTTTTGTAGGACGCATCGGCCTTCGACAACCACATAAGTCCATTGGACTAATACGATTGTAGTAATAGAACCTTCTGTTTATAAATCGTGGTTGTTATTTAGTAATTGACTACGATCGTATTAGTCAAATGGACTTATGTGATTATCGTAGGCCGATGTGTCCTAGTATATGAATGAAATAATATTCATTCACGATCAATTACTAAATGACAAACACGATATATAAACGGAAGTTCCTATGACTACAATCGTATTAGTCAAATGGACTTATGTGGTTGTCGTAGGTCTATGCGTCCTAGTACATGAATGAAATAATATTCATAGATGGTCAATTGCAAAATAACAACCACGATATATAAATGGAAGGTCCTTTTACTACAATCGTATTAGTCAAATAGACTTATGTGGTTGTCGTAGGCCGTTGCGTCCTACGACAATCGTATTACATCACTCCCAATCTGTTATGACTACAATCGTATTAGTCAAATGGACTTATGTGGTTGTCGTAGGCATGCGTCCTAGTATATGAATGAAATCATATTCATTCAATCTGTTATGACTACAATTGTATTAGTCAAATAGACTTATGTGATTGTCGTAGGCCGATGCGTCCTAGTATATGAATGAAATCATATTCTTTCACGGTCAATTACTAAATAACAACCACGATATATAAACGGAAATCCTATGACTACACTCGTATTTGTCCAATGGACTTATGTGGTTGTCCTAGGACCGATGCGTCCTATTATATGAATGAAATAATATTCATAGATTGTCAATTACTAAATAACAACCATGATATATAAACTGAAGGTCCTATTACTATAATCGTATTAGTCAAATGGACTTATGTGGTTGTCGTTGGCCGATGCGTCCTAGTATGAACGTATGACATTACTCCCAATAAGATATATAAACGGAAGGTCCTATGTCCACAATTGTATTACATTACTCCCAATCTGTTATGACTAAAATTGTGTTAGTCAAATAGTCTTATGTGGTTGTCGTAGGCCGATGCGTCCTAGTATATGAATGAAATCATATTCATTCACGTTCAATTACTAAATAACAACCACGATATATAAACGGAAGGTCCTATTACTACAATCGTATTAGTCAAATGGAATTATATGATTGTAATACGATTGTAGTAGGACGCATCTACCAGTGACATTCACATACTAGGACGCATCGGCCTACGAAAACCACATAAGTCCATTTGACTAATATAATTGTTGTCATAACAGATTGGGAGTAATGTAATACGATTTTTGTAGGACGCATCGGCTAACGACAACCACATAAGTCCATTGGACTAATACAATTGTAGTAATAGGACCTTCTGTTTATATATCGTGGTTGTTATTTAGTAATTGACTACGATCGTATTAGTCAAATGAACTTATGTGATTGTCGTAGGCCGATGTGTTCTAGTATATGAATGAAATAATATTCATTCACGGTCAATTACTAAATGACAAACACGATATATAAACGGAAGTTCCTATGACTACAATCGTATTAGTCAAATGGACTTATGTGGTTGTCGTAGGTCTATGCGTCCTAGTATATGAATGAAATAATAATCATAGATGGTCAATTACTAAATAACAACCACGATATATAAACGGAAGGTCCTATTATTACAATCGTATTAGTCAAATGTACTTACGTGGTTGTCGTAGACCGTTGCGTCCTACTACAATCGTATTACATTACTCCCAATCTTTTATGACTACAATCGTATTAGTCAAATGGACTTATGTGGTTGTCGTAGGCCGATGCTTATATGAATGAAATCATATTCATTCAATCTATTATGACTACAATCGTATTAGTCAAATGGACTTATGTGATTGTCGTAGGCCGATGCGTCCTAGTATGAACGTATAACATTACTCCCAATAAGATATATAAACGGAAGGTCCTATGTCTACAATTGTATTACATTACTCCCAATCTGTTATGACTACAATCGTATTAGTCAAATGGACTTATGTGGTTGTCGTAGGCCGATGCGTCCTAGTATATGAATGAAATCATATTCATTCACGGTCAATTAATAAATAACAACCACGATATAAATGGAAGGTCCTATTACTACAATCGTATTAGTCAAATGGACTTATGTGATTGTAATACAATTGTAATAGGACGCATCGGCCTACGAGAACAACATACTAGGACGCATTGGCCTACGACAACCACATAAATCCATTAGACTAATACAATTGTAGTCAAAATAGATTGGGAGTAATGTTATACGATTGTAGTAGGGCGCACCGGCCTACGACAACCAAATAAGTTTATTTGACTAATACGATAGTAGTAATACGACCTTCAGTTTATATATCGTGTTTGTTATTTAGTAATTGACTACAATCGTATTAGTCAAATGGACTTATGAGATTGTCGTAGGCCGATGCGTCCTAGTATATGAATGAAATAATATTCATTCAAGGTCAATTACTGAATAACAACCACGATATATAAACGGAAGTTCCGATGACTACAATCGTATTAGTCATATGGACTTATGTGGTTGTCGTAGGCCTATGTGTCCTAGTATATGAATGAAATAGTATTCATAGATGGTCAATTGCAAAATAACAACCACGATATATAAATGGAAGGTCCTTTTACTACAATCGTATTAGTCAAATAGACTTATGTGGTTGTCGTAGGCCGATGCGTCCTACGACAATCGTATTACATTACTCCCAATCTTTTATGACTACAATCGTATTAGTCAAATGGACTTATGTGGTTGTCGTAGGCCGATGCTTATATGAATGAAATCATATTCATTCAATCTATTATGACTACAATTGTATTAGTCAAATGGACTTATGTGATTGTCGTGGGCCGATGCGTCCTAGTATGAACGTATAACATTACTTCCAATAAGATATATAAAAGGAAGGTCCTGTGTCTACAATTGTATTACATTACTCCCAATCTGTTATGACTACAATCGTATTAGTGAAATGGACTTATGTGGTTGTCGTAGGCCGATGCGTCCTAGTATATGAATGAAGTCATATTCATTCACGTTCAATTACTAAATAACAACCACGATATATAAACGGAAGGTCCTATTACTACAATCGTATTAGTCAAATGGACTTATGTGATTGTAATACGATTGTAGTAGGACGCATCTACCTATGACATTCACATACTAGGACGCATCGGCCTACGAAAACCACATAAGTCCATTTGACTAATATAATTGTTGTCATAACAGATTGGGAGTAATGTAATACGATTTTTGTAGGACGCATCGGCCTACGACAACCACATAAGTCCATTGGACTAATACAATTGTAGTAATAGGATCTTCTGTTTATATATCGTGGTTGTTATTTAGTAATTGACTACGATCGTATTAGTCAAATGAACTTATGTGATTGTCGTAGGCCGATGTGTCCTAGTATATGAATGAAATAATATTCATTCACGGTCAATTACTAAATGACAAACACGATATATAAACGGAAGTTCCTATGACTACAATCGTATTAGTCAAATGGACTTATGTGGTTGTCGTAGTTCTATGCGTCCCAGTATATGAATGAAATAATATTCATAGATGGTCAATTACTAAATAACAACCACGATATATAAACGGAAGGTCCTATTACTACAATCGTATTAGTCAAATGTACTTATGTGGTTGTCGAAGACCATTGCGTCCAACTACAATCGTATTACATTACTCCCAATCTTTTATGACTACAATCGTATTAGTCAAATGGACTTATGTGGTTGTCGTAGGCCGATGCTTATATGAATGAAATCATATTCATTCAATCTATTATGACTACAATCATATTAGTCAAATGGACTTATGTGATTGTCGTAGGTCGATGCGTCCTAGTATCGTATAACATTACTCCCAATAAGATATATAAACGGAAGGTCCTATGTCTACAATTGTATTACATTTCTCCCAATCTGTTATGACTACAATCGTATTAGTCAAATGGACTTATGTGGTTGTCGTAGGCCGATGCGTCCTAGTATATGAATGAAATAATATTCATAGATTGTCAATTACTAAATAACAACCATGATATATAAACTGAAGGTCCTATTACTACAATCGTATTAGTCAAATGGACTTATGTGGTTGTCGTAGGCCGATGCGTCCTAGTATGAACGTATGACAATACTCCCTATAAGATATATAAACGGAAGGTCCTATGTCTACAATTGTATTACATTACTCCCAATCTGTTATGACTAAAATTGTGTTAGTCAAATCGACTTATGTGGTTGTCGTAGGCCGATGAGTCCAAGTATATGAATGAAATCATATTCATTCACGTTCAATTACTAAATAACAACCACGATATATAAACGGAAGGTCCTATTACTACAATCGTATTAGTCAAATGGACTTATGTGATTGTAATACGATTGTAGTAGGACGCATCTACCAATGACATTCACATACTAGGACGCATCGGCCTACGAAAACCACATAAGTCCATTTGACTAATGTGATTGTTGTCATAACAGATTGGGAGTAATGTAATACGATTTTTGTAGGACGCATCGGCCTTCGACAACCACATAAGTCCATTGGACTAATACGATTGTAGTAATAGAACCTTCTGTTTATAAATCGTGGTTGTTATTTAGTAATTGACTACGATCGTATTAGTCAAATGGACTTATGTGATTGTCGTAGGCCGATGTGTCCTAGTATATGAATGAAATAATATTCATTCACGATCAATTACTAAATGACAAACACGATATATAAACGGAAGTTCCTATGACTACAATCATATTAGTCAAATGGACTTATGTGGTTGTCGTAGGTCTATGCGTCCTAGTATATGAATGAAATAATATTCATAGATGGTCAATTGCAAAATAACAACCACGATATATAAATGGAGGGTCCTTTTACTACAATCGTATTAGTCAAATAGACTTATGTGGTTGTCGTAGGCCGTTGCGTCCTACGACAATCGTATTACATTACTCCCAATCTGTTATGACTACAATCGTATTAGTCAAATGGACTTATGTGGTTGTCGTAGGCATGCGTCCTAGTATATGAAGTTAATCATATTCATTCAATCTGTTATGACTACAATTGTATTAGTCAAATAGACTTATGTGATTGTCGTAGGCCGATGCGTCCTAGTATATGAATGAAATCATATTCTTTCACGGTCAATTACTAAATAACAACCACGATATATAAACGGAAATCCTATGACTACACTCGTATTTGTCCAATGGACTTATGTGGTTGTCCTAGGACGATGCGTCCTATTATATGAATGAAATAATATTCATAGATTGTCAATTACTAAATAACAACCATGATATATAAACTGAAGGTCCTATTACTATAATCGTATTAGTCAAATGGACTTATGTGGTTGTCGTTGGCCGATGCGTCCTAGTATGAACGTATGACATTACTCCCAATAAGATATATAAACGGAAGGTCCTATGTCCACAATTGTATTACATTACTCCCAATCTGTTATGACTAAAATTGTGTTAGTCAAATAGTCTTATGTGGTTGTCGTAGGCCGATGCGTCCTAGTATATGAATGAAATCATATTCATTCACGTTCAATTGCTAAATAACAACCACGATATATAAACGGAAGGTCCTATTACTACAATCGTATTAGTCAAATGGAATTATATGATTGTAATACGATTGTAGTAGGACGCATCTACCAGTGACATTCACATACTAGGACGCATCGGCCTACGAAAACCACATAAGTCCATTTGACTAATATAATTGTTGTCATAACAGATTGGGAGTAATGTAATACGATTTTTGTAGGACGCATCGGCTAAAGACAACCACATAAGTCCATTGGACTAATACAATTGTAGTAATAGGACCTTCTGTTTATATATCGTGGTTGTTATTTAGTAATTGACTACGATCGTATTAGTCAAATGAACTTATGTGATTGTCGTAGGCCGATGTGTTCTAGTATATGAATGAAATAATATTCATTCACGGTCAATTACTAAATGACAAACACGATATATAAA